>VZTR01033429.1:41068-179950 GCA_013400775.1 Chaetops frenatus | reverse complement strand
CGCCTGAGGCAGTGTTTTTCCCAAGGCGCTGCGGGGCTGGGAGGTCTCACTGTGAAGAGACTTGCCCCCAGTGCACAGCGGTGTCTGTGGCTTTCCCCACTGACATTTGTGTACCCTACTTCTGTAGAGTGTCTCCTTTCGCTGTTTGAAAGAGGGCTTTTCCCCCTTTCACCCCCACAGTTTGATTTGGGTCTAGGGTGGGGTGGGTTTGGTTTGCTCTTGTTTGTGTGCAAAAGGTGGATCAGGAGACGTGTCACTGCAGATGAACACCAATAAATTATTTAATCTCTAGGAATTGCTTCTGCAGAAGCATGCTGGAATGGCGGGCGATGGGTTTTGGTTGAAGGGAGAGGCTGTAGGAACCACAACAGCAGAGTGCACATGCAGAGCCCATAGGCAGGAGGGCAGGCGGTGACCACACTGGCTACACAATAAGCGTACAATCACTCTTGTTTTCCAAAGAGCAGAGCTCTTGTTTTTTGAAGCAAATCACATCGAGGTAATAGCCTATTTGCTGGATTAGATTGGTATATTGAGGACTGAAATATACCCATCTTGTGTGTGTGGTGTGTGTATATGCATATATACATATACACACACACATTTCATGAAAAAGCCTCGAAGTAAGGCATGCTAGGCTTGCAGCTTTGTACCTAATATGAAAACGTCAAGGAAGCTGCTATGGTGGATGGGCTTGTAGTGCTGGAAATTGGGAGGCGTCCGTGAGTGTGGAAACTCCAGTGAAGTGTGCGGAGGCTGGGGTGGGGACAGTGGTGTTGCTATGAGCACGGCAGCAGCAGCAGCAGCAGCAGCAGCAGCTGGAGAGAGCCGCGCAGCCGCGGGCGCCGGGAGAGCGATGTGCAGGGAACAACGCGGGGAAACTAACATTGCTGGAAATTAATTTAAATATAATGCAGGCATTAGCATTTCACCTGGTCAAGCTCCATTAGACAGGCTTGCTGAGAACCTAATGAATTCTTAATAAAGATTAAATTGCATGTTCATTAGATTTTGATGGAAGAGACTGCTATTTTTTTTTTAATACTGTATTATTGGTGTGCTTCTAGATAATAAATCTCATCCTTGTGAATGGCTAAAGCAGCTTCACACTTGGATATTGCCTTGAAAACAAGCACTGGAATCTGTAGACAGATTGGAGAATGCTAAGACAAAGGAACAGAGAGCAGACATTGTTACGTAGGACTAGAAGAGGTTACACACTACCCAGTTAATCCTTGAAATGTTAGGTAGCAGGAGAAGTAGAAATTACAGCCATTTGAGAGTGTAGCCAGGATGGAGTTAAGGATTTGTAAATTTAATTTGGGATTTTTTAGTGAAATATTTGGAGATACCTTTTAGTTTGCGAGCAGGGGGTTATCAAGCAAAAAAATAGGTACTAGTGAATGATAGAGAGGTGGAACTGGAATCTGGAATGTACCTTCCAAACAGTGGCACCACAGGCTAGGAATGACACTTTTCTTACCATCCATGGTTGTTTTGACACCCTTAACCCTTTCACTTTAACTGTCTTAACTGCCTTGGCTGATTAATTTTGCTTCATTTTTTCACAACCAGTCCTGTAGTCCAGATACTTTCACCCATGCCTCAAAATGAAGGGTCGGATCCAAGCTAGTCAGAGGAACAATCCTGAAAGGCATGGTTGTGCCATGCAAGCCAATGAGATTACAGAGTGTGCCACAGCATTCAGAATCAGGCTGTGACCAGATTCTGTTTTCACTCAGCTTAATCTAAAAACCGTCTGTAACCAAGCAAAGCTGGGGCTTTCCTTTAAAATCCAAGCTAGAAGGTGAGAGTTACTGGACAAGATAAATACATCTTCCACTCACACCACCCTATCTCAGTAAATTCACTGTGATGTAGGAGTGCAATGGATGTTAACATTTTTTAGATTTTATATATTCAAATAAATGTCAAGCACATGCAGCATTTGGAACTTATGGTCTTCTTTTCTGGAATACCTGGATTGTAGCATAAAATTGAGACTGATGTTACTCTATGATATTTTTGTGGGGACTTAAAACGCTGGTGCTTGTTCATCGGAGCAGGGCACCGAGCATATCTCCATCTCTTACTGCTTAACAGGACACTTAAATCCATACAATGGTCCAGTGGTAAGCAGGGTTGGACTGCTCGGGTGGGGACACCATCCAGTGCCATCAGCACAAGGCTTCCAGGGAATTCAGAGTTCAATTGTGCTTACACAGAGAGGCTGAGTTAGCTGGCATGGCTTCAAAAACAAGCCACCTACTCAGCAGCTACCGTTCTGGATGGTGAACCAGGGCAATATTTCACTTTCCCAAATGTGGGGTTAGAGATAGGTGTGGCATTCTAGAGGAAACATGGCTTCACCTGTTCACAGGAAAAATCTCGGGGCTTGGGATTTAGTTTTGGATTTTTCCTTTGCAGAAGTAGCAGCTTCTGTCCCCTGCTGAGCTGGGTGCAGAGAGCTGGGTCCAGCTCCCTTTCACAAGATGCCGGAGCTTCCAGCCCTGCATGTCCTCCAGAGCAGCTGTGTGTCACTTCACCAGAAGTGCTGGCAGTAACTCAGTTGATCGGCTTCTCTGTTGTGCCAGTTTCACAAAATGTTTTTATGTCAAATGTGAGAAGGATGGAAATATACAATCAGGAGAAAAATACACTAGTGTACAGGGCTTATCTTGAAATACCTACTATCTTATCCCCAACAGCCGGCTGATATATTGTTCTGACCTTTTTCAAAAAGCCCCTCAAAACAGCCCCAGGTTCTACTTGCTCTCTGTGTAACCAAATTACTTATAATCTAATGAACTTCTTCAGTGAGAAGCAGCCCCCGCCCACTGGCTTTACAGCAATTTGATGCCAAATGCCATTGAAATGAAATGATGTGTTGTGAACACCCACTTGAGTGCTCTTTGCTGTGTGTCTGTGTCTCAAATCCGTAGTGATTTCACACTTGCAGCCCCTTCCCGCAGGAATACTTCACCCCACAGGGGCTTACGGCTTCGCCTCTGCAGCATCTTCCCAGGGACAGGACTGCAAACTGTGTCTTCATGGTCTGTCCCACTCATCCCCACAGCTCTTCTGCCCTGTGGCACTGGGTGCAGAGCCCCGCTCAGCTCTGCTTCCCTCTGGGAACTGTTTGATCGTGGTGTGAGCTGGCAGCCCAGAGGCACAAACCTCACTAGAGCACCTGGTCAGGTTGAGCCTTCTTCATCCTTACTTGTCTCTTGCTCTGTTTTCCAGGATTTCTGTGACTTAAGGCCCAGAGTAGGGCAGTGACAGGCCCTGTGCAGGTGGCACACGGACCCCAGCAGGAAGGAGGCTCCGGTGGGGCTGTTTGGCAGTGAAATCTGCAGTGGAACCAGTAGCAAACTCCCTGCTGGGGCAGCTCCGGGGCGTCGGGATGGCAGCTGGGCAGTGCATTACCTGCCCTGAGGAAGGCAGGGTCTCTTGCCATGGTGTCAGAGATCATCCCAGTGGAGGCTGCTCTAGGAGAGGGGCTCTCCCATTACTGCAACTTTTTTCCCCACCTTCACAGATGCATTCTTGGATCCCTGGATGCTGTGGGTGTCATGTTGCACACCCTGCAGGGGCACAGCCCAGGGAGATTGCCCCTGAACCAGGCAAGAATACGAGCTGGGAGCAGAGGAAAGTGAGGCTGTTCATTTTGGCTTGTAGTTGCAAAGTGTAGTCATGTTTTCAGCATTTATTTCCTTCCTCTTGGGTTTTTAATTGTGCCAAAACATTAACAACCATAGCTCCTTCTTTTATATTTAAGGTTCTTGTTATTAGACTGAGAGAGTTTTCAGAGAAAAGCAGTAACAATATTAGGAGGCAAGATGGAATACATTTTCGGTTTGTGTTTTTTCTTTTTCCTTGACAGTTCTTAATTTGTTTCTTGTTTTAGGGACTCATAAAAGTAAAAATATCTTTCAGTGACAACACTGAACTGCATAGCTTCTCCTCTTCCAACCCAGTTTTAAAACCTTGAAAGAAATTTGCCTGTCACATTCTGACATGACACATCTAGTCCTGTTGGAAATGTTTTAGCAATCTAATGAGATGAAAGCAGTTGTTTTAATGAGCTCAGAAGAAAGAGGCAAATCTGCTGCACAAATGTAACCAGGGATCTGTTTTGTTTTATGGCTTGGCTACCCCAGAAGTTGTAAGAGACATTAGATTGACAAATGAATTAGATAACAAATGAAAAAAGGCTGTGGTTTTCCTCTTCAGTTTGTCCTTTCCCATTTGTCTGGCATACAACTTCACACCTGATGTGAGTTCTCCAGGGTGCTTACCTGAGGAATACAGGGAAGATAATCAAAATGGGTGAAGAATGAAAAAGAGACAAATAATGGAGGTCAAGGCACTGTATTGTTTCGTCTGGTCAAGGGAAAGAGTGAAAGGAAGAAGTGCTTCACTGATAGCCAAGGCAAGAGCAGGTTGCTGGAAAGTAAGAGCCAGGCAGTCAGGAATGTCTTGCACACTCATAATTACCTTGTTTTCTTCAGTTCCCATTCAGGGTTACAGTCTCCCTGTGCAAGTATCAAGCTCCCTTGGTTTCTCCTGGATCTGTAGGATACAAAGTCACAGCTGAGCATTGAAGCTGGTGGATATGCAGCCAGAAAGCCTGATGCAAGTGCAGGGTCCAAGAGCTCGATTTTGCAAACTCCTGCTCTGGTAGCGAGAGAGGCAAAAAGCTTTTCCAACGAGGCAGCAGCCGTACCCAGTGCACAGAAGGACCCATCCTCTACACTCTGCAGTCCTTGGTTACACCCTGACTGCAACTGAGTGTGAAAGACAGGATTTGGTCCTTTATTTATTATGTTGATTTAAAGAGGAGCCCCAGCAGGTGAGAACTGCCAAAACCTCAAATTCAGGTGGCCAGGGTGTTTAAGAGTCTAGTCACTTTTCCTTGTGCTATTGCAAATCTCCCAATATTTGTGGGTTTGTGTAGAGCCTAAAATACTTCTGGGGAGCCTGGACTCCCATGATGACCGGATCAGATCTGTTTTCAGGTGGTCTTTGCTTAGATCTGTATTTTGTTTTTGAAAGAAAACTTCCAGCTCTTCTCACTTCAGAGAAAAGTTAAAAGATAAATTACCTTATTCCGGCCTGAGGACTCAAGAATTGGGAGCAAAATAAAAAACATCCCAAATGAAGGTAACGAAACCAAATACCTCTCAATTGCTTGGTTACTTTTGAAGCCTGATACCTTTTTTGCATTTGCAATATTGAAACCAGCAACCTCGCTTATTTCAAATCGATTTGAATGCTGCTGACCCCAAATCCTCTCTTTGAGCTCACTGGACTTTGGGCCAACTTCTTCCTACACTGAAGAGGATGTCTGTTCAATCTGTAGGTTTTATGAGATGGGATGAATTTCAAGTGTTTGCATGACACTTGGTGGGATCCTGTATATTGCTAAATTTCATTCACAAAACCAAAACCAGGAAACAAAAAGATCTGGCAAGCACTGGCACATTAAACCTACAGCCATTTTTCTTGCCTTAATTTTTTTTCTTTTATTCATAGAGGGAAATGTTAATGATTTGTGCACCGGTTTTTCTAAAGCTGAAGAAATGCTCTGCCTAATGTAAAAATCCCCCTAAACTGTTAATTGAATCATTCTCATTTTATTTTTAAGACCATTCAGGCAAATGACAGATGTAAGGGAAGTTGGAGGATTATAGTCCTGATTATAAGATGCTTTTAGGAATCTGCCTAAAATCAGAAAAGGCAAAAGGCTGAAAAATGTTACTGAGTAACACAAAGCAAAGGAACTGATGGTTTTCTAGTGCTGAGCAAAAAGGAGAAATTTAGATTATTTTAATCTAAAACTCAATCCTTGTGTACTTACTGCGATATTAGAATAAAACTCTCAATGGAGGCATTTCTTAACTTAGCAATAGAAATCCTTACTCTCCCCAGCTTTCCCATTAATTGAGAAAGAACTGAGGAGTGCCCTGAGAAGGGAATGCAGGAAACTGTGTAGTAAGCTGACATCACGCCTGTTTTCCATTTGCTAATCAATGAAGTTTTTGACATTGAAAAGGAAAGACTGGCAGAGCTGAAATTACTTTGTTTTTCTTTATTCTTGGGCATGTCCTGCTTTGCTTGGTCACCAAAAATTATTTCAGTTCATCAGCACACCTTTTATCTGAGTATAAAATTTGTAAGCTTAAAACAAAGGAGCTGGAATGTACCAGCTTGAGAGAGATACAAGAGAGATGGGTAACAACGGGGTCCTCCTGCAACATAAAGAGTTTGGGCCATGGCTTTTAATAGCCCTCTCTCCATCAGCCCCACCTGTGGGGTCTTGTGTCCTTAGGAGCCAAAGACAATTTATCATCTGTTCTATTCAATACAGGATAACTTGTGCAGTCTTTCAGCAGAAATTCTGCTGGTTCATGTTGCAGGAGCTGCTTTTGGGAAAAGGTGGGGAGATGCTGATCCTAGTAAGTGCTTTGAGGTGTGATCTCTGACAAACCCCAGAGCTCTTGACTGACTGTTTAGGATTGAGGTGTTCCAGAAAAATTGGGAGTAGGTTTCAGCAAAAGCAGGATCCAATGCTGGTAGGAAATAGAGGGTTTGATAACAAGGAAAGCGATTTTCTGCTCTTTGGCATGTGTCAGGCTACTTAGCATAGGAGTGAGGAGATATGTGTTTCCACTGGGAGTCAGTGAGGGATGTCTTCAGTTGAGTGGCTCAGCAACCTTTCACTTGTCCAAGAGAAAATACCCTCTGGGTTCATGACCCCAGTCTTACACCCTGGGAGAGAGGCTGGCAGTGGACATTTCACCTCTGTGCATGTCCCTCCTCTGAAACATAACCCCCCAAGTGCTTCAAACAGTCTGAAAGGCAGAGCAGTGACTCAACATGCTTTGAGATTCCAGCAACTTCAGACTGGTATTAAATGCTCTTGTCTACAAGAGCATAATCAACAGCAACTTGTACACACCATAACAGTCTAGTACAAGACTTGGAGTATTTCTGCATCAGCTGGAAATCACTACAGAAGGGAATGAGATGAGAATGGGTCTCTATTGAGGAAAATACCAGTTAAATGATAAAGATGTATACCACCTCCTAGCAGAATTTGGTTTATCCTCACCCTTTTAGAGGTGATTGGAGTTAGTAGCTCCAGTTTTAAGGCATTAAATAAAAGTGCATAGGAAAGGCTGAGTGCACAAAATGGATGTTAAGCAGAATTATCTAGGTAACAAATGAGAAGTTTTATAGGTGGATTTCTGGAGCTGTGGTGTGCGCTATCTCACAGTGATATAGAGATGTTTCCTCACTGCCAGTACAGTGCTCCTTTTATTACAGCTGGACCTTGCTGTAATCCAACTCCTGCCTTTACAGCAAACATGGCAGAATATCTCATTTTGATGTCTCTCAATTAAATAGTCCCATCTATATATTCCTGGAGGAGTTTTGTGTAGAACTAGTGCAGACCAGCTCTGTGTCTCTCCAAAATTCATGTTGAGATCTTCAAATTACTTCCAGGGCACCACAATGGGGATCTGCATGCCCTAATTTGAGATTGCAATAGCTAAGACTACGTGAATTTGTCAGCCTCTCCTGTGCTCCTAAATGGTTGGCATGGCAGGGCACGTGCCCCTCCACAGCATGAAGGTTTCTGCTCAGCTTCATCCACAGGAGGGAAATACCATCCTCATAATGAGTTTTAAATGTAACACAATCAGCTTGGCTTCTTAAGTAGTGCAGAACTGAGTATTTGATGCAGTATATTTTGGGAATCCATTCTTATTTACTCACAGCCTCTTTACAAGCAGTGCAAAAGTGTGTTACAGCAGGGGTGGTTACAGGGTAGTTTTGCTTGTTGCAAATAAACCAGCTCTTTCCACTGGCCAAAGAGAGCTTTTACTACAGGGCCCTTGGGAGAAAAAGAAATTAGTTACTCATTGGCAGGCTGTTGCACTGATGCCCAGGTGACAGATACTCCTTCCCAAGGTTAGATAGGGACCCCATCTCACCTCCTGTAAATTCTAAAATGGGCAGACATTTTTCATTGGAATATGTGTACCCCCTGCAGATACTGCAGTGTCTTTATCATCACATTTCATCAGTAACATCAGCACAAATCACTGGGATGAAAGAAAATTGTCGTGATGAACATACACCTCAGAAAGTCATCATAGTGTTCATTAATCACCAGTCACTCTTTGGTGATTAATTATTTAGCCAAATTGGAAAAAATTTTCCACATGAATGAGAAGATGTTTACTTAATAAAGCAGAAAGCTCCTAGAAGCATGGCCTTGTTTTCCTCAATTTACTGGTACAATAAATTTATATCCTCCTGCTTTTACAGCTCAGGAAAAAAGCCACGCTGCTGTATCAACTTGCTGTTGGTTTCTGTCTGGCCAGTTCTTCAGCAGGAAACCTGATGCTGCTCAGTGTATGCATTTAAGATGTTTAAATGGTAGATACATGAGCTGATGGTCATGGTTCATTATCTGCATCTCTGTGCATGCTCTGAGCCCTTGTGAAGCACTTGTAAGGAGGAACAGGAGAGTGTGGTGCCAAATCCCAGCTCCAGGGCTGGCATTTCTCCAGTGCTGACTGATGCCATCAGGGTCACATTAGAAAAGAGGAAGGGTCCCCAGTACCTTCATCCTGGCAACAGCCTTGTGCTTAATAAGAATTCCCCTGGAAGCATGTTGCTGGGACCAGCCAGATCTTACCTCTGCAGTGAGGTACAATGTGAGGAAAGAGGAAAGCCAGTGTTGGCACTGGAGGATCCAAGCACTGATAGCAAAATCTTGGTATGTTCCACAGTGATATTGATGTCTGTTCAGTGTCTTTCACCATAGCTAATTATTAAAAGCATTCAACAACAATAAACATGTGAAGAGGATAGAAACACTAAGAGAGACCATAAATGGTAAAAAATTAGTAATTAGTAATTTTAATATGGTTCAGTAAATAATTCAGAATCTAGCCTTTATTTATCTATTTAAGTTTTTATTTATCTACTACTTCAGTTTGCTGATACTTTCAAGAAATCTCTTTATTTAAAATTCATATTTAGCTGAACAAATTATAAAGTTTTTCCTACATGACAGAGCATGAAAATTGAATTATTATGCTGTACTTTTAGTCATGATCAGCAAGATCAAATAGTACTGATTTCCCCATCTGTGATCAAACTAATAGGTGAGACCTTCTGGCATAAACAGATATACAGTATACAGGATTAAATTTAAATTCTGATTTTTTTCAGTACTCCTTCATGGTCTTTGAAATAGCTTTTTGGAGTTTCCAGTAAAAAAACAGGGAAAAAATTCTTACAAAGTGTCCAGAACAATGATACAAACCCAGCCAAAGTGATGTATTTAAATTCTGAAGTAACTGGATTACTGAGATTTTTAAAATAACCAAGATCATAACATTTTTAGTGTCTCCCTCACTACCTTGGGCACACACTGGTGCAGTGCAGAGGCTGTCTGAAGCTCTCAGACACATCCTGCTCAGTCTGTTCTCCAGGAGAATCCTCCTCATTCAGCAGAACAATTGTCTGGATCCTCCTGAAGTCTCACTCGGTCGGTTTTCAGCAGCCCCGCAGCTGTGTGACAACTGTACAGCTCAGCACTGCTGCAGTGAGGCCACAGGACTGATGGGGCTTCCAAATTCGAGCTGCAACCAGTCTCTATTTGTTTAAGTTGAGGAGGTAACTCACATTTAGTTGATGCTCAGACCCCAAACCCCAGAGCAACTAATACTGTGCACATCAACGTCAATGGGTTTGAACAGAACCAGGTTAACACCCGAGCTTTGCTGAAGATCACATCATCTCTGCTTGTGCTGATTGCCACCCAGTTTTAGTGTCACTCTGTGTATTTAACCATTGTCCAAATATTATTCTCTTTCTTACACCTTTTGGAAAATAAAAGATCAGGGAAAAAACTGATTCTTGTGTTGTGGGCTTTTTCATGCCACATGCATTTTTCTTTTGCCACAGGGGCTCTCAGGTACCAGCTTTAAAATTTATTTCAGTTACAGTTCTTTGCCATGCTACTTGTATAAGGAGAAGGAAAAAACACTGGTTTTAGGAAGAGCAGGTTTAATTGTAGCATTTTATATGTATTTAATGACTTCAAGAAAGGAGGTCGTGTGAAATCATCTGGAACTAAATTTTCCTATTCCCCCCGACTTGGTGCTCACAAAGCAGCATCTGAAATGTCATGTTCCATTTTGGATCTCCTAAATCAAGGGGTGAATCACTGATAAACTGGGCCCTCCAAGGTGTTTGAGTCTGGTGCACAGGTTGAGTAGAGGAGGCTGAGGGAGCTGAAGAAGAGAAAGCTGAGGAAGACCTTGCTGCTCCTTTCCACCACCCAAAGAGAGCCAGAGATAAGCTGAAGCCAGACTCTTCTTAGAGATACACAGTGAAAGGATGAGAGGCAACATACACATGTTTAGTGGAAATTAAGATGGAATATATATAAGGAAAAAATATTTCCTATTTCATAATAATTCATGATTCTATGATAAGAAAATCCAAATTAGTCTCCTTATTCTATGTTTCTAATTTCAATGTTGACTAAAGATCTACCTCTCTAATTGGAAACCAGAAGGACAGTCTTGCACAGCACTACCAGAATTTTCCCTGTGAGTGCATAAAAAGCCAGGCTTGGCTGGGACGGTTTGCTTATCATTTATAATTCCCCTTCACACCACTTTGGTTTGTTTCTTAGCTTCTGAATGTTGTCTTCTTGGATTTATTCCATGCAGCATTTTACAGGCAGCCTTCTGAAATCCTAAGCTGGGGTTTGACTAACATCTCGTTTTGCTTTGTCTCTCCCTAGTCAGCTATGGTGGTATGGTGGCACTTGTATGGTGATGTGTGGCAGTGCAGTGAACCAGACTGTGGCACTGATATGAGTTAACATAATTTTTAAAAAATCCCAAAAACTCAGAAAGAAATGTCTGTCAAATGCTCCCTTAAGGCAGCAATGTACTGAAGGTTGAGATGTGGGCTTGTATTGAAGGATTCAGTCACTCCTGGCTAGTTCTGTGTGCTAGGGCTTAATTTTTGAGGGTAAATCAGTCACATTCAAAGATTGAAAAGTAGTTTTTAAGTCCTTCTGTACCTTTAGACATTTAAATGATTGGTGTTTTTTCCCAAAGCAGCCTTATTTTCTCTGTGAGTTCTTGTGAAAGAAATGCAAATCTCTCACTGGCTTGAAATTTCTGTGTTGTTTTAAATAAATTTCCTGTAATGCATAACGCAGTGAAAAGGAAAGTGCAGCCATTTGTTGCTGTTTCACTGTATTTAGACCATCTTTCATGCTTGTAGAGGTCAAATCCATTTAATCTGGTTATGCTGTTTCAATCACATTTACATTTTTAATGCAAAGCTCAGGTTTGCTTCACACTAGAATGATCACTCTGGTTTTGTAACAAGCTTTAGTCATCCTGGGCTTTGGAGACTTCTCTCTTCTATTTTCCCTCAGCCTTAGACACAGTCTTTGTCATTTATAAGGTAACTTTCCGTCTTGTGGTGCCAAAATGCTACAGAATCCTCATTACAGGAGTGCTGAACAACATTGTCAAGTTCCATGTTTTTGGGAGCAAATTTTGAAGCTTACATTAGAAGCCTATCTTTGATGTGGTTACCCTAACACATTGGTGCTCAAGGTGGTTTGCATAGATCACTGCTGCCTTTTAAAGGGAGATACAGAATTGCATCTTCACCCATCTCCCATTCAGACAGGGAGCTATCCCAATGCTCCCCTGGCCTCACAACAGCTCACCAATACACAGCTTCATTAGGACACCTTTTGTGCTCTTACTGTAAATAAACCAGGCTAGAAAGTCTTCCTTGTGAAAGATATTTGTCACATTCTTAGCTTCCCAAAAGCTCCAGAAGGAGCTTTCCTCTGTAAGTTTTGTGTGTCCTCTTTTCCTTAAAAGCAGGCTTCCCACTTATACACCTTTTTCCTAAAAAGAAGATGCTGTATGTTAAGGAACTTCGGAAAAACCAAGAAAGCACACCAGGCAGTTTGCTGTTCTTTGAAGCCCTGCTTACTTCTGAATTTGAACAATTCACTGCTCCCATTGCCTTTTGCAGTAGTAACCTTCTGGGTTCAACTGTGTTCCTGCATTATCCCCCATAAATAGAAAATAAGGCCCTAAATACTTGTTTTATTTACTTGTAACATTACTTACAAACATGCAAGAGACAAATGGCCAGCCTGGCAGAAGTTTGGCACAACCAGGCAAGACAAAAACTTAGTGTAGATAGTGAAAAAGAGGCAGAAAGGGACAGAGCTTAATCTTGAACCAGGAGTGAAACAAGGAATCATAATCAAGTTCAGGCTCTGGATAACAAAATGTGGTTGTTTGCTAAGCAGTCAAGGTAGAAGAGTGACAGCAGCTTGATACAGCAATGCATGGACTGGACACTGACACCTTTATGTGAACCTTGCTCAAAGCAAGTGCCAAGAGTAAGAGGATCAGAGCTGTCAGGGCTGTTAAGAAGGGCAGAAGCTGGCAGCAGAAATGGCAACCCCCCATTCATAGTGTAGGATGTGACCATAAGAGATAGCCAGCAAGAGAGATCCCAGCAAGCTCTTTTTTCATGGTAAGACTCAAAAACTAACTTTCTAAATGGGGCTGCAGAAGTAGGACTCAAAACTCTACAAGCTAAAAGGCATAATGATACCATGTGCTTTTCCTTTTTAAAATACATCCTTCCATAACTACCATCAAAACATAGGGGGAAAGGAGACAAACTCTTTCAATTCAACTTCAGTTACAAGCAAGCTTTCTCTAATCTCTGATTTATTCTTTCCTAGAAGACTTCCTTAAGGCATATTATCGTGAATAGTGGTCCTTACTGTAAGTGGAGAGACACTGAACCATTTGCCCAAAGTTCCTGCAGTAGATATCCAACAGCAGTGTGATGGGTGTAAAAATAAATGCAGACCTACATAGCTACAGAAGCAGATCTTATATCCAATTTCAAACTCACGCTTAATTATTAATGACTGAAGTGCTGTAGTCTTTCACTTAGTAGCAAAACATACGCTGAATATCTCTCAGGTTATGTCAGATTGATAGAGCATCAGTGCCAAAGACAATGTCAACTTTTCAGTGATGGATCAAGTACCATGTACAAGAGCAACAAAGGTGAATATTCAAATGAGAATCTCAGTTTCCTCTGATAACGAGCCAGGAATTCCACATTCAAGAACTGATTGATGGAAGTTGCCCTTGTCATAGACAAAATGGTAAACAGCTTCAGAATAATGAATTACAAGCAGAAATTATACTAGTGAGTGATGGAGTAGATCATGGAAAGGTCATTTTGTCCATCTCTGTCCTAATGCAGAATTCTATTCGATTACATATTCCTCTGCATGGTTTACTTGTAAATGACTTAAAGGCACGAGTATCTGAATTGTTATATGAATTGTATATCACTCAGCTGCAGATAGATTTTGCATTAAAGAACTTTCTCCAATAGCCTGATAGTTTTGTCTGAAATTTTCTCTTGCTTCTCCTTAATCACTTCTCAGCACAGAAGAGCTCTTATCACTATCAGCTGGAGTAGTAAGTATGACTGGTGAATCTCTGCGAGAAACTGTATCTTTTCTAGCCTTTGTACCAAAGTTTGGATGGAGGAGTTGGTGTGTTTTCCTGTACTGAACATTTCCAGTTCAAGAGAGACCATCCTCAACCACAAACAGGAATTGTTCAGTCCCCACAATGAAAGGAAGTGGTTGGAGGAAGCGATACCAGTTCAAGGTGGGAGATTTCACAGGTTATATCTCAGATCCCTCTTTGTGAATTTGTGTCTAATAAAGCAGATTCAAAGCTGAAATGAAGATTATGCTGATGGCAAACAAACCAGAAGTGGAGAGGTTGTGGCTAGACTGCCTTTGGAGTGCTGGTCTGCCAGGAGCTCAGGGCAGTTTTTGGGGAATGTGGAGGAGAAATCTCAAAATAACTCTTTTTAATGCTGCTTCAAAGTCCTGTTTGGCTATGCTGACCCAGCAAAACAGAGACTGTAAACCCAGACACGGCTTTTTGTCCTCTGCAGTGACAACTGCATAGTTCTGCAGCCCTCCATGTCTTACATGTGTCTTCGAGAGGGCAGTGGAGTTAATAAAGAGACTGGTCTTTCTGAAAAGCAGACATCAAGCTTCACAGAACAAGCACGGGTGTTATTTGGGCTCTTGGTGCTTTTCTAAAAGTAGAAGATGCCTAAGAACTCGTTGTATCTGCAGCTGGTGCTTGCCAGAAATGCTTGTATGATCTATATGGATGAGTGGAGAAAAGGGGGGAGAGAGGGGGGGAAAGGCCTTGGAGGGGAAACAACTGAGGAGATACAAATGAAAATTCAATTAAACAGAAGAGAAGGAAAATTCAAAGTAGCATTGACGCCCTGCTCAAGGCTTCTGATGCGTCTTGATTTCATCTCTAAACCTAGTGAATGAATGCGACAGTGAAGAAAATAAATTACCTCCCTGGAAGGAGCTGAATTAGATGACCAGGAAGATGAAAACATTGAAGTACAGATATTCCTCTTTGATATGCCCAGGGCTTGTAACAAATTCAACCAGAACAATAGATCCTGGCCTTGTAACCATTCCAAAGCTTGTCCAATGTATGAGATATATATATATACATACTTTTTTTTTTTTTTTTTGGTAAAGGACTGAGTTTATTTACCAGCTGGAAGACTTGAAATGGACAATGAATGTAATCCCCTGTTGCCTTCCACCCTTTGTAGTCATCAGAATGATGCTGATTTGACATTAAATTCAGAATGGTGGCATTTTGCACTTCTTTTACCTTTTGCCCCCAGTTATGCTGCTGTGGGATATAGAAAGTGATTTCTTGTGATTGTTCTGGTTGCTACAAGTTTCCTGGTTTGTGGGAGAGGTGTCCAAATGCTCAGTGTCATAAGCTGTTGTAGCAGAGAAGCTGAATGTTCTTTTCTCTTCTAAGATAAACTGTCATTCCTCCAGGATGTGGTCGTCATCAATTTATTTCAGCTTTATTTTGCTCTTTGCCAGCTGTGTGAGGAGTATGTTCAGTATAACCAGTCATTCCAATAGCTTAATTTCTCCCCTAAGTATTTTGCTTCTTTTGGGTTGTCACCACAATCCCATTTAAAAGCCTGCTAATAGTAATTGAAAGCCATTTTAAGCTTGCATGTGTATCAGAGTTTGAACTGCATTTTATTTCTGTAAAACAGAAATAATAGTTAGCTATGACAGATACTAGGAAGCTAAACAACAGCCAAGGCTACCACGCTTTTGGAAACCTACATTGCTAAAAGAAACTCATGGATCCAGAATCCAGTGAAATGAACATGAATCTTCCCAAGGACTTCAGTGGGATTCTGATCAGGTTCTGAGTGAGAAGTGTGATCAGCAGTGGCCAGATGGAAGTTAGGCACAAAATACCCAGGAACTCTGCCTTTGTAAAGAGGGTCCCTGGGACTTCAGCCTGTGTTTAAGATGAAAGTTATTGATCCTTCTACAGAAAGCAAAAGGCAATGGAAGTGGAGGGGTGCTGGCTGGGTAAGACTAAGCCGTGTTTAAACCAAGTAGTCCTCTCTACTACTTGCAAACGGATACCAGCTTTGCTGGGAAGGCGGAGTCAGCTGATCCTATCTGTTCAATTCCTCGTTCTTAATTATTTTGGCTGATATCATCTATGTGCTAAATCAATCCCAATGAATGGCATTTGAAACATCCCAACCAAAGTCATTACATTATCACATTCAGGCCAGGCTTTAAGTAAAAGAGATTTGGCTTGTTCTTTACACTGCTTGGCCCCTCTCCCAAATGTATGGCCATTATAACAGAGGATTATCTGCACTGGAGGTTTTCTTCATTTCCATTAGGAGAAAAATTTCATTCAGTGCAGCAAAGGCAGCCTGAGATGGCAGGAGGAGATTGGCTCCATGCTGACGCCTTTGTTATCCACTGAGCAGAGCCTGACACCCCCTGACACTGCCGGGGCCTTGGTGAGGGGCTGTTATTTATTTCAGTGTGTGGAACACATTGTTTCTTGAAAGGGAGGAGAATCAGCCCTTTATGAACAGGAGTCACTGGGCAGTGTAGTCACCAAGCTGCAGGAGCTGGCGTTTGTTGATATAGTTGGTTTTTCAGCACGCGCCTTTGTTGGGTTTATCTTTTCTTTTAGTGTGCATCTCTTTGGAGGTGTTTAAGGTGGATCTCGACTCTCCCTGTCTTTCCCAACCCCTCTGCCTTTTCTAACACAAAAACACAGGGACAGGGAAAGATGGACTCAAATTTTTCAAGCTTACAGATCTCCACAAGGCCCCTTCCTTATTATGTAACTTCTTATCTAGAGATACCATCTGTTCTGCTGTGGGTTGTCTTAGTTCAAGAGGTTCCTCCAGTCCATTTGCAGACCATGAATGACCCTACTGCATTGGTAGGCATTGCTT
The DNA here is from genome assembly GCA_013400775.1 of Chaetops frenatus. Classification (NCBI taxonomy): domain Eukaryota; kingdom Metazoa; phylum Chordata; class Aves; order Passeriformes; family Picathartidae; genus Chaetops; species Chaetops frenatus. The sequence continues at coordinate 163,492 of VZTR01033429.1, read as the reverse complement.
CCTGGTTTTCAAGACTGCACTACACCTACACAAAAAGAGCTGCTGCCTGCTGGTTGACACCAAAGCACTGTGACCTCTGCATCACACAACTCCTTGTAACAACCCCTGTGACGTTCAAGTGGAAGCCAGCTGGTGCAGTGTCCTCATGTCTTCCTAGAGGCTAGACACTGCACACATATGGTGTGTCCCCCCCTCTGAGAGATGCCATATGAACAAAGGACAAACTACTAGAACCCTCTGGAGCAGTGACCAGTCTACACTGAATTCACTTAAAAGGCAAGAAAACCAAGTGTTTGGTTTTGGCATTAAACATTGAACCAGCAGCAGTGTATGTGTGGAAACCAGGAGGAGTTTTTCTCAGTGTCACAGAAGCATTAACCTAGCTTTGTGGCACATACTAATCATGCAATCATCCCAACCTGGCCCATGGGGAATGTTTTTTAGGGGCTGGACCTTCCCAGAAAAGTTTTGGAAATATAAACCAAGAAGTGAATAAACAGACATAAGTCTCAGACTCTGCTCTGGACCAGTAGCTTATAGGGCAGTTCCTTCAACACACAAACCCATAAAGGAAGAACAACGTTCTTTCTGCTAGATAAATAGACATCTTGTTCCAAGAGCCATCCCTCTACAGGCAACCACCTGCCCTTCCCCATGCTGCCTCATATCCTTGCTGCAAGGCTCCAGGTGCAGCTGGTCTGCAGACCAGCCCTCAAGACTAAATGTGCCCTGCAAGCCTGCACCACACTTCAGTGTAGGGTCTGCCACATGCCTTGTTCATGCTAAAGACTGAATTCAGGTTGCTATCTTGTTACTGTGGCTGCTAAGGTAGATTCAGAGGGTCAGGTGCCACCATCCAGTTCACCAGGTGATCTGAGGTATTCAGCTAGGAATAAATGTTAGCATGAAAAGGAGAATGCATAAGCATGCAGATCACTTTAAGTTATCTGTTTTATCCTAAAAACATGTCAACAGTAAAGCTGAAGGGACAGTGACCGTAAGGAATAGCAGTAAAATGCCATTTGCTGCCCAGGATGGAAGTGTGACTTCAAACCCAAAATGAGAGAACTTACAGCTATAGATTTGTGCTAAGATAACTGATTCAGAGCTTGATGTCTCTGGGAACCCAGCAGATAAATATTTTGTGCCAGAGATAGCCAAACCAATTTCATCTGATAGTGAACTTTCCATTTCCAGTTGATTTCCTACATTATGAATCTTTTAAGTAAATCTGTTTGTGGGTGCTGCAAAACGTGGGGAAAACAGCTCTTATCACACCTGGTTTTCCAATGCCTGCACAGAACAAACTGATAGTGTCCTGGTCTGCTCCCACCTAGCTGATGTGTGGGAGTTCTGGACTTTGGTCAGTCCAGGAACAGGAAGGGGAGTCTGTCCCAAAGGGTAGAAGTGCACAGTCCTGCATGCAGGGCTCTGCTGCACACCTGCAGATGCACTCAGACTGTGCAAGAACATATTCTACAGTCCAGGAAAGCCAGGTCAGGGTGCAGCGGCTCAGCAAATTCATGAAGTACCAAGGCAGATTTTATCCAATGGTGCTGTTTGATTATTTGTTGGTATTGCTCTGATAAAATTTGCCTTGTTGCCATAATAGTAAACATGGTACATGTGAAGCTCTGGGCCATGAGCCTGTATAAAGGGATAAGATAATGGATATTGCTTGAGCCTTTTACTGTCTTTGTAGTTAGAACAGTTATTGGAAGGCACTAATCCCTTTCTGCTGATTATTGACTTTTGAATGAATCCTTATACACTCCCCAGCAGTAAAACTTGTGGGTTTTCAGGCTCACTAAAGCTCAATAGAACCAAGACCTTGTCATTTATTTTCACTGTTACTATTATTTTTCTATTTCAAAGCAGAGTTTTCTGCTGCAAATTCCCTACTGTTTGATCACAAAAGCAAGCAAGGGAAATTGTTATTTTTCATCCTGAAGCTTTTGTCCTTTTTACTTTTATAATCCATGTGAGGCGACTTTGCTGGTCATTAGCCGAGTCAGTAAAGCGAGCTTTCTTTGTTGGGTGATAGCAGGGAAACATCAAGTGTCTGGTTCCATGGTAGCTAGCAATTTGCTCCTGAAATAAAGCAAGTGTTGATAAGTTGCTACCCTCAGCTATATTTGTCCTAGTAAATAAACATCATCAGAATTTGAGCACAAATACACGTTGTTTTGCTCTGTTTAACTATTCTGAGGTTGTGTTGGGCTAACAAAATTTCCTCTGCATCAGATAGACTTGTTCTATTGCATGCTCGTTTCGCTGATGGATGTGTTTCTGCACACCTAGCCAAGGATGTATTTTTTAAAGCATTGATCAGCAGAGCAAATATGCCTGGAATGCATCCCATTAATGTAAAGCAGTACATGCTTTTTGATGGATTTGCTTTTTAGAGGCTAAGGTTTCTAGCAGTGGAATGATTTGCCTTTGCAGTGCCTGGGAATGGTGGATTTGCTTAGAGGGTGCTGTGGTGTGCCAGCACTGGGCACGCAGGGGACATCACACCCTCAGTGCCTGCACTGCCAAGCCAACTGAAGGGCAGCAATTGATATGTGCTGGCTTACGCAGGCCAGAAAAAGCCCTTAGGATCCATCATTGGGAGAAAGATTCCCTTTTCCAGGATGCTGATAAAAACAGTCATTAACCCTTTGGCAGTGAAGCCTGTTCAGCTTCAAAGTGAAATTGCTCATCTGAACCTCACAAAATCAGGATTGCGCTTCTTCCCTGACAGGCAGCAGGACCCAAAATAAAATAAAGCAGCAGCAGGAGACCAAGTGAAACACGACACTGACATTTGTTCCACTTGGAGCAGTGGAGCCACCGCTAATTTGGGCTGGAAGATCAGAGCACATGGCAAGAGATGGCTTGATGGTTTCACTAAATAAACATACTGGGTCAGTCTGTAGTTGTAGGTGCCATACACTCTACAGTGGGGTGAATTACAGCAGAAATAGTCCAATTTCACCCCTTTGCCATCACTAAATTTCCCATAGCCTTTTCTAGAAAATTCAGAGGGACTACACATCTTCCAGACCCAATCCCAACATTTCATGGGGCTTTCAGCTGCTTTGACACACTGCAGGATTTGCAGTGTGCATCGCTTTCCCCGCCCACTCAAACAGATGTCTGTACTCCACAAGTTGGCTGTCCTGCCTGCTGTGCACCTGAGACCCAGAGAAAATGCTATTCTTCACACTTTGATTAGCAGTAATTAAATTAGGGAAGTTCAGAGTGACGGAGGAAGGCTCTCCTCCATGGAGAACCACCCAGTGGAAGTCAGTAAGGGATCAGGACAGCTCTGTTACAGTGATTTGCCAGAGCACAAGCAAGCTGTAACCTGAGCAAGATCCCATCACGCTAGGAACTCTACATCCAGCACAGAGAGATAGTGGCTGCTGCAGAGAGGTGCTCTCACTGATTCTCCCTGCTCCTTTTAAACCTCACAATCAATCAAATTGTGCCTTGAGCCCTGGAAATGGTGAGTACCAGCTTCATTGAGTTTTGTCTCAAAAGTGAGCACCAGTTTGGTTCCTTGGGGGTGCCTGTGCCCAAGAGATGGAACAGAGAGGGGTTTTCTCCTCTACCATGCCTTGTATAACTCGTCTAGGAGCTCAGTTCCTTTGAGGCCTCCATCAGATTTGCTAAAATTGGCCAAGAAACTGAAATATTACTGAGAGAGGAGCAGGGGGATCATGCAGAAGTAAATGGGTGGTCATGCAGCAGGTGATGCATGGAGAAAGAGAAGACTGAGAAACACTTCAGGGGACCTATCACCTAGGTTTCCTAAACCACTGGACAAATATTAAACCTAATTACTTCTAGGCAAGTAGACACACTAAAGCCACTCTGAAATCATTCTTCACTGAAGCATTTTTTTTTGACAAGGAAAACTAATTCTGGGCTTATTAACCAGTTTCAATAAATAGAATCACACTGATGAACAGGCAGTGCTAATTGCCTTCTATAAGATAGCTGGGGAAGTAGAAAACAGGAGCTCAATCCCAAGCGCCCAACCCCTTCTTAGCACCTCTCCTCCGTCTCCCTGAAAAACAACAGAAAAGCTCATATTCCCCTTCTGGCGGGGATCAATTATGTGCTGCTTTTAGCAGAGTTTCAGTATATTATTCTCCAGTTTAGGCCAAATTCATAAGTGAAGCTGAAGATGGTTAAGATGCATGTCAGAAGGAAATTGGTCAGAAAATGGCTGTCGGGTGGGCGTGAGTAGCACAGCACAGTGTAACTCACAACACTCTGGTACTCAGTGGGAAAGCAAAATTGGTTTAAGTGAGAATAACTTACACAGATTTGGGGTGGGGGTGGATGTAGAAGTACAAACTCTGAAAATGGCCGTTTTCTGAGAGGAGAAAGAAAGGAGAGGCCGGGAAGGGATCTGTTTGTAGTGAGAAGTGGGTACCAGCCGCCTGGAACAAAGGGCCCTGTTTGCAGGATGTGCCCCGAGGAAAATGCAGATTTCTTCCAGTCTCCCAGAGCTTCCTCTTTCTCCTTGTGTTCTGGGAGCCACCCACCCTGCCAGCCCAACACCCTAACAGAGTGCAGAAGGATTCTTGGGGTTTGTTGATTAAAACAAATCCACCAGCAAAGCTGGAGGTGACTGGCAGCCCCCAGCCCATGCAATTTTGGTTCATAGTTTCCTAAGAAAGGAAGGGTTCTGTTCAGTGCTGATTGCTTTGGGGTAAAGAAAAAAGAATTGCTGTAGTGACAGAAAAATGCGGAGCTTAGATTTTGTGTAGATGGCTTATTAGGTCAGAGCTGGAACACGCTTTGATTTGTATTCCTGATGATTGTACACAGGCACTAATTGGCCAAAGAAGCAAGGAATCTTTGTAGTTTAATGAGGAAAATACTGTGTAATGTGATGATTATTTTCTAATCAAAAAGAAGAGGAATAGAATGGGAAAGAAAACCTGTGTGTGAATACAGACTGTAATTTTAATTAATATTTGCTTGTGCTAATCAATTTTTCTGTTCTGCAACCAGCTGTTAGCCCTAAATATGACCTAATGTATAAATATTATAGAAATTAATATTTAATATTATTTTATGCTTAATATTATAGGAGTATTTTCTTTAATATGCTGAGCATTTTGCCTATGCATACTTTTTACTGACATATATAAGCTCATTTAAGGCAACAGGACTGGCAATACTAGATGAATAAATGAGAATAACACCTATCCAGAGCATTTTTCTTAGTGAATTTCAAAGCACTTCACAGGTGAGACCAGAATCATTGCTCCATTTTACAGGTGGAGAAACTGAGGTGGGAAGAGGTTGAGGGACTGGCTTGTGCATCTGGCAGCGAGTAGGCCAAGCCAGAACTCAGAGGGTCTCCCATCCCCTCCATCCTCCACATCCTAATCACTACTCTGAAACATGTCCCCTTTCATCGAGCTCAAGGTATATGCTCATGTCTTCCCATTCAGTGCTTCTGGGAGAGGGGTTTGGTCACTGTCCATAAGTGGCCCTTTTGCCCCCACAGAAAAGCAGAGCTGAGTGCAAAGCTGAGCCTATGGAGGAAGGAGTAGGATGCCTATCACACTACTCTATTTTAAACAAAGAAGCAGTAAAAAGCCAGTGATCCCTGTAGCATTTGGAAGAACAGGTTGGTGCTTCTCTGAGTTGGAAGGACTGTTTATCATGGCCACTTATGTTCCCAGGAAATATTCTTTGCTACCTTTGAGCCTTGGTGGAAATGAATCTGATCCACTGAGCTTCCACATTGCACAGCACTGTGACACTGAGCTGGCCTGAGAGCCTCCTAGCTGGTTACCTGCTGGATTTTGAGTAACAAAAAAATCCCTGTCCCTCTTTGAAGCATAATCTAAGTAAACATTATTTGAAATGAAGAAGAAATAGGGTTGGTCATCTTTAAAATAGGATGGATTTTTCATTTCAGTTTGACAGCCGAAATTTTGGAGTCATCAGTTGGCCATGCTCAAAAGTCACTACAGGCTTCTCATTCCTGTTCTTCTTACAAGCCTTATGATACCTCCTGAATTTTCCTTAAAAGCCCCTGGAGGCACATAAATTTGAGAAACCTCAATTCCAGGGCTTGATTTAAAAAAAAAAAAAAAAAATCTCATCCTCTGTAGCAGCATAGAAGTTGACAGTGGACCCAAAAACCTTAGAAATCCAAATATAACTAGAAAGAAGTATGTGTGTTCATCATACTTTAATGTAAGGTATTTAAGAAATGCTTTTATGCTTTAGAGCAGCAATTTCATATGAGTCACCTCTTTAAACACCTGAAAATCTGCAAAACATCTCATAGTCAAGATTTTTTTCTGACTTGTGTGTGTACCATAGCCAGTGACCATGGCAGTATGGTCATTATGTATCATCCCACCCTGGAAGTATTTTGCCTTGCACTGATGTGCATTCTGGGGAGAAGGGCTCTGATAATCCTGCTCAAGCAAGAGATCTCTCTTTCTGATTCTTTGCCCTCTTGGTGTGGAAGTTGCAAAATTTAATTTTTAACCCTAAAACTGAGCAGCCCAGAGTCTGCACCCCCTCCAGGAACAGATCTGCTGCATAAACACACACCATTTGCAGGCAGATGTTTCTTGAAATTGCTCTTTCAGAGTATGACTTCTTCCATGTAGCCCTTAAATTGCTAAAGTGAGAGTCATGCCTGCCAAAGAAACCCTGTTTTAAAAATGAAAGGAGGGGAAGGGGAGAAACTTCATCCCCTTTGCTGGCATTTCAAAGAGGGTATCCCCTCTGAGAGGCAGAGCCAGGGCCGAGGCTGCTTCCTCTGACAGAACGGGGCCAATGGCCCCTTGCGTTCTTTGCAACAACGTGGCATTTTCCGTATAAAACTGCAGAAGTGTTAATTATCCGGATTGGGCAATAGCAGGAGCTGTTTATTGAGGCTTGCTGCTTTCCCGCCGGAGCAGGCTCTGGATCCCCAGTGGAACCATTCATCAGCGCTCTGACAATGCCAGTCCGCTGCAGGGCTTTCAGAGCACAACAAAGGTTTCCTCACAGCTCCGAGCGACCGGAGCTGGCTCCCGTTATAGTACGGATTTGACAAAGGCAAAAGGAAAGAGAGTCACTTGCTAACACGTATTTCTCTTTCTGTACTGTATTTCTTTCTCTCTCGTTCTCATAGCACTTCACACAAGATAGAGAAGTGATGTTGTTTGCATTTTACAGAGGGGAAACTGAGGCCCAGAAGGGGAAAGCAACTTGTACAAGGTTTTTCAGCCAGTGATGGTCAGAACAAGGAGCAGGACTAGCCAAGTCCTAATTCCTTGGCAGAGCCCTGCATTCATCCAGCTGTACTGAAAGCCACCGTGTTTCCATGCACTTGCACTGTGAGATACAGGCAGTAGGGGAAATACAGGGGGTAACACAAATTTTTCCTCCCCTGTGTCATCATCTGTCAAGCCTCTACTTTCCTCCTCCTTCACTATGTCATTTACTTTGGGGACAGGCTGCACATGCCAGTACAGTGTACTATAGGCACTATGCATATTTATACCAACCAGGCTCCAGTTTCACTTTGCACAGGCTTCTCTTCAAGCAATTTTTGCTGCTTTTGTTGCAAAACATTTTAATTAATCAGGAATTTTAATTAATTGTACCCTGCTGAAAATGCCAAGACAAAAGCACAAATACAAGGAGACAGTTGCTCAGGTCAGAGCAGCCCATCTTTGGTTAGCTGTGTTTTCTCTGAGATCATGCAGTGTGATTACAGACACAGGCACAGGGAGAACACTGGATTCTGAACGGCATTTTGAAGTCTTAGAGAAATAGGGTGGTGTTTTTATCAAATCAGGAAGCCTGAAGCTCTGATGGTGACACTGAGCTGGCATACTGCTCACTGGAAAGCTGCGTCCCAAAAGGATTACAATGTCCTTTTTTTCTAGTCCTCCCAACTGCTTCAAACAATCAGTTTCACCAAAGCACTTAAAATGTTCTGTGTTTTTCTAAAGCTGAAAATCAGGTCGTTTCTAGACCGATTTCACTTGCAACAAATGAATTAGCACAGCTGCTTATTTCCACCTTTTGATGAGCCCCTTTCCAGGGACATGTACACCTTGCAATGTTACTGGCTGACAGAGATGCCCTTCTTGTTCAACGTGTTTAGAAAAGAAAATAATCACATTCTAGTCTTGTTACTTGTCATTTTGCTACAATGCCCAGCAAATTTTGGCACATTTTGTACTGAAGTAATTTGAGTTCATCTGTCCTTCAGATGGCCTGGACCAGCACTCAGAACACAAACTGATTTCCCTTTCTGAGCCTAAATGTCATTTTTCCACCCTCTTAAAACAGTTTCATGCCTTGGTGCACAGTCTAGACAACCCCCAGCACACCATGAATAATATATCCCAAAAATCTGTAAAACTTTATTTATTTAAACAACTAAACACTTAGAATTTGTTCATATCATTGGCATATTTACCTTCCTTCCCCTGCAGTAAAAGGTCTCCAAAGGGTTTCCACCTTGTAAACCTGCTCTGAGCAGTATTTACAGCCTGTTGTGTGTTTAAGGCCCTCAAGTGAAGCAAACAGGATTTTGCCCTTGGTGACTGCAGCCTTACCTCTTTCTGGAGAACCAGTGTGATGGGTTGCATTTTTCATCACAGAAGCTCCTACTTAGAAAGCTAATAACAAAGCCATGAGGTTAAAAACCCATAAAATTTGTCTTCGCTAACAAAACATTTAATTTCCCTGCCTTCTTCTAAATGCTGCCATGGGTCTGATGTGAAGTAGTGCAGAGCATGGAGATCTGGGTTCTGCTCATGCCTTTTCCACAGACCCTCTGTTGCTTTCACCATTTCTCCTCGGCACATGCTGTCCTGCTGGAGAGCCAGTCCCTCTGCACAGGGAGACCCTGCACAGGGAGCTGTGCCCTCTTGAACATGGCAGCCTTTCCAGGCTGGTCCCAGGCCTAGGATAGGCTATTTGGCAGCTTAGCAATAAGCAGATGTGAGATCCCAGTGACTTGCTGTAGAGCAGAGGGGAGAGGTGGGAGGGTCATCTAATGCCTTTCTTCTTCTACAATAATTTTGTTTTCTCCTGAGCTCTGTGCTTCCTAATGGAAGCACTCCTCCTGGCCAGGTCAGCTGCATCCCTGGCCATGTCTGAGAGCTTTGAGATGAACTTTAATAGGAGCAGGACCACAACCATCTTCTTGCACTGAGATTATTCCTTCTCTGCTGTTACTGATGTAAATCCACAGAGCTCCACGGATCTCAACAGCGCTGCTTTGGAGGGTGAAAGCAAGGATGGCCACGTGCTACAGCCTGGGGCTGATGGCTTACTCAAATTGATGAGCTCCTTGTGAAGGAACTCTAAGTGACTCAGCTCTCAATCTGTTTAGACCAACTTCATGGACTGAGGTGGAAATTGAGCCTGAGTAAAGTTACTTCTCATCCCTCAGGTTATGCCTGAAAAGGTACACTTTGCCTGTGCACATTTCATTGTCACAAGTGGTACCTTAGTGGCAAAACCCCCCTGGCTTGGAACTGCTCAGTTAATAATTTCTGTCTTCTGAACTGGGCACCTCAGGGTTTTACTGTGCTGCCAGATTATTGTCCCGTTTCTGCAGACCACAGTTACTGCCTGGCATGCTTAGCTGAGCCCGTTCTCCCCGACACAGCCCGTGTGAGAGGTTCTGTGCGGGGGGGGAGAGGCAGCTCGCTGGTTTGTCTGTGTGTTACACGGGCACAGGCAGCAGCTGAGGCTGAGCTCACTCAGCCCTCTCCTCCACTGTGTGCCACGGATCCAGGCAGAGAGGGACCCGAATGTGTGTCAGCAATGGGATCCCTGGGAAAAGGTGTCTAACTGCAGGATTAGTCTCAACAGAAATTGCTGTGCTAAGCATTGAGTATCTCTTGGCTCTGCAGATCTCTAACTCGGTGGTGGAGACGTGGGGATGAGGCTGGAGCTGGTATTGTGATGAGGAGAAAGGGAGAAGGCAATTTGCCCTGGCCAATGGGTGCAGGGAACAGACCCAGTCAGGTTCCTGTTCCCCTTTCCAAGCAGGTACTTTAAATTACAATCGTGTTTAACATGCTGTTAAACAACAGAATACTTACCTTCCATAGGGAGCACCAAGGGGAAATGCAAAGGATTTCCTTTGAAAAAGGAATGTCGACACCAGGAGCTCAGTCCTGAATAGCTGAGGAGAGGAAAGGGACAACATGTTCTTGTTACAGGATCAGTTCGAGGTGCAGAAAAGGGAGACAAGAGGCTGGTTTGGGGTAGTGCAGGCTGCAGAGGTTCGTGCACTGGCGGTGGGAGATAAGGAGAAGCATAAGCAGGAAACCAATTTCCCTGTGATCACCTCTTCTACCTGGCAGCCGAGCAAGCTGGGTTGGAGAGCAGACTGCAAGGCTGGTGCTCAAGGTACCCCCCAGTCCTATACTTCTGGGGTGCCTAAGGCACAGCGCTCTTTTTTCTAAGGGAAGTGCTTTACAGGTCCTGGGAATCCATGCTATGTGAACATAATTCTTGTGCTACACGAGGAAAAGATGATAAATTGATTTTCCTCTTCCCCTACATAATCTCTACTCATTGTCTCTTATTTTATTTTCTCAATTTTCATGTTTTTTGGTAAATAATTGTTTTTGTTATTTTTCCCTGTACTTGATTTTTTCCTCCTCCAAAACTATTTTTCTAGACATTTTGGGGTTTCTAATATTTTTCCTTCTGAACAGATACTTTTTTCCCTTTCTTTCCCCCATCCTGTTTTCTTTAGCCCCAGGTTTTTGCAGCTCTTACAGCTTTGTTATACTCTCCCAGCCTTCCCGGGAGGGGGCTGGAGCATACATCCCACTTGCATTCCAAATGTTGCCAAGAGTGTTTTGGAGGATGAGTGACTGACAGACAAACACCAGCCCCAAATACTCTGAATGCTCTGTTACTAATAGCTTTATTCTTGTCAACACCGTAAGCAAAATAACCCTTGAAAGGGATAGGCCATATTTTTAGCCAACCTTAAACTCAGCTTCTAAAAAATAACTTTATGCTCAGCTGTGTCTCACTCCTTGGCTCCGTGTTCCCCAATCAGATATTTAGAGGATGGCTTTTCATGTTAAGGATGCATAATTAGACTCTTGGAAGCTTGTTTTCTTCAGGCACCTGGCAGTGCCACAGAAGTGGGGCTCTGAGGCTGACCCATAGCTTGTAGCTGAGTAGGAAGCAGAAGGCAGGAGATGCTGAGCTGGGATTGTGCTGCCTATTTGGTCCCATGGCTTGGACCTGAACAAAGGGACCAAGCAGGGTAAAATTTGAACCCAACTAAAACTAATTGCTAACAAAGTGTCAAGGTTTTCTCCACCACCTGCAGTCACCACCAAATTCAAAGCTTGATTATTTCAGTGTATCTTGAAGGAGTTAACATTTAAAACAGCTTAAGGAAGATAAATAAGGATGTTTCTGTGCTGGCCTTGGATATGGATGACCTTGCCTTCCTTCTCTCCTATTGGTTTTAGGACAAGCCAGATTAAGGAGTGATCTCTTTCAAACAGTCTTCAGTTCGTTAAGCTTGTAAACAACAGCAAGGGTGGAAACCATTGCAAGATGGATAAAGCTTAGAAATGCTGCCGGGATTTCCTTGTGACGTGCTGTAAGGAATGTGTGCTAGTTAACAGGGCTAATCATTTTGTGGGAGCTCCTTTCCTGATGCTCCATGCATTTCCTTTTCCAGGCAGGTCCCTGAGGTCTCCTGTTGCATGCCAAGGCCACCACAGCCTTCAAAAAACAGACCTCTGTGGGACATTTTTGGGAGCAAGGAGGGGAACCTACCCCTGGGAGAAGGGACAGGGACTTGGTCTCTGTAGTGTGAGCCTGGCTATGAAAGCTCAGCATTGTTGCCCCAGCCTGGCACCCCACACTACCTGCCCTTGGATCAGCTGAGTTCCAAGCAGTGCTTTGACACCCAGCCAAGCTGGGAGCATTTCAGCTTGGCTCTAGTCTGTCTTCACACAGCACTTGGTGTCAACACATCCTTCGCTGGAGTGGGGCAGGATCAGAGGCAGTGTGCTCAGCAAGGGTTTTGTTCTCGCTACTCTTTTAGGCTGGAAAGAAGCCAGTGATCATCTGGGTAGGAGAGGCTGGTTTGTTGCTGATCAGTTTGGGATTTTTTTCCCCTGCTCTCTCACAAGGGATACAAACCAAAGAGACTTTTGCAGTGGCAGCATTAGAGGTTGCTGTGTTTGAAGTGCTCTCATTCATTTGTAAGGGATGACTTGTTTATGGCGAAACAGCTCTGAAGCCATCATTAGGATAGAAATTGGAAGGTACACCTTTTTCTGTTATGGANGGAAAGCAAGATCACTAGTTTAGAAAAACAAAGAGGGATTACAGAAGTGAGTGTTGCTGTACCTGAACTTGGTAGTGAGGGATGCCATCAAAAATTACCAAGCAGTCTATAAACAGCACCTTGTAAGACATGGTGTTGAGCATATAGTGAGTGTACAGTGGGCTTGTAAGTGCCCACACTGTTTTTATTTGCTTTCAGATTGTGCTATTCAGTGCTCCCATTCATGTTTGGTGTGGTAGTATAAAAAGAGTACAACTCAGAAGAAGATATAGCTCAGAAATACTGGGGAAGAGCTGCAAGGACTTCTGCGGACAGCAGGAGAAACAGTGCTGCTGAAACAGCCCAGGAAAATCAATAACAAAAACTCAGTAACAAATATAAAGGTGCTGCATTTAAGAGGGAGAAACTACATTGTCCCAGAGCTGCAACTGTGCTTCACCCAAGTTAAGCCAAGTTCTTATGTGGGTACAGTCTGTACCAAGCAGGTGCCATGTGAAAATAGACTCAACACTTTGGAGCCAAGAGCCCAGATCTAGGTGAATATAGCAAAGAAAATCAACCCTCATTGCTAACAGGAACTGTACAATTCTCTGTCTGTGAAATACCCTTTATCCACAGTTCTGCACAGGCATGCAGCACAGCAGACACCCTTTCCCAAGCATACTGTGCTTTAAGATGCCACAGCTGCACATCCACTCAGGAGGACGATGGCAAACCATGTCCACTGCTTATAGGCAGGCTGCTGGGAAGGCTTTTCTCTCCAAACTAATAGGCATTTTCTTCTGCTAGCAGGGCTTTTGCTGTTCCTTTGGCAGTTTCAGCTGGATATGGAAAATCCAGCCCAGCCACAGACTTTAAGACATTGTTTTAGGACAAGACCTGTCAGGAGGAATGAGGCATTTTGATGGTGAGTTGCTTATGCGGTGACTGTCACATGTGCACAGGAGAGGCTATGTTTGCCTTTGTGCCTGCTGTCCTTTCTGTATCTGAAAAAAGCAAGAGCCAGTGCAGTGTTTTCCTTTGGCCATTCAGCACTGAGTGTACCAATAATAGCACAGTCACATAGTCAGAGTTTAGGGGAAGGGACTGTGTCCTCTTCACAGGGGACGTGGCCCTAACACGCCGAGGATGGTGCTGCTACTCACATAATGAACAGAACGTGATTGTCCTTAGCACTTTTCCCCAGTTCCCTTTGCTCTTAGCATAAAGCTTTGGTGCCCCTGGTACCTCTGTGTGGTAGGGGAATGTAAATGTAAAAGGCAGTCAGAATTCATATGCAAAAGCTTCCTCTAGTTTAAGAGGAAAGGTCAGAACAAGTTTCTTCATCCTTCAAGAGAGTGATGGGGTGAGGGACAACCAGGTTCTCTATTGTTTATTTCTATTTCAGCCCTAGCCCCTGGTAGTCACTGTATCTAGTTGGAATCCAGCTCTGCGGAATTAAGACACCTTTCTTCCCACAAATCAACGAGAGGTTGAAGAAAAGCTCTTGGAGGAGAGAGTGAGATGCTCTCAGGCTTCTCAGGTTAGATAGGTTCATGATGTGATGTAGTTGATTGCATTGCAGAGAGTGCCTTGGGAAGCCCCATCACTCTTAAATTTTGCAGTGAACAAACCCCACATATGGCCACAAAAATACACATTTTCCTGTCTCATGGGACACCCATCCTGTTTGTAGCATATGCCTGAGGACAGGACACATTGCCCTGACCAATAAAGAAAAGGAAGTTATATTGGATGATGGTAGGGCAAATTTCTGTGCTAAAACTCAACTGACATCCATGCTGCAGGCCTCCAGCCAAATTCTTGGCTAAAGAACTGCCGGATTGAGCAAATCTATGGAACCAAGTTTGTATACAGGTGTGAATGAGCATGAGAGCTCAGAAGCCAAATGATGAAAGTTCCCCCAGTCAGAGACTTTTGCCACGGAGTTTCTTCAGTGGATTTTCACTCACCACAATGAGTTTTTAATTTCTCTGGCCACTCCCAGGTGTTGTCCCTATTTTCTGTATATCTCACATCTGTTCCCTCACCGTGTTTTTTTCTTGAGCATTTTTTAAAGCCTGCTGCAAATCCAAGAGCCCTCAAGTTCATGTTGAACTTCTGAACCTACCCTGTTCAAGTGGGTGCTAAATCGGGCAGGACAAGTCAAGCCAGCTCTAATTCTGATGATAGCAATTGTGCTTTTGGAAAATAATTGACAAACATTCTGCATTTAGACAAAGCTTGTCTAAGGGAAAGAGAATGTTTGTATTCTGCAATCCTGGTCTGCAGAGAGCCTGTGTTCAAGTAGGACATTTTAATAACATCCTTCATAGACAAGTGTTTTGCTTGGAACCCTTTTTTCCTCCCTCCACTCAGACAATTGTCAGAGAAGGGACTCACAGGGAACAAAATGGAATTACATCTATTCAGAAAATTAGAACAGCCTGCATTTCTTTCTTTCCGTGCTGAATTCATTACTAACGGGGCTATAATCTGCATTTTTTTGCCTGAAGCACACTCCCACTCTTTACCTCTTCACAGCAATGCTGCTATTCTCACAGATAAACAGGTCCTCCCTGAATGGATTATAGCTTTCAGCCAAAGGCAGGCTGATGACAAGGGAAAAACAAACAAATGCATTCCCAGGGCCCGATCCAACTCTTCGGTAAGAAACTAGAGACACTTAGAGATTTCAGTAGAGTTTCTATCCAGCACTTAAGAGCCCCTTTGCTGATGACTAATTGCACGGGGCCCGGGAAATTTGCGTAGTAAGGACTCAGCGTTGAGTACATTGTGTCTTTCCATCATCTGGCAGGTGGTTCAGGGGGACCGAGCCCCTGGTCCCCCCACAGCTGCACTGTCAGCCGGATTCAACTGAACTCGGACACGTTGGCTTAAAACGCGACGTGACTCCTGCTGCTGCCGCAGGTTTGCAAGGTTTTATGAAGCCGTGAGTTCTTGGGTGGACAAACTGATAAAAGGAGGGATCCAAATAGCCAAAGGCAGCTCCTGAAGGGAGTGAGGTAGCAAGAGGCGACACTAAATGAGCCGAGATTGACATTAATATTCAGGCTTCAACAAAAGGAGAGTAAGTAAAATAAGGAAATGAGGAGCAATTGAAAGAAAAATAAGCCAGAAATAGGTATGTTGAGTTAGGAAGACACTAAGGAGGGGACAAGAGAGATCTGAATTGAATGACCAGCAAATCTTGTTGGTTTTGAGGTGGAAATAGTCCTCGGAGATGACTCTGTTCCCCCAGCCGTGGCAGGGGGGGCCTGTCTGCCTTCTGCTCCCGCACCAATGGAGCTGTGTCACTCCTATGTTGTCGGTACATCCTTCCATCCCGGCTGTTTAGCCAGCCAGGTTCTTATTATTTCTCCCACTCAATTCTTGTGTGTGTCTTCAGCCAGGGACCAGTGTTTTCAGTAGTAATAGGCTCACTATTGCTTTGAATTAGGAGGACTTTTATCAGCCCACTGTTCCTGTAATTTACCGTGGTTTAGAGTGATAATGAGGATTTGGGTATGTAAAGAAACCCTAAAGTACATGGAAATCAACACAAGGGAGTGCTACTCTGAGCCTTGGGCATTAGTGACTATGAATGGGTGAGTGAGTGCTTAGCACAGGAAACCAAAACAGGAGAGACAAAAGCCACACATAATCTTCCTGGGCTGGGAAATGCTGTTTATCTTATTTGTTTAAATGGCTGGAGAACAGAAAGCTTTTCTTTCCTTTTGTTGCTCAGTAGCTGTGTTACAGTTTAGCCTTAGCTGTGCACAGTTGTTTGCAAGACTTTGGCAAGGAAGCCTTCCTGGGCTGGCCCTGTGTGGGACTGGGAGGTGGTCCTGGAACCATGGGCATGAATCCATCGCCCCACCACAGAAACCAAAAGAATCGAAGGACTCTTTTCAGTCTTATTATGTCTGTAGAACCACAACTGAAAAACAAGGGGAGGGGAAGTTCTTTAAGATTGATGTTATTTTGGGGTAAAAATGTGAAACGCTTTCTTGTCAGGGATGGTTTCTAGCAACAAATGTAAACTGTGGTCATAAATACTCCTGGCAGTGGATATGCACCCTTTGAGTGGACAGTGGCATAATTGCATATGCAAGTGGGCTTGGAAGCATGCTGGTTTGCTACCAGATTCCACAGCAGTGCAAATCGTTTGTAACTTTCTTGGTACTCAAATTAGTGCTCCCATCTATAATTTCAGAAGCCTGATTCTAAGCCAGGGGGAGGAAACACATGAGGCCTGTTATTTCTGCTGGCAATACTGGTACTAAAAATAACTGTGAGTGACATCGTGGAAGCTGTTTTTGAGTTTGTCAATAGATGAATTTTGACTGGACAGCAGGAATTATTTCTAAGGGGTGAAATATGTTATGCTATGGATTATTATTATTATTTCTAGAGAAGAGATGAAAGCCTCATTGCCCAGGATCCTCTAAAGCAAGGATTTAGGAATGAAGAGGAGGGAACAATCTTGCATCATGCCCTGATATTCTGAGGGGTTTGGAGGTCCCTGAGAGGTATCAGTGAAGAACAGCAATACAAGGTTCTCTTCCATCAGCCAGATGAAGCACCCTCAAGGCCAGTCTAGTTCCTAGGGTTGGCAATGGCACACTGGAGCTCCAATACCCAGGTTCTCCCTTCAGAGGGCCGAATCCTGACTGCTTTCAGCTATGTATGGGCTGTCTGCTGCCACACATTTCTGACAGGATCTGGTGTGGCCACATCACCCCCAGGCCAACAGCATGGTTGGGCTGTAGTGGTGTCACATGAGCTGCTGCAGAGACCAACCAGGTCACTTGTCCTCTCCATGAGAAAAGTCCCTGGCTGGCCTGCAGGTGTCTGACAGACGTGTCTGCTCTACACCCCTCAAAAGGGGATGGCACCTCCACGCTGAAGTCCTGCTTTGGCTCAGGCTCCAGGGTGTGAGGTGTGGGATGGGAGCCCCTCAGGACATCACAGCCTGAATCTTGGAGACTTTTCTCGTGCCATGGTTTGGTCTCAGCAGGGTATGTTTGAGCAGTTTCAGCATGTGCCACCTTGCAGAAACCCCAAGAGCCCAGGACACCAAGGGAAGAGAGCAGCTGTGTCCCATCCCTCCTGGTCCTGGAGATGCTTGCAGAATGGTTTTCTCAGGGGACCTTTGACCATGTCTCAGGCTCTTGTTTGGGCATTAGTTGGAATAAATGTGATTTCCAGCTCTCCAATTCCTAAGTAGAGACATCTGTGACAATCCTTCCCAAAGCGGGGATGGAGTCATCCACCCTGCCTGCCTTCCCCAGCCCTGCCAGGGCAGCAGCAGCATTCAGCATGAGTTAGTCCATTTAACATTGTCAATTGATTGGTTAATGAGCCACTTGTTTGCCAAAGGTTACTCAGCACTATTGCCTCTGCTCATAGATTAGGTGCTGGTTTTTATCATGCATTTCCCCATATTCTGTAGACTGTAAATCTGTTATATGGATGTCAGTAAGCCACAATCACCCTGTTTAAAGGGGACATTGGCAGGGCTATTAGATGCTAAATCAGCACTCCCTTACCTATGTTTCCTAAATTTAGATCACTGTTGTGTTTGTTTTTATTTCTTCCTTCCCACATCCAGAGATGCTCCCAGCTCACCTCCGCAGACCAACAGTAGTAAAGCTAGGAGCAGTTCCTTTTCATGGGACTGCAGGTGGGAAGCCCAGCCAGAAAGGAAAGGGAAGGTCTGTGCTCTTTGGAAAACTTGAAAACTTTGAGAAACGAATGAGTTGCCCTAGATGGGTTTTGGAAAAATGGAAGTCTACACCATCAAAATGGCTCATCATCCAAATACCAGTAGTGCACCCACTATGTGGGTGGGAAGAGAGAGTCAAAGAAGTCTATGCTCATTAAACCTCAGCCTCTCTGAATCTAATCAAACCTCTCCAGAAGGCAGTAATCTTTTACACCGGGGACAGTAATATAATACTAGAGATAAGCTTAAACTCTGATGATCAGATGTGGAATAAATTTATTACGATGCAGATTTACCATATCTAGCTGGATGCTTTCTAAGGCGGTTCAAACAGTCACTTTGAACTGCCTTGCATCTTTGCAGGTACTCTTGGGAGAGACTTACAGGACAATTTGCAAATTAACTCAATAAGGAATTTTGCAATTGAAGATGAGGACATGGGGGATGACAAAGACTGATGAAAGCAGTAGGAGGAATATACTCATGTTCTAAGGTGTTTGCAGTAGCGGTCGCTTCCCAGCGTAATGGGCAAACACATTTACACATCCGTTTAAATGTGGCTCAGCTCTCAGTTACTGTATCTCCGGGAAAGCCAGTGGTGGCTGAAGCAGAATGGGTCTGTACACGCAGGGGCAGCTGCCTGCACCATGGCACCTGCTGCCTCTGTGGGGTCTGGTGGCCACCAGGCAGTGTAGGTGCAGGAGGGGATAGGGAGGAGGTGCCAGGTGTGCTCTTGATGGCTGTCCCCAGGGAATGCCATCCCCAGCAGATCCCATCCCCAGGGAGTCGCTTCCTGGCAGTCTCCGCCTTGGTTCTTGGTAGTGCAGTGCTCCTGGGGCTCCCATTAACAAAGAATGGGCCTGGGAAGGAGAACTTAAGTGCTGGCCTGGCCCTAAGCCAGGCTCTCAGATGGAAGAGTGTCTGGCCAGGGTACCCCAGATACTTGATTCTTGATCACTCTTTCCTCTGGTCACAGGAGCTGCCGTGCCAAAGGCTGTCATGAAGCTCTAAGAATGTGCAGGGACCCATGCCTTGCCCAGCAAGGGTGAGAGGTTTGCCTGGGGCACAAGGGCGCTCTACAGATCCCATCAGGGTGGCTGAGTCACCCAGAGATGCAGGGGAGCTGGCCTGCTCTGTGCCAGTCACCAGCCCTTGGTCTGCTGATTTTAAAGGAATTCTCTTGGTTAGAGCTTTGTCCTTCTCTCCCACTGCCACCGGGAGGTCACAGGACAGCACTTGGATCTGGTTACAAAGTGCTAGCTCACTCTGCAGAGCAAGGACAAGTAATTATTTGTGGTCTTTTGGCAGTGGGTGCATTCACTGTGGCATATGCTTGTACTCTTCCTCTACTGGCAGCACCCCATCTCCCAGTTCCCCAGTGCCCCAGCAGCCTCTCATGAAGGCTCTGACTGGCTGTCCCAGCTCAGAGAGACAGGAGATAGAGAGACACATAGAGGGACCCCAGAGCAGGTGTCCTCTGTGCCAGGAAATGCCATGAGACACTGAGGATGCCCAAGGTCTTCAAATCCTCTTTCAAACAGTATTGTGCTGGCATAGGTTGGCTGAAAACCTTGGAGAAGCATTGGAAAAAATTGTTCTTCATCTTTCTCACAGCAGTTTAGGTGGGAGGCTCAGAGCTGAGGCGGGGCCTTCCTCCATTGCTACAGATAAGGTATCTCTGGATGCATGTGCTGAGTTAGACCAGCCAAGGTCCTTCCCACCAGTATTTTCTGAACATCAACTGCACCTGAGAATCACTGAAGGGTTATTTGAATCCTTGTGGCAGGTGTCAGGGAAAAGCTGTAAAAGCTGTGCATTTGTCTTCCTTTCAGATAACCTGTTCTCTGAGTACAAGTGTAGAAGTTATGATTCAAATATATCCAAATGCATGTAATTAATCACAAGTGCAACATACCTCCTTCCTGCTGTGAAATCTTATTAGCAGTGTGGGCAGAATCTTAAAATACTGTTTCTGCCAGGTTTCAGCTCAAAGGCTTCAGCTTGGAATGCCTCAATGAGCAGACCTGAGCAGCCAGGCTCGGAGAGCTCAGAGCCATGACCTGGCGTTACTGAGCACAAGGGCCCAAAGCAAGCCCTCACCACCTCTGGGGAGGTGCCTACCCCTGCTCTATCAGAGCCATTCTTCAGTTGCAGACAGACTTCCATGGGGCTCCAGTAAACACAGACAGCAGAAACTTTACAGCCCCCCATTGCAAGAAATAGCACGGTTAGACAGGCAAGGTTGGGGTTTCTGCTGCCTGCAGCAGCAGGAGTGACAGAGGGTGAACTGCTGCTCCTCCACCTGGGACTTGTATCTCATCTACACCAGACATCCTCATTTTGACTGCAAAATTTTCTGTTGATGGAGGATCCATTGCAGTCTTCAGGGATTTTTCCCAGCAGCCAGATACTCTCCCTTGGCCTGCACTCTGTGGGGTGAGGTGTGGTGCTTGATTACATCCTCTAACGGAAAGGCAGCACATTGCAGAACTGGGAACACCATGACTCAAAAATCTCTGAGCTGAGATTAGTGGAGGCTAATGTCAGCTTGGCAGCACACCCAGGGGCTCATGGCAAGCACACTGCTCAGAGATGGAGCCCCTGAGCTGTAATCGTGCCAGAGAAGATGGACAGGATACAAGGAATGGCATAATCACTCTTTCCAGAATTGATTCCTTCTCAGCTTAACATGTTGAAACATCAAAAGTACTGAAAAACCCCCATCTGCCACCAGACCTAATCAAATACATCAATTATTGCTTCAGAAAGACAGTTGCTGCTAGATTTGATATCCCAAAAAAGCAAAGCTGCTTTAAAGCGTCTTTTTATTTTAGCTGAGTGTTTTCATGACAGCACACAATTCCTAATGAGCACTAATACAGCTAGGACACACAGAAAAATATGTCAACTGTGCAAAGATCAGCCCTAGACACAGAGGAGGAGCTCTGAATCCCCGTGGATTTCAGTGGAATGAGGGGATTTGGAAGCCAGGTTTATTGCATCAGGACAAGGAACCAGGTACATTCTACCAAAGCCTTGCTTTGATACACTGAGAGAGTTGTACACTCATTCTTAATGCCTGGGTCGAATACACAGGGTTGGTCTTCTTATTGTGGGTTTTGGTGGTGGTACTGGATTGTGAGGATGAAATGCATGGGGCAATGAAGAGACTGTACAAGCCTCTTGTTTCCTCTGTTGTCCATGGAATATTTGGTTATGGAGAGCAACATCTGAAAAGGTTTTGAAAGGCAAAGTCACCTTGCAGCTATCAAAACACTTCAGATGAGGCAGATGGGAAACCAGAAATATTATTTAGGTTTGGGCAATAAAACTGACATTGAACCCATTTGCCTCATTTTTCAGGCTTTGATGATAGTTAATGACAGCTTACAGAAGTTGTAAGTGATCTAAAAAAGCCATAAAAAGCTGCTTTGTGTCCTTGTTCAGGGGATGAATTTAACAAAACCATTATGGGGCTTTAAAACACTATTTTGACTTTCTAGAACCAGCTGTGGGATGATCCAGCTGCAGTTGGATCCCCCTTGCATCTAAGAGAACATTTAAGAGGATTAATCCCAATAATTTTAATTCAACAAAATGACCTTATGTAACATTACCGAGGAATTAATGAGAATTCTCCCATGTGGGTCATCACCAGCCCGGATGGATTTTTTTCCCTGAGGGATCTCATTGGTCTCAGGCAGAGCATGGACAAAGTAGATTGACTGTGTAGCACATTGCATGGGATGAGAAGATAAGTCACTGGGAGCAGGAACACTTTTTCCTTCACTGAATTATTATTTGGGAATGCACAACAAAAAATGCAGCTGTCAGCCTCTTCTGGTGCTATTTGAAACCCTTTTGGCTCCAAGACTTTTTCCACAGAAAAATGCAATCTCATCTAATGCAAATGCTGCTGCAGGAACCTCTGTAGTCCAGCTGTCTTTTTTTAATCAAAAAAAGTCCTGATCTAATTGTTTTTGACTGTGTTTCTTTGCTATTCTTACTGAGCTGAGCAGGATGTATATTAAAACTAATTAGTTGCATGTAGGGTATTCGATATTTGATCTTAATATTAAAGGCCCCAGGAGAGGGCACATTATCAAAGTTAACCAGCTGCAAATTTTAGTAGAACCAAACTATGCCAGTGGCCTGACATTGCATAAAACCCAAGTCTGTGCCGCTCCCAGCTTTGTGCGGGACATGGGGGTCTGGGGCAGCCTCTGTCTGCACCCTGCTTCCACCCTTTGCTTCCCATCTGGACAGATCTGCCTCTCAGGAGCAGAAGAAACTGATTTGGAGCAGGAATAAGAGGGTCTCTGTGTGGCTTCTGTATTAGCAAGCGTGATGGGTTTTTCTTCCCCTGACTACACCCCTATACTGCCATCCGCTATCTGTGCTGTAGGGGAATGGTCTGAGGTTTGGACTGGGGACTGAGCCAGGCACTCAATCCCTGCAGTTCCATGCTGGGAGTCAGATCCTGAGCCCATGTACATCAGTGTACCTTCCCCAGTACCTGACCCTCACCAGAACCAGCAGCTCCCAAGAAAGGAGGAGCTCATTTATAGTCATTAACACTTGGGAGCAGGATAGTGCATCCAGGTACTAGAACTCCTCTGGGGACCAGTGCCAGCAATCTCTGCAAGAAAAAATTCATTAGGTTGCCTCAGGTGGATAAAAGCACTGGTATGGTTGACTGCACAATTAGGATTGGTGTGGGTAATGCTTATTGTCACGGGTAATCCATGGGACTAGAGGAAATGGCCTCAAGTTGAACCAGGAGAGGTTTCCATTGGATATTCAGAGGAATTGAAGGGGTTGTCAAGCACTGGAACTGGCTGTCCAGGGAAGTGGCAGTCACCATCCCTGGATGCATTTAAAAGATGTGTAGATGTAGGTGTGACACCTAGGGACCTGGTTTATTGGTGGACTTGGCAGTGCTGGGGTAAGGGTTGGATTTGATAATCTCTGAGGTATTTTCCAACCTAAACAATTCTATGATTTTCCTGACTTCGTAGTGTTAAATTTCAAAGGATGACTACGTCCCTATTGTGTCGGGTGGAGTACTAGAGCAGTAGCCAGCTTTGCTCTGTCTGCTCAGCCTTGCCTTCTTTTGAAGTATCAGAACTGGTGTCTTTCATTCATCAACACTAATTAATTACTTTCAGGATGCAGTAGACTGTTTACGCTCTTGAAATTGTATTATACACACACTTAAAGTATTTCACTCCACTGCTTCCTGTTGAAAATGTAAATGCTGAAACGGTTCTTGTGCTGCAGAGATGGAAAGGTCATTGGTGCATCCCAAATACGGGGTGCAAAAGCCAACCCAACACCCCAGTCCAGTGAAGGACACATAGCAGGAACCTCAGCATGCAGCTCAGGAAATTATCTCTTATCTCAGCTACAACATTCAACCGAAGCAGGGATCGCCCCTCAAGACAGCCCAAAGCCAAAATTAGGCATTGATGTAGAACACAATTAAAAAAAAAATAATAATTAAAAGAAGACCAAGAGGTGCTTCCAAACAGCCACAGGGCTGCAGGGACACAGCACCATGTTGGGAGTGCTGTACATGTTTCTGGTTTAGGGCTATATTAAACTGGAAATGAAGAGTATTCCGCAAATATTTTATACACCTGAAAACAATCTGAAATCAAAGGTTTTGGGGAAGATGCAGTATCTGACTGTCGGGAAGTATATGACTGTCAGGAAGTTAATCATTGTCAGCTCAATAGCTGCTTGTCTACAGACAAAAATAAGATGGTAGCATTGTCGATTCTGAGCAGACACAAGAGAGTTTCTGATAACATCATCTTCAAGCTTTTTGGCCAGCAGTTAAGGTGCCAAAGCACATTGCTGGCTTTAAAGAGATGCCACGAAGGCATCAGAGGGACTTAGAGGCATTAGGCACAAACTGAACTGCCTTGGAGGGGCAGGAATGCTTCTGCCTTGTGCAGGTCCGTGAAACTTCTGCAATTGATTTGAGTAAGCTCGGCCATTTCCAGGGCTGTAGATTTTGGCAGCATTTCAATCGCCTGATGGATTTGCTTATTTTTTAACATGAACCATCTGGTTAGTTAGAATAATATCTTTGCATGCAAGAAATACTTTGGTGGTAAGAATTCAGTTTTGAGTGACCCAAAGGTATTTCCTCCAGAAAGGAGATTTTCCCCAGCTGGGTGTCTATCACAGGGCTCCATCAGTATTTCTTGGACCTGTGTTAAAAGTCCAGGTTGAAAAAATTATGCTTTTCAAAATGAGCTCCATTTGCAGTTTTTAGATGACCCTGACTAAGGAAGTTGTTTTTCTTTAAAAAAAAAAAAGGGCATGTAGGCAAACAGTCATCTTAATTTTCATCTCGGAGAATTTCTTGTGGGAATAGGATGTACAACATGGCATTCTAGCACAGCTGGGGGGAAGAAGAATGAGAGTTTAGAGAGATTTGCACCCTGTCACGGAGGTCTGAACTGTGCCTTTGCAGTCTTTGAACACAAGGTCATGGGCATCTGCGTTGATTTAGTTTAACATAATCCAGGAGTTTTTAATCGCATTTCAGGCTATTAAACGAGTGAGAAGAGAATCACTGGAATTTAGCTTCATAACTCCCCTGTAAACAAAGTTTTTAACCTCATATCGAGATAAAAATAAATTTAAAGTAGCTGATTAGCAGGAGATTTTCCATGAGAATTTGATCATCCTCCTCTCTACATATTAAAGTCAGATTTTTATGCTATTTTTCCCCATTTGCAAGCAAAGATTGCAGAGTTTTCTTCAGAAGTAGATTTTTTCTTTTGACTCAAGCTCTTCCCAGCCCCACCAGAATAACCTGCCTGATTCTGGATAGGAGACAGGAAAGATTATTTTTGAAAGAAAGAAAGGGGAAGAAGGGAGGGGATAAAAATCAGAAAAGTTTGCTGAACAAAAATAGATTTTGTGATCTGTATTTTTTCCAAGATTCTCCATCTAAAATCCACCTTGGATCAGTCTATGCCATAATCATGAATGTACTAGTGGCACTATCAACAGCCCGAGCAAAAACGTGTCTCTGGGTGAATGCTCAGTTGTCCCTATAATGCCACCTCCCTTCTGCCATGGCCCAAGTCATCTCCTCCCTTTTAAGCAGCACTTTACACCCACCAGCATCATCTCACACATTTTGCATTGTCTGGGAGGTTCTCCCTGCCCACAGTGAGTGTCATGTGGAACACTCCAGAGACCTGAGCCTTCCTGAGGTGGAAGGAGATGGTGCTGAGGAGCTCAGAGCCACCCAGGCTGGAGGGGAGCTGTGGGTGCCACACAGGGTGGTGCCACTGCCAGCCCAAACCAGCTCGGTGCCCCAGAGCCCCAAGAGCTGAAACTCATCACCAAGGCACAGGGCTCAGTAGGACAGCTGTGCAATGACCTTTAAATTCCATACTTTGTCCAGGTCAAGGTGAGGAGCAGGTCTGCTTTTATAGGAACTGGACCGTTCATTTGTAAGGTGTTTGCTGGAGGTACACTTTGAGTGTAATAATCTCCTGGTGATTTCTTGCCTGGTTTTATTCAAGCAAATCACTGTAATTGTAGGGATGTGCATTGATATGGGAAAACTTCATTCAGCTGGAAGCATCTTGCTGATTGAAAGTAAATCATCTTAGGTACAACAGAAACAGTATGGGTTTTATTTTCTCTAGTAGGCAATTGGAACTTTATAAGTATGTCTTTCACAGTGATGCAGACAGTTTGAAGCCACACAAAGGTCCCTGAATTTTGCATATTTCAGAATATTTGGCTTGAGATTTTGGAGTGATGACAAAGGGCAGGAGATGAGACAGGGCTGTGTCAGTTGGGGCACAAGAACCTGCATGTGAAGCTGTGAAAGGGATGAAGAATGCTGAGCACTGGAAGGAAGAGGGGGTGTCCACAAATCTCCACTGCTGAGCATGCCATTCCTTCCTTCCGGCACAGAAAGGACAAGTTTAGTAAGACTGAATGCTTTCAGGTCAGCCATGTTTAAGGAAATTCTTAGTACATACTTATAGGCGCCACCTCAGAAACACAAACACTTCTCCTTGAGAGCTCTTGGAGGGCAGGTGAGGCACCAGAAGACAGGAAAAAATGTAAACATGGTGCCTCTCTCTAAATATAGAGGGAGAAAAGAGGAGTAAGAATTATAGACCAGTCAACTTCTAGAAGCTTTCAAGAGAATTGAACCATCAATCGTATCATTTGCAACCACCTAGAAGATAAAAAGGGAAATGAGTGACATCCAGCATGGATTATACAAAAATGAGGCATGTTAAACTAGTCTCATTTGATTTCTCAGCAGAAGTAGGAGAGGAATAGTTGATGCCACATCATATAGATTTTGGGAAGGGTTTGTCAGTGTCCCACTGGATTTTTACAAAGTGACCTGGAAAAATAGTTCAGATAAAACTACTGCAGATCTTACTCAAAAATGGGTGAGTAGCAGAGCTCATTCCCAAAGTATACAGTTATCA
This sequence comes from Chaetops frenatus, assembly GCA_013400775.1. Lineage (NCBI taxonomy): Eukaryota > Metazoa > Chordata > Aves > Passeriformes > Picathartidae > Chaetops > Chaetops frenatus. The sequence continues at coordinate 136,992 of VZTR01033429.1, read as the reverse complement.
GTGGCTTATGGTCAGAGCAGAGAACTCTGTCAGCCAGGACTCCACTGGGCTCTGTGTACATTTCCTTCTAACGTTTCATCAGTGAAAAATGGGTGGAAATACATCATTACTTACCCCTGGCACTGCTACGGAGCTGGGAGAGGTGTTTCAGCACATCAGAGGATAAACTTTACAGCTTCAAATGATCTTGGCAGACTGGAGAGGTAAGGACTGGGTCTAGTCTGGGGCACTGTACCTCAAAGATGAGGAGGAGGACCTGCTTGGAGAAAGTGTAGGGAAGTGTCAGTGTGTGACAGTGGCTCGGGTTGGAAGGGCCGGAAGGAAAGCATCAGAATAGCTTGGTTGGAACTGATGTATGGGAATGACGATGGCAGTAGCCTCTGCTCCAGGAAGTTTTCAGGATGATGGACAAGTATTTCCCTCAGGAGTGATCTGGGCAAACTGGCTGCTTGGTGGGATCAAGCCCCAGCTGAGATCCAGCCCTGCTGCACTGGAGCTGCCGTGGGCTCTGCTCAGAGCTGCTGTTTGTTCCACAGCCCCTGGGGCCGTGTGTGTCAGCAGGGACAGGCGGCAGAATCATCTCTGGCTTTGCCTTCTTCGTGCACTCGTTGTGCAGCAAAAGGCTGAAGGCACGTAAGTGCTTTGTTGAACGAAAGCCAAAGCAAGCTGCTACGCAGAATGCACCCCTTGTTTCCAAGTATTTCATTTATTTTGTAATTAAGCAATAATTGCTGAGGCACCAGGCACTTCTTCAGGATTAATGACTTGCTGGGGGATGGCAGAAGATCTGATCTGCGGTGGAACCATTTTCTCCAGCAAATACCTGCCTGTTACTGCCATTCTGAAATGAGTACCACAACACAACATGCCAACATACAGGTTTTGCTGTTAGCAGCTGAGGGATGGGGAGCAAGCATTAATGGGTACCTTAGGCAATCAGGTTGCTTCAGTTGTCTCTCACCATTCCATTCAGAGCACAGTGTTTTATTAGTCACTTGGTGAATGAAATGGCTTTTTAATTGCTCAGAATCACTTTTTTAAATTACAGCACTCTCTCCCCCCTCCACAGCCCCTGGGGATCCTCTTAAATCCCTTTTTTTCCTTTGGCCTGGAGAGAACCAGTTCTAGTGTGGCAAAGAGAAACCTGCCTGCAGCATTTTCCTTTGTAATTCAGACACTGGGAAAAATGTATGCCATTTAGAAAACAGAGATTCACATTTTTGGTGCTGGAAGCCTTCTTCTCCCATTATTTGCAGGTTGATTAAGGAATAAGCCACCCTTCCTGAACCTGTAAAGGCTTTACAGTCTTGACGTGCTGCTCACTTCTGTTAGTTCCTACACTTGCATGTTTTTAATGGTCACGGCTCACTACAGCACATAAACCCTACTGCTTCTCCTGTCCTGTGACACCAGGACCTGGCTCAAGCCATGTCCCATAGCAAGAGACCTCCCAGGAGTAGTGGTGGAGCTTTAAATGTCCTCTAGGCAGTAAAGCACATTAGCAGGCAAGAAGAAAGCTGTATCCCAAACAGGTGAGTGGCAGCATGAACATTTCCAAAGGGCTGTGGAAAAAGCTGCTGCAGGATTGGAGCCATCAGATCGCCAAGGCAAGCAAATGGAGAAACATTTGTGAAAAGCATATAGGACAATAAACCAGTTCACAGTGTCCTAGCAGGCTTTGGAACAGGAGTCAGGGGGGATTTGCTCACTCAGATATTAGGTAATGTGTTCACTGCATGATTGATTAATCCATAGGTACTTCCTACAGCAAAACTTCCGTAGTGGCATCCACAGTGCTGCTTTCAGTTGCCATGGCTGCCTTCCCAGAGAGATTTTGCACAGGAACAATTGGGGTGTTTTTTCTCCATGCTCTTTCTGCCCCCTTTAAAAGTACCAGTTTTACTTCTGTGTTTGAATGATGGCAGCATTGTTGCCCAACTGCAGTGTGTTCACTGAGGGATCCCAAGACCACTCTCCATCCCCTAATTCTGCCCCTTCAGCACAAGCAGCCCTGTTACTTGATAGGGAACTTACTGGCTTGGAGTATTTAGAAGTGAAAATGTCAGTCACCAACTTCATGGCACAAAGCTAAAAACAGTTTAAACTCTGAGGAAGACCAGAAACCAAAGCTCACCTCTTTCCCCATACAAGTGTTCAACCCTCTTTTTGCCTTCTAAATTCCTGAGTTGATGCCTGTCAGTAAAAGTCAGAAACAAATCCAGCCCAAGCTGTGGGCATCTCCAGCCTGGCCAACAGCTGGACCAAACAAATTTCAGCAGCATCTTCTTGAGGCCATTACACTGCCCCTTGTGCCTGACCTCACCCTTTTCTTTTCCCCCTCTTATGTATCCTTCTCTTAGTTGCCGAAAACCCAGCATTTAATCTTGCTTGCCCCAAAATCCAGCCCTGAGCCAACCATCCAGAAGGAATGAATTATTCCTGCTGATGCTTTCACAAACTGCTTGCCTGTCTCCCATGGGACCCCTGCTCTGCTGTGCTTCTTGCTGTTGTGCTCAGAGCTAGGAGGAACTGGTGCTGTACAGTCTCTCTTGAATTCAAACAGAATTGATGCAGATCCTTTTGCCTTGTGCCACCCATAACTCTTTGGGTTCACTGCTCCTTTTGGCAAAGAACACATTTCCCAGAAGTTCAGCAACTTGTCTGAGTAACAGTAAATGATCCATGAGATCCGGTGCTGATACATGGCTCTGCTGCCCTGCCTCCTTCCCCATCACTCACATGCTTCTGTTCCAAACCTCACCACAATCACTGGATTCACACAAAATAAAAGCTACAGAGTACAAGATCTGTGTAGCCTATAACTCCATCAAAATCAAAACAAGCTATCAAAAATTTTTTGGCAAATTGGCAAGTCTGGACTTACTAAGTCAGAAAGGTTTTCATCCACCCCTGTTCTCTTCAGCTTAGGTGTGGGGAACCAGCAGGTCCCTGTGCAGTTTCTAGCACACCAGCACTATTTGCCTTTGCTGGAGGGTACCCAAGCAGGGGGCTCTGCCCAGTTCCTCACATCAGTAGCTTAAAAATTTCCTGGTCACCAAATGATTTGAACTGTTGTATGTCTGAGGCTGTCCTTGCTTGTAGTCGTGTTTTTGCAGGACTCAGGAGTTGTTGAGCGGCTCCTCCCAGGAGCTCAGTGTTCAGTGTTGAGTAAGCAAAGGTTGTGGTGGGGACAGCAGAGAGTCAGTTACTTTTGTTAGAAAACCTTTCTGTGAGCTTCACATCAGGGGAAGGAGATCTCTGTCTTGGTCAGCATGTTTCTACCAGCCTTGTTCTTCATGTAGTCATCTGTTAATAACACTGGGCTGGCACCCAGCCCCGTTCTCCATCCCAGCACTGTATCTATTGCAGGCTCACAGTGTGAGCTAGTGCTCCCTCTCTCCCAGGGGATTCCAGCACTTGTCAGGACTTTTGATGGTGTGTATCTGATTTAGAAAAAAAAGGAATCAAAAATCTTGGTAAAGAAAGGGTGCAAGGTTTTATCAGAGACTAGATCTGTTGCTGAAGGGTCCTCTGTTGTCCAGTGACATCTGAGGATGAGCAAACAAGGATTTCATTTTAGCCAAGCAGATCATCCTCTCTTCCGACATTTAAGACAGGATCATAACTTATGTCTTCACTGGGAAGAATTATTGTCAAACACAATTAGTTCTGCAAATCCTAGTTGGTTTTGGAGACACATCAAGACTTAGTTCTGGAGTTATTTAGAGATTAATAAATTACAGGGGTCAGTCTTCTGACCTGAGCAAGCGACTGCAATAACTTGATCCATCAAATAGTTCCTTTGCAGAGTTTAATAGAGACCAATGCACAGAGCATCCAGCATGCAGAGCTGGTAGGACTGTGGGTCACATTCCCATCTTGCTTTGGGAAGGGATAACATAACATGCCTTGAGGAAAAAAAATTTCAGCACTTGTTCTAAAGGAGAGAGAAGGAGGCAGGAGGAAATGTGGAGGGTAAGTGCTTTAACTGCTTCATAACTAAGACACTTCCCCTCTCTTTGCCTGAGTACCCATGTGTACAGGGGTGTTTCAACTCTGGTTCCTTTTGTAAGGTACCCCAGGAGTTCCTACTACTAAAAGGACTAGACAAGAACTAGGGGGTTTCTATCACTTGTTTCAGTGCTTAAGATCTGATCCGATGGTCATTTGTCCATGTTGAACATATTTCCATAGACCTTGACTGGGAAGGTAATGTAGGACCTGGAAACCTCCCCACTGTAACTGCTGAGCATTCAAACACAGGGTGCTCCAGGCTTCCGTGTTTGCAGTTCATTGGGGAGGGAGGTACCATATGCACCAACTGTGCACAAAACCTTCTTGATAGAGAGCAAAAGGGATACTAATTCCAGCACTGGGCTCAGACACACTACTGGTGAACAACCAGAAAGGTTTAAAAAGAAATGCTGACTAAATTAAGTGAATCAAGACAGCAGATGTGCTCTTCAGAAGAGCACAGCTGTCTTTTAAATGTCTCTCCCACTGAAATTACATTCTCAAGAGTTTTTTGTCCTTTGCATTTTCTTCAGGATCATCCATGAGGATGGCTTCTCTGGAGAAGATGTGAAGCAGTACAAGCCAGTGGTCTACAGCAACACTATACAGTCACTGGCAGCTATTGTCCGTGCCATGGATACCTTGGGCATTGAGTACGGTGATAAGGAACGGCGGGTAAGTTAAAATCACCACGGCTTGGGTACACACAGCTGAGCACCCAGACACTCCAGAGCATGAACAGGGGCATTTGCACAATTGCAATACCTTGGAGGGATAAGGAGGAAGGGGAGATTTACATCATTGTTGTATGCCTATTGCACGTGCATTTTGTGCAACAGAGACACAGTTGCATGTGATGTGCCATTTGTACACTTACACTGGCAAGTGTAGCTCTGGGGACCACTGTGTTATAAAAGCCACAATCTCTCATTCTTAGTGCCAGGGCAGAAAAATAATCTGTTGTCTAGGGACAGCCTGGACAGAGCTACTGACAAACTTGGGGAAACAGTGAGAACATGTGTCCTGTCTCCTGTGCATGTGCTGGACACACAGGCTGCATGGACTGATGAATCAGAGAGAAGTCTTGCTGCCATTCAAAGCCCTTCCACCAGCCTGCTAACGTAGGAAAGCTTTTAGGATTAATTTGATTGGGGCTTGACTGGCTTCTACTCACATATCCCCCGTTTAAGTGTACCCAAATAGCAATTTCAGTTGCAAACAAGGGGATGTATTACTCCAGTGAGGTTGGTATGGACAGTCACTTAGGCAGCAGCATTGGCATCTGTTTTATCAGAACAGTTATGTGATGCCTGGCAGCCTTCTTGTGCCACACACCTAGGCCAGCCTGTCCTTTTACAGTTGTTAGTCTGTGATTACTTTCACCAGCTCCCTATTTTTAAACAGTGGCTCCTCTGTGAGGTGCCCCTGCCAGCCTCTGCCTTGCCTTATTTCATTTCTGGCTCAGACCAAGCCCACACAGAGGAGCTCAGAACCCTAGAGTGAAGTCAAAACCACTCTTTTTGCATGCTGCAATGCCAGAGAAAGTAAAACTACTTGATTTCACTGGAAATAAAATAATTTCAGATTAAGACCTGGTAAAGGCAAAGTCCTATATGCCAGTTAATTTGTCATGACTATTTTTAGGTAGCTATCAAATGACAGATGTACAGCATACCCCAAACTCCTTATCTGAGGGTTGATAATAAAAGCATTCACTAGAAGGGATGCCAGAATCCTGCTGTGGTGTTACTGTATGCAGAGGTACCTTGTTTCTCCCAATCGCAAAGAAGTACTTTGATTTCTTTGCATCTAGGGATTTTCCCATAGGAACTCTAAATCCTGGAGACATTTCCATCCCAAACGTGGAGATGATACCATAATGGAGTTCTTGTGAGCTTGCCGAGAACTAATGCTGATGGCTTTCGAGCTGAATACATTAATCTGTTGATTACTCAGTGACTCAGCTCTCAGCAAGGCAACGTATCTTGCACACCTAAAACCTGTGCCTAGGAAAACAGAAACAAATCGTTCTCCATGTCTGATAAATAGTCTGTGACAGACAGCTTTAAAATGTAATTTTTTTTTTTTTTTAATGCCTAATGTCCTAATTTGAGAAGGGAAAACTCATCACTGCTTTAGTGCCAGGCCTGGCACAGTACAGGGTGTGGAGGAGGAGAGCTGTTATCAGGACTGCCAGGAACGAGAGGTGGAGTACTGGGCTGAACAAAATGTTGTGTCCGTTCATATTCCCATGGAAAAGATGCCAGATGTTCCTAGGGTTGTACAATAACTCAGGCTGCAGAGGAGCTCAGGACGTGTCAAGCCCATCCCCTGCTCAAGTAAAGTCTGAGGTCAAACCAGGTTGCTCAGGGCTCTACCCAGCCACGTCTGAAATCATAAAAGGATGGAGACTGCACACCCTCTTTGGGCAACCTGCTCCACTGCTTTTACAGCCCTCAGGATGAAAAGGTCTCGGGTGAACCACTGTTGTTTCAATTTTTACTTTATGGCAGTAGGGATCTTGTGCTATGCTTTACAAAGTAGAAAGTAACTTAGATTAAGTACTCCCCAGCCTAGTTTCCCCTAAGATGTAGTTCTGGAGGAATTACTCCTGTCTTATGATGGTGTCATGCTGACTGTGTCAGACAAGCCTGCCTCAAACCACTGTAAACCAAACCACTGTCTAGGAGGATGATTCAGGGTATCTGCTCCCTTCATAGATGGCAGAAATATTTCTTCATTCAGCAGCAGACAAAGGGGAGGGAAACCTAGTCTCTCAGGCTGTGATCTTCCACTTGCTCCTTTCTCTTAGGCACAGAAAGTTGCTGGTATTAGTATGAAATAGTATTTATTTTAATCTTACAAAGAAGCACATGGCTTCTGCTGCCCTGCTTTTGTTATTAATGCACAGCTGCTATAAAGAGAGGCCATTAAACAGGCGATTTGTTCAGTATTATGCTGCGTGGTTCATCCCTTTTCAGGCAAAGCTTTTCTATTTTAAAAGTCATTCCTCAGCCAAGGGTTTCCAATGCAAATCTTTTAGTGGGGGATTTTCCCCTACTCATCATTTAAGTCCCCAAGAGAAGGGAGCTCAGGAAGGGGAGAAAAGGCTGTGTCTGCTCCAGCCTGATTCAGCAGCACGGAAGGAGGGGACTTGGGCCTGGGACAGGTTTTCCCTAGAGACCACTTGGCTGTTACTGCTTTCCCCATCCCACTTTCTGGGAGATGGGTCTGCACCTGTATCCCTTCCAAATGGCACCCTGAGCATGTTCAAAGTGGAAAAAAAACCCTCCCCAACTTAATAAATGCATATTGTTATTGAGAGAAAATAACCAAATCCTCTCACTGTTCTCATTTTTCTCCTGCCCATAATTGTACTTCCAGTATTTAGTCTAACAGAAGTGGAAAAACTGGGGGAAGACTAAACCCCCTTGCTTTTAGCGGTCAAAGCGAGATCAATGTAGGAAATAGGACCTAAAAAGACAAAATAAATTACAAAAAGCATATGCTCCAGGTCTCGCTGACCCTCTCTGCTGATAAGGATTTGTCCCCAGGTTGAGAACAAAACCGTCTGCGTGTCAGATTTCACTTTTATGCGTGCTCCCTGTCCAGGGCAGCGGGTTTTCTTGCAGCTGTGCCCAGCTCACAAAAGGTTCATGCCCTGTGGGCAGCACCCAGGTCCTTGTTTGGTGTCCTTCAGCACGGGAGGCAGGAGCACATCCTGCCAGCTCATGGCACATTATCACTGTTCACAGCATGGAAGGTCACGCTGGAACTCCAGAAAAGCTGTGCAAGTGCAAAGTCACAAATCCTTCACGTGTTACAAGAGGGCGGGCGGAAAAGGAGCAGTCAGTGAGGAGACAGGAGCCAGCTGCAGGAGCTGTGGCATCTGTGGGTGTTGCTCATCTCCAGGGCCACCAGTGCCCTGGGTCTGGATCCCTGACAAGCCAAGGGGTTACACACAGGAAGAGAGGCAGAGGCTTAGTCTCGCCTGCCTACTCAGGACTCTCCAGCTGGTCTGTAGGGCACTACTCAGCCCTTACCTTGATAATCAGATTAACAGGCAGGAAAGGGTCAGGCTGTAACATGTAGCCTGTGGATTAAATGGTCCTCTAAAGTGCAAATGTATTAATGAAACAAGCTCCTCACTGATTTTATTTCAGTGTACTCAGGCAGAGCAAATGGGAAATGGAGGTTTGAAACCAGTAATCTAAAAGTCAGTCCAAGTGTTTGGAAAGGATCAAGCAGGAAAGGCAGGGTGAAGATGGATTTTCATATCTCTGTTTGAAGATCTGCTTCCAAAGCCTGGCTTCAGAAACCCCAGTCAGAAGAAGCATAAAGTCTCTTCCTCTGTGGGTCAATGCTGACCCCAGAAGCTGCTTGGAAATGCAGACTTGCAGTCCCACTCAGATGAAATACCAGAGCTGCAGCCAGGTTGGGAGGTCTGGGGAGGTGTTTCCAGATTGGATTGGTTCCAGGCTGCAATGAGCATCCTGCCCTGTGCAGGCTGGTATGAAAGCAGCTGTGGTGCATGCTCATACTTCCATAAACCAGACAGAAACAGGCTGAAATTGTTCAGAAAGTACTCAACAGAGAATCCAAATATCAGTTGCATGGCTCAGATCCAAGTGTCTGAGGCAAGAGGTCACAGGTTTAGCCCTTGGGGTCTGGAGGTGGCAGGCAGCGACCTTCACATTGAACTTTTTCCCAGTGTGAGTCTGGACATGTCTCTGCTTCAGCTGTGAAAAGGAAAACTAAAAAGCTGCTAAAGTGTTAAAATATTGTGATAGGATTTTTTTTTCTTTTGGACTTTGTAGCAAAATGTGTCTGTGGTGACCTTCTGTTGTGTACAGTATGCAACTCCTGAACTGTGAGCCATACAAAGATGTGCTGGGACATTTTAAAATACTGGCTAGTAGCCCTAAAAAAACCCTTCTGTAGTGTAATTGAACAGCCCACCCAGGGTGGCTGGCAAAGATGTCCACATCAAATCTGCTTCTGAACAGAGGGGTGCCTGTAGAAACCTGGTGCCTCCAGCCCCTTCCCCTCTGCACATGCCAAAAGGGGAGTTTAGGAGCTGCCCTCTTCCTCTCGTTCTTGCCTGGCAGTGGCAGGAACAAAGTCACAATCACTGTCACCTGCTGCCTTCCAGGCACTGGAGGGGAGCAGTGTGGGGGAGGATCTCTCTTTCATAAGATCTGCTCCTGTGTAACTGACTTTTTGTACTTGTCAGCTCAAGATATTGTGCTACTTCATTTGAGTCAGGTATCTGTTTAGACCAGATGGCTCCTACTGTGTGTCTCTAACCCAAGCTCTCTCAGAAATGCAAAAAGGCTGCTAATAATTTCAGGGAGGGCAGGTGAGGCTAATCAGGCACTGCTGTGCTGGTAAGTTAGCTACCTAGGTGATCTAGGGGATGGACACAGGATTCCTGGGGTGGTGCTGCTTGGCTGAGGATGCAGCCAGTCCTTGATGATCTGCTGTTGTTAGTGATGGGAACTTAGGGCTGCTTTGTAGAAGAGCAGGATGGAGTGGAAGAAAAGGGAAAATGGAATAAAGAGGTGGCATTAGACATGCCATTTTTTACCTGGTGTCAGCATTTGTCCAGATATCCAGTTGCAATATCTACTTCCAATAATCACAGCTCACATATAATCATATTTGCAGTACTGTATCAGACCTAGTAAAATACCCAAGTAACAGTCCAGGACAAATATTTCAGCCTCCCCTCCATAAAGGTTTGTCACTTTTCTGTTAAGGCTGAAGCCATCTTTTTCACACACCTCCCTCTTGGTCCTTCCACAAGGCACATTTCAGTTGCCATCATTCGTGTTTCTGAGAGGTGGGGAACAAATAAAGGGCAGGGCACTTCTTGAGAGGTGGGAAACATGAAACGGAGAGGAAGGCACTTGTTATTGTCACAGCCTGCCTTGTTGCCAGGGAGATGGTTAGCTCATTCAAGAAACGCTTGTGGTTGCTGGCCAAGATGGCCAATGTATTTGGAATCTCTGCTGCAAAATGAGGGTGTGGGAGAAAGAGGGAGACAGCAAAAAACAAGGGAAAGCCCAGAGTAAGCTCTGCCTGCATGGTCACAGGGCATGACTCACATGCCCCACAGCACCACCTCTGGAGTCTCTAACCAAAGCAGCAACTTCTATATTCCACTAATATATTTCCCTCTTTTGAAAACCCCTTGAGCCCCTGAAAATACAAGATCTTTCCTAATAAATGATAGCAGTAAATTAACAGCAGAGCACAAAGGCAGTTTATGATAGCCCTTTGTGCCAACCGAAAGAGCTTGGAACAGTCTACTTCAATGCCTTTGCTCTGCCCCTTAGGGAGAGTCAAACTCTCTCATCAGCAGGAGGGATCCCAGCCAAGTCAGCTGAGACCCGTGGCTGGACCTAGGAGACCTTGCTTTGCAGCAGCAGCTGCACAGCCTGCCCTGTGCTCCTGCAGGGCTGAAAGTCGTGATCATCAAGTCTATAACATACAGAGATCTTCAAATGGCTAAAAAGATCCCCAGAACCAGTGTCTGTTTTGCTGTACTCATGCTGCTAATAAAGATAGTGATCAGAAATGAGAAAAAGCTGCTGGAGTCATGGCTATAAACACATCATGGTCAGAAAATGTTGTAGTAGTAGTAGAAAGAGCTGGATGCTCTAGGCAGGCAACTGAACCACATGGCCAGTGCTGCACCAGAGGCTGTACCAGTAACCTTTCTTCCAGCAGAAGACTGTCAATCACTCACAAGAGCTCTAAAAACCCAAACTTGCCCAGGGTGGGCCAATGTACCAGTTTTAGTTAGAATTCCTAAAGAATGCAAAAGGACCATTTGAAATGGATCCAGAGGGAGGCAGGGGAGCGTGGGCGGCTCTCGCGTAGCACGTTGGAACCGCGTCCTGTGGAAGGCAGCTCGCTGGAAGGTGCTGCCTTGCTGAGCATTGATGTGCCAGTGTGATGTTTTTCACATTGGTCCTGTTTCAGGATGATATCCGTGGTGTTGGCATGGCAACCCTCACTCTAAATAAACACTGGGTCTGCTTTTTGGGTTCTCCTGGACACCAGTGGTGAATGGGCAGCAGTCAGGTGGCAGGGTGGGACAGAAGTTCACCTGGTCCTCCAGTCTCTCTGTGCAGTTAAATCTGTTCCTAAGAAACACATTTCTAGGGGAAAAAAGCATTGTGAAACACTTCAGCGTTATTTCTAAGGGAGCCAGATGAGAAGAAGAGATGTGGTCACACCTTAAAATGCCACCAGATCTGGTGTTCTGGTGAACACTTGGCATCAGCCAGGCACTGTAGGTTGGTGATACTTGCTGTCCATGCTGCCTTCCTAATTCTGATGTGAGTTTTATAGCTAAATGTCTTACAAAAGCACTGACCAGAACAGATTCCATCAATTAAAACTAGCCTTTTAATTTTCTTTTGAAGAAAAGCAGAAGATTAAGAGATGTCTCAGGGGATCATTGATCAGAGAGAGACCACAGCCCCCTCTTTCCAACTTGAAGTTCCAGACTGAATCTAATCACATCTTTCACCACCTAAAGAAGGCTTTAAAGAAGATGGTGCCTGAGTATTCTGAGAGAGACACAGTTAGAGGACACTGGTCACTGCTGCCAGGAGAGTGAATTACAGTCAGAGATGAGCTTGGGCTCACAGTGCTTTGCCTCTTCTCTCTGTGGCATCAGGAGAGATCAGGGCAACCTGCACTTGAAGAACTACCCATCCCTTTGGGTATTAGATGAGTGGAGTGGTAAGAGAGGTCTGAGAACGTTTGTGTATGGGAGGATCAGTGAAAATAAAAAATACCCAAAAGGTAATTTTTAAATTATGGATATTGCCTTCCTCTTCAGCCAAACACTAGCAGAAAAGCATCTCTGATGAGTTCTCCTGGCATTGTCTGCTCCCTGGATGGTGGAAGACGCAGCCTCTTCAGGTGCAAATCCATCTTTAGAGATGTTAGCATTTTCATGGTTCTTGTGCCATCAACTTTCATTTCAGGCTTGATTTCTGAGGAATTAACAACCCTAGTCTTCCAAAGCATCCTTGAAAAGGATCCTCACCTCCCCTAAAACTGTCCAACACCCCTGTTCACCTGTGAAAATGTAGACTGTGCCATAAGGAGGTGAGGCTTTCCTCCTCCTTGTGTGCAAAGCTCTCTCTTTTGACTGAAAGGGGGATATATTTTTCCTCCATGAGATTTATGTGTCTGATACTGATTTTTTGGATGATGCAGGGGATAGTTTTAGTTTGAAAAGAAGAAGAAAACCCCACCCATTCCTGTTCCTTGGAAGAAGGGCTGCCCACCTTCCCCTGTATTTGTTTTACCTGAGATTTGTTATTCAAATGCAGCCACAGTTAGGGCTGCCAGGGCTATGGTGTGACAGGGAGGAGGCACAGAGGGGAGGGTGAAGCAGGCATGGGACTGTAACATTTGCAGCAAATGAGAGGTGGAATGCTGCTTTACATTCCCACAAGGCTTCTCTGGGAGCCCCTGGAAAGCACCAGAGTAGGACAGCACAAAAGACAAAGTGTTCAGAAATATTTGGCAGATGGAGCAGAGCCCTGAGAAGGTGAAAACCTTGTTGCTTGAAAAGGGACTTCCTGGCAGCTCCTGGATCCAGGGTCAGGAGAGAGCTGACTGCACACCCCATTCACTCTTTGGTGGATGGCACAGCCAGGCCAAGGCAGATTCCATCTTACCCGAAGGGGCTCAGCACAGCCACTCCCCACAGAGCAGGTGGCAATGGCCTTGCCCTGGGTGGCATCTGGTATTGGCGAGCCCAGGCAGATACTGTCTGTCCTTCACTAGAGCCTTTCTGTCCATAAAGGGATTGAAGGGCCAGTAAGCCAGGGAAAAAAAATACATCTATGTATTTGATGCACTCACAACAGAGGCACTGAAGTTAAACACTGACATGGCAGAGGCTTCAGAGATGCCTATACGTGTTTCTGGCTGCATGGGTGATCAGGCACTCACTGAAGTCCTTCCAGCAAGTCACCACCATGTTTGAGACTGAAGTTCGGGTTGCATCTGGCCACAGTCTTGCACAGGCAGGATGCTGCCTTCAGGTATGATTGCAAGTCAGCTCTCCAAGCAGCAATTGCAGATAACTGCTTACTACTCAGCACATTTCAAATACATGTCAGTTATTAAGTGGATTTATTTCCATCTCTTCTGGGAAATGTTGGGAAGCACTGCTGAGTCATGCTGCTTACTCACCAGTTTTAGGAATGCCATTAAAAATATTTATTTTCCACATGCCTTCTCTGATGTTCCTATTATTTGAATGTCTCCAGATGTAAAAAGAAAACATTTGTGTAGGATATTCCTGGCCTTAAACAGATCTCTGATGCATAACTCACAAAAAGGCATAAAACAAAAAGGGATCTATCCCTTGGCTTTGTTGTACAATGCTTGTTCAGGGATGGTGGTGAGGGGTAGTCTTTGCTCCAAAATGGCAGGAGCACAGGCAGGCTGGGCTTGACACAGCTTGGGATGGAGGAAGGAGAGTGTGAGCAGCTGCTTTGCTGTGCCCAAACACTTGGGAGAAGAGGGACACGGAACATGGAACATGTTCCCTGCTTACAGCAGATGCTCATAAACTCAGGACACAATATTCTGCCATGGTCTGCTTTGGCCACAGACCCCCAAGCAATTCAGCCCCCAAGGGACATGATGTCAGGTGCCCTCCCAGGAGCACCAGGTCCAAGGGCACACTGAACCCCGGTGCTCGGCCACCTCGCGCTCTGTGAGAGCGGGTTTCACTGGCAGCTGCAGCAGCGGGGTGTGTGAAGGCCTCACTGACAGCCCGCTCCCTTCACACCCTGAAATGAACCCAGGCAAAGGAACACACTGGAGCAGAGGAGCCATTTCATGGCCTGTGGCTGTGAAGTCCCATCCTTCCAAAAGGGAACTTTGCTGAGCTGGTGAGGCAAGGAGACAGAGCTCCCAGCTGATTGCTGCTCTTAAGGAAGCTGAAATGTGCCAATGCTGTGCCCAAGCCCCACACCACCCAAGGGGAACCCTGTCCCTCCAAAGTGAGCAGCTGCTTCTCGTAGGCTGGATCAGCCAGCTGGGGAGAGAGTGTGACGGCTGCCTTCCCTCACAGAGAGGCACAGTGGGATGGTGGCACCTCAAACGTGTTCCTTGCACTGCATCAATCATGGGGATGGCAGAATGTCTGCCACACATGAAGACTTTATTACCCAAATGCAGGTTTTACTGAGGCTATTAATCAGTATTGTGTACTTTGGTAATAACTGATTACAGATACCACAAGGGAACTCATTTAACAGCTACAATTACTGCTTTGACCTCAGCCTCACCCACTGAGGCGGATGTGAGGGTGCTTGGCAGTGCAGCAGGGACCAGCCTCACTCAGGCCTGCAGGAGCTCAAAGATGACATTCACACAGGTCAGAATTGCTATGGCAGGTGACTGGGAAAGAGTTCTTGGTGTTTCATGGAAAGGAAGAAAAGAATCAAGCTCCACATGAAGGTTAGAAACAACAAAGCCTCAAGATCTGCTGTGAAACACTATCATTTAGCACCTTGGAAATGTTTAGCCTTGTGGTCAAAGTCAGAGAGAGAAAATGTGGAGGCAAAAAGTGCAAGATACGTGAATTAGCCTGTGTCTGGTTTAGGGTTTTTGGTAGATAGTCACTGGGGACCCCAGGACAGCTCATTCTTCCCCAGCAGAGACCCACATCTGCATCGCGTCACCCCAGAATCGCTCCAGGCAGCACAGCACATCCCTTCCGAGTGTCAAAACCCACTCAGGAGCCAGAGAAAATCTCACCCACAGGCTTTGAACACATTTCCTCCTTTTTGCTGTGTTATTCCTTTTCCAGGGCTGTAGGAGTTTCTGGTTTTCAATACATTGTATGTGTTGACTGCGAGGCTGTTGCTAGATACTTTTCCCTTACTAAGAAATAATTCCCCTAGGTTGGCTATGTATAATTAAGTCCTCATTTGCCTACAGATTGGTTTAAGACTAGATGAACTCCATTGATTAGAGGGGAATTACTCTTGATTTACACTGAGATCGTGGGAATAGAGAATCAAGTGCCACACAGGAGCAATCCTACAGTAAATACTCAGGGTAGCTACGTGGTTGTCACCCACCTTTGTCTATTTGGAAACTCCTGGGCAGATGTTTGTTCCTTTACGTGAAGGATAGTACTAAGTCAAGCTTACATTCTGAATACACCTTACAGATATTCAGTTGGGTATCCAGGTTGTTGGGTCATGTGTTGAATACAACCAGTTACTCAGTAGTTAGTGTGACAGTAAAACTGGAGCAAGACTCCTCCAGAGAAGTGGCTTCTGGTTTGATGAGGTTTTAGTAAGGGTGGGAGGGGACTGTACTGCACAGAGCAAAAGGAGCATCTGGTAACAAGAGAGGATGCAAACAGACTTACATCTGCAAAATAACCCTTTACATGTTTGGGAAGGAAAAAGCATCCCATCCTGCTCCCTCCTAACTGCCAGCATCTGCTATACTCCAGAGAAAAACCTCCTTGCCCAGTCCTTCTCAGGAAGGGCACAGCAGAACAGCCATGCTTACTCCCTTTGGATCACAGCCCAGCCCTGTTCCCACCCATGTCTCTGACCGTGCCACCAAAGCCAAGCAAAAGGAGCCAATGGCAGAGAAATAGAGTTTTCTGAGTCCAGAGGAGTGCTTGGCTTGCCAATTTTACTGTGTTTTTATTTAAAATTATGAGAGTTTTTAGTGCTGGTAGGTGATATTACCGGCAATAAAAGATTGTTTTTTCTGAGAAGAAAGAGGTGCTAGTAGCCACCATCCAGTGAGTTTGAGTTAGTTCTGTAAAGTTACAAATTCATTTCTTCCAAGTGAGGAGCAGGTCTCACCTCTGTTTCTCCCTTCTACATGTCATCGCATTTGTGTAAATTTTTTTTCTTTTCTGCAGGGCAGGTTTGCAACACAGCCTATCTGGAGGTGTGGTGTGACATTGTGGGAGCCAAAGACAGAGGAATTTTAGGCTAGTTTTTTCTCACCACCTCACCAACACCTTGGCCAAAGGTCTCACAGCCATTTTCCTTCCAGCTTTTATTCTTCGTAATTGTTGTTATTGGTCCTATAAGCTTTAGAAAGCTTTTCTCTTGCCAATTTCCTCTGCCATGGGCATGTTTCTAACTGGTGATACCTTTGCTGTCCTTATTTGAGTCCCTTGGTTTTAAATAGGTTTTTGTCTTACTCCAGCTGCCCACAATGCACATTGCAGACAGCTCCCACCAAGATGGACACATTTTGCTAACGAGTTCAAGTTCTGCATCTTATAACTGCTGTGGCTTTTGAGTCTTTTTCCCATCCTCACTTCCACTGGTGAGATTCTTCACCCAGGAAATGGCACAAGGCTGAATCTGCTGTCTGCTGTTGGGCTGTGCATCCTGCTGTTGCAGCCTTCTTTATTTAATTTGCTCCAGAGGCAAAAGTTGTACCAAGGCTGAAAGGACCATATTCAGCATTACAGTGGATTGTAAGCCAAGTTCAGGCAGGTCTTGTGACCAGTGAGTAGGCAAAAATCCTTATTTCCTCAGCTTTCTCTTCAAGAACAGAACCTTAGGGAAGGCTGTGGGATGATTTCTAGCAGCGTGTAAGGCTCTGTAGGGCTGAACTTTTGGGTCAGATGATCTTTATGTTGTTGTGGACCAAGTGTTGAGCATCTTCTATTTCTTCTTGGTCATGCAAACAAAAGCTTTACACCTTTAAAACAATCCCAACCCTAAAGCCCTGCACCTCATACGAGGAGGAGGAAGCCTGTCCTCCACCATGAGGACTCTGAGCAATTTCAGCATCAAGGCTCCCCAGACCATGAGGTTTCAGAAACCAAGAGGCACCAGACACAAACCACAGCTGTGCTTATTTCAGTCATGGGTTGTATGCACAGACATTGAATCAACTTAAAAACGACCTCTTGGGCTGACATCCCTTTTCTGTCTCTCCTCTTCCCATTCCTGAAGGAGCTGTAGGGTGCAAAGCCTCGCCCTGCTCAGGCAGTGTCTGAGCTCAGTGTCCCCCAGCTGCCTTTGACCACAGGCCAGCTATGCCATCACAGACACCTCTGGCTGTCCTTCCCTGGGCACTGCTGCACTGCACAGCCAAGGAGCCAGCCATGCTCACCACATTTCAAATTACTAGGAAGCACGACCAGCTGATGCATTTGTAAAAAGAAGAGGGATGATGAGGAGAGAGCTTCTAATAGTAATCCACACAGGCAGCAGCAGCACTGAGCTACCTTTTCACCACTAATCATCTGTCCCCTAAAATCCTGGGCAGGCAAGACCGCAGTTCTGGGGCCATGCTGCTTGCCAGCACGCATTTTCAGCTTCGTATCTCCAGGCCAATCCAAGAACACAAAGGATGGAGGGAGTGGACGGGCTATTGCACTGTGCTCCTTTCTCCTTTGCCATCAACTTTGCAAAGAAAGAGTCGACAGCAAATAAACAGTGAAGACAGATGGGGAGGGGAAGCCTATCAGTCCACACTATCATTATCTGACTTGCCTTGAAATCCTCCAGGCGATTGCCAGAAATAAGTTCCGGTGCTCAAGAGTCTTCAACGACCCTTTAGGAAGAGAACTGAGCTCAGGAGCCAAGTCCACCACAAAGCACTAGCTTTCTGCAAGATAAATTCCAGATGTAAACAGATGTTCTCCCCAGCAGCCCTTGCAAACCCTGTTATATGTGTCAGGCAGCACCAGCACACTGTGCAGTTCTAAGCCCTTTTCCCTATGAAGCTGGAGGGTATTGCCTGGGATTGGAAAGAATGAATCCAGCAAGTTCCTCGAGCCAGAAAAATCAGATTTCATTTTATACTGATTATGCAGCTCCTAGTTCAGACCATGAGTTACTGATCAGTTTGCTACACTCAAACCACAAAGGAGGTTTAGTAGTGCCAGGGCAGTTTCCAGTTTGTCCCTGATCTCCCCCACCAGCCCTGAACTGCATTCTTCTTTTGGCTGTTCTGGAGAGGAGTGATCATATATGGGCTAAAGAGTGGGGTCTCATCAGGTGAGCAGAGGCAATGCTGACTTCATTCTGATCTTCCTCACTGAACCAGACAGCTCCTCTCCTTTGGGGAGAGGAGCTGCTTCCTCTCAAGGCAAGTGCAGGATTCAGGTGAGCTTTGCTCAAGTACCCTCTGCAAATGGCAGCTCAAGCCCAGGCATGCCACAGGAGACACCAACTTCATTTCTGTTTCCTCTCAGTTGGCCTGGAAAGGGAGACTGCTAATGAAAAGTGCCCATTAATGCATGTGATAAAGGTGGTAGCACTGAGAGATTAAATTCTTACAGACCCACAGAGCCTTGAGGGTTACCATAGTTCTGGGCTTGAACCAGACATCACAATGTTGTGTGAAACAATTTGCTGAACTGCCAGCACCTTTGTGCAGACACAGAAAATTACAGCTGTAAATCCAGGGCAGCTCAAGCAGTGACCAGCACTTAAATCTGAATGGACATATGCTAGGAGCAGTCAGAAATAAAGGGCTTGATGTGTAGAATGAAAGGAGATCCAATTTCATGTTCAGGACCACCAGCAAAGATCCTTAGATGGTTGTTTCCAGCTCTTACAGGAAAGAAAGGGGCAGTAGAGTCTAACTGAATGCTAAAGAGAATAGCAAGTAGTGGAGTGATAAACGTAGCATCTCTGTAACTGCAAAAGGTTGTTCTAAAGGTCAGATCTGCCTGTACTCTCCTAGCTCTGTGAACAGCTATTCCTTTCATCCACAAGTTGAGCTTTTGGCTGGGACAGGCTGAAATAAACAGGGCTAAAGCTGTCCCATCCGTTATCGCTGGGAATGGCTTGGCTCCAAGAGCAGGCTCTGCCTCTGCAGATACAGCACACAACATGGCAGGGAGCAATCCAAGAGGGCAGATGGCTCACGTGGACCATCCTCACCACCAAGCTTTCGTCCCTGGGCTTCAAAATGCTGTAGTGCCCCTCTGCGGAAAGAGGGCAATGCCGTTGTGTGCTCGCTGCCAACACACCCTGAGCACAGACCTGCTGGTAAGCACCCCTTTGAAAGCACAGGCAGAAGCCAGAAGCCTTTCATTCTGTACACATTGCTCAAGGCTGGAGCTGGGCTGCTTTTTCCACCCGCTAAGGTGAGATGTCAGGAAAGAAACACTGGCTGTATGTTTTCTTTCTCTCACACCAAGTCACAACCAAAGTGCCCCACAGTCCTGGTGGCACAGACATACAGATTGACAGCTGCTCTGCACAGAATACCAGACAAGGCTGGGGGTAATCCAACCCTGCTTTTCCCATGCTTTGTTGTGGTGGCAATAAGACACTTTATTGGCAACTAAGAAACAAAACTAAAACCAAATCAATTTATTAAATGTCAAACAGAGTTGATGTGTCTCACAGAAATGATGCCAGGACACCAAGACGGCAGCACAGGGACTCTGGGTGTTCATTCAGGAATAGAGAGGCCCTGTAGCAAACACACAGTGCCAGAGGGGAGGGGACAGTTCCTCTGGGTCTGCATACTGACATAACCTCTGAAGCAGCCATCCTGCCTTCTTCACACATCAGTCCAGGGATGCTGGAGCCAGCCAGCTCTGAGACACCTGTCTCAGCAAAGCCATTTCTATCTTAATGTGTAGGTGGAAGAAGGCAGATAGATTTGCAGGCTGTGCTAAACCTCAGCAGCCTACACAGTGAGGTTCTGCTGTCACCACCATCTCCAGGTGCTCCAGAGGGAAAGTCCTCAAACAGGTAATACAGCCATACTCATTATGAACAGAGCATTAGGTCCAGGAACCCTCTGTATCGACAACCCTCTATATCTGCTAGGCTGATACAGCTGCAGTAAGTTGAGAGATTATTCCTCAGTGAAAGCAGCTCATCTTCAACCAAAAACTTTAAAAATGTTGTCAATGACCTCGTAGTCTCTACCCAGAAGAAAACATAAGCTGAAATACTTAATTTGGGCATGTGGAACCAGAGAAACTAATCTTTGCTATCCTGGGAATCAGCTAACCAAGGCTTGAGCCAGGAAGACCATAAAGTGCTCTGGTTTCTGGTGAAAGAGCTGATCCTATAATACTCTTTTGCATTGCAGGTTTCAAGAAGCAACTTTTTGTTAGTCTGTCTTGCTATCCTATTTATAACCAGCTTACATAGAAAAAAAAGTGTATAATTCCCAGTGCTTTCTAATTAGATGTTGTAACTACAATCCTGTTTCACGCCACTCTAATTTGCTCCATCACAGTATTTTTGAGTTTTGTAGTAACTATATCATGCAGGGCAAACTCTTCAAGGGTTTGAAGACAGCAATTATGCACCACTTTGATTTGTACCTAAACTGTGAGTCCACATGGCAACATCCCATCATGATGTCTGAAATACCAGGATTAAAAGACACTGTTGAAGCTCTGTCCAAAGTCAGCACTTGCTTAGTCCCAGGCATGGCAACTCAGAGCAAGCTTGCCAGGCTAGAGAAGATTTTGCAATCCCAGTCACTTTTGACCTTTCTGAAAGGACTGAATTTTGAAGAGGCCATATTTGGTAGATCTCCAGAGCAATCTACATCTAAGTTTGTTGCTGACATTTAAATCTCTAAAAATGGAAATGGGCCTTTGCCACTTGAGCTTCAAGATTATTCATTGTAGAGAGAAAGATCTAGGGAGTAACTGGACTAATGTAATTAAGCAAACATGATGGGATTAGCAGAGGGCAGGATTAGACATTCCTCTTTAACACACTGGCATTTGGAATAGCAGAAGAGGTGTGGACTGATTCTCTATGTATTGTGAGTGACTATTTGTACAACTGTTCACCCTGTCTGTGCAGATCTGATAACCACTTTGGATCATTAAGAAACTCCTTAGTAGATGTGAACTCGAAAGACTTGTTAAATGCAGTGGCAAAATTAGCCATAGAAAGTTTTTCCATGCATGTTTTAACCCTGGACCTCTGGTTTGCTCTTTGCAAGTGTTTATTTAAAAAAAAGAAAAAAGGAAAAAAAAGAACTAAACACATTTTCCTGGTATTCATCAAGTGGGAAAACATAGTAAGACTGTGGAGTCCCTGTGATATTTTCAGATGTTCTCAGCTATCTGTTTAGCTTAAGAGTTCCAACTTCAGAAAAACAACCATTTCTTTAAAAGTGCTCTACATTTGCCTTTGCCTCCACCTCTTTCTTAGAGACTGAAATGTTTGAAATCCTGCAGATGTGTGTTAACACAGCAAAATTGGTCTTGCCAAGCTTCTATGTTAAAGAGCAGCACCTCCAGGTTAGGGCTTTCCTGAGGTGAGCTGCTGGAAGAAAACAGCAGGAAGGTGCCAAAGGAGTGTCTCTTCCTTTTCCCCCTCTTCTCCCAGCCCTCCCTGCCCCAGCCACACCAGGCACGAGCATCCCATGCATAGGGCCAATCCTCAGCCTGAGCACATCCAGCTCCCTTGGAGTCAATCTGGCCCCAGGGCTTGTTTTGGTATTTTACAACAGAACAAATAGAGCAACATTTCATAACGTTCTAATGAGGCACATTGAGGAATGCCCAGGAGACAGAGACAATATCAGTGTTCCTTGGCACACAGAGAAAATCAAAGGCATTTGTTTATTATCTGAAATGTCGATCTGTGTTCCTTTCAGTGGTGGGCAGACATTTTTATAGTGTAGGTTCCTGGAAATACTCAGATGTCACTGTCAGTGCATTCTAAGAGCAGTATTTATTTTCAGATGTACCTATAAAAACTGAGACTGAAGCACGGAAATATTTAGAGCCATTACGGGATTATTAGGTTTTGAGTAGTGGTTTGCACTCTGTATGGCCTCAAAAGACCTAACATTTGTGGACCCATTCTTCTTTCATTGAATAGCAATTTTATCACTGACTGGAGAAAGCTCTAGTGAGAGAGGAGTTTTTGCTCAAGAAATTGCCCAGGTTGGAGCCACCCAGCAGAGATCAAACTGAAAAGACACCAACTACATTTGGCCAGGGCATTGAGGAAACACCATCTCTCCTGTTAGAGTGAATGTTTGGGGAGCAACTGGTTTGGTTCTTTGCTTGATATGCCAGAATTTAAAGCAGTGCCATTAAGAGGCATCACTATTGCACATGCCACTGCATTACAGTACAGCCCAGCTCATGAGCATGGGATCTGCCAGTCCCAGTATCAGCCGCTTCCTGGGAGCTGGCAGGGTCCACATCTGACAGCTAAGGACAGCTCTCCAAGAAATATCATCACCCTCCTGCCAGTCTTCTGTGTTGTGACAGTTGCTAAAGTTTCATCTACAATCATTATAGTGCCATTAGAGGATCAGAGAATCACAGAGTATCAGCTGGAAGGGACCCATAAAGCTCATCACATTCAATATCCTGCTCCTCACAGGTCCACCTGAAACTAAATTATATGACTAAGAATATGCTGTTCATTCAGTGAAGCTTGGTACTTTTTTTTAAAGTTTGGGCCCTCATTAAACATTTCCCATTTCTCTAGCCTTGGTATTCAGAGACATACCCCAAAGGGCAAATACTGATGGCAGAGGATTGTCTCTCCCTTTTCCACCTTTTCCTCTTTGGACACATTTGCTGGGAGGAGCTGACAGCAGGTGACCTCAGATGTGTCACTTCAGCTTTAGGCTCAGAAGGCTCTTGAGATCTGCCCCTCAAGAAAGCAGCAGAGACAGCCTGGGCTCCATCCCCTTGGCCTCCCTGGCAGAGAGGTATTTGCCAGTCTGGGGCAGCTGCTGTTAGAGGTGGAACGGGAGCGTTTGCTGCCATCTGAGACTCAAGGGGACGGGCTGCAGGATGGGCGTATCTGGGTCGGCTGGTGAGAGAGAGGGAAGACTCAAAGCCCAGGGAGGCTGAGCTGAGCTGTCCTATTCTTCAGAACTACTAAAAACATCCTCTTTAAACCCTTGGACAGCAGATGCTGCTGTATTATTAAGAAGCCCAGCAATTGGAAGATATTGCCCCATTAAAGGAAGTACATCTCCTGCAAAAAATGTTCCTGAGCAAGTAATGCCATTCTGCTAAGGTTGACCTTGACAGAGATTTCGCCCTTCTCATTGGGATCTGGGAAACAAGTATGTTGATAAACTCACTGCTGAGAAACTTAATGTTATCCTGTACATTCTACTCATTCTGGAAGCCCAATTAAGCGTAAGAGAACAAGATGTTTCTTCTTTTTAATAACATTTTTTTCTGATTGTCATTATTTAAGAAAAAACAGAGATGAAATAGCCCCCCACCCTTCTCTCCTCCTGCACCAAAGCCAAAATTATCTCAATTAGGTCAGATATGTTCATTGTGGTTTCTCCAATTAAAAAGCTATCATCTGTCAGGATTGTAATTATCCATCCATCAGGACTCTATCAGCCAAAGAGCTTGTAAAAACGAACACTCTTCTGTTATTTTTGAGGACACGCAGGCAGTTCCACAAGATCAGCTCATGCCCACTATTTCAGCATGCCTCTGCAAGAGATTGAAAAAAAGGAAAAAAGTGGTTAAAAAAAGCAATTCAGACATTAATAATGTCATGGCAACAGCAAATTAGAGCCTCAAAAGCAGAGCTCAGCTTGAGAAGGTTTAGGGAGTCACTGCACTGCAGGACTGAATGAAATATTCAGCACATAAAAGAGGTCTCCAAATGTTTTTTGTATTTGGGA
Source organism: Chaetops frenatus (assembly GCA_013400775.1). Taxonomy (NCBI): domain Eukaryota; kingdom Metazoa; phylum Chordata; class Aves; order Passeriformes; family Picathartidae; genus Chaetops; species Chaetops frenatus. Next base: position 113,328 of record VZTR01033429.1, on the reverse strand, counting down.
TAATGACACCAAGCTGACTGCTATTTATGTATACTTTTGCCTAACCATTGATTTTTTTTGCTGCAAGAGCTTTTAAAATAGTATACTTGTCAGGTAATCACGGGTCTGTTTTGATTCTTGGGGAACTTTGGCATTTGGAAGTGTAATCATAAACATCAGCTTTTCCTCAAGCAGAAAGTTACTGTTGTAGGAAAAACCGATAGAAGGAAAATTGAGCATTTGGGGAAAAGTTAGCCAGCAAGAGATTCTTCTTGTTGAGTAAGATGATTTAACGTGAGATGACAGCCTGACCTGTAACCAATAGTAAGGTATGCAATCTCACTTTCACAATCTCACCGAATGCTGTGCATGTGTGCAAACAGACAACAAACCTCCTTTGCCATTTCTTTTCCCTCAATACCCTATAGCTTCTCTTCTAGGTTTTTCTTCTCTGTGAGGTCAATCATGTCAAGCTGTTCAGGTATCCAGTGACCATTCCCATCTCCCATAACTTTTGCTTTCCTGATCTTTACTCCAAGCTTCACTCTAGTGCTTACCTTCTTGATTATATTAGCTACCCATGTCCAATAACAGTAACGGGGTGAGATCAGGGGTAAAAAACCTGCATTGTGAAAAATGTGCTTTAGTCTTAATTTGAGCTTATGCCAGGCTGGCAGAGAAAGAAAAAGTCCAGCAGAGTATACCCTGTACACTGAAGAAAACTCAGAAGTGAGACAGTACTCAATATTTATTTGTCTTGGGTTAGTATCCTTCTTTCTGCCTTTTGTCCTGCACATCTCTCAACTTTACCACTGCTTTTTGCCTTTGCTGTACTAGCTTGGGGACTTGAAGCGAGGTTTGAAGCACCTCAGGGATTTCTGTCCCTGTAAGTGGTCTCTCACAGAACACTCCATTTTCATGGTCTACAGGGTCACTGCTAGTGTTTCCAAACTCATCTGCCTGGCAGTAGGTGGGAAAATCTCTGAGTATCTGCAATATTTGCCCATTCAGTTGCCACATCCTGAGATTCTCCTGCCTTCAAAGATGCTGGGTGTATTTTAGCTAAGTCTCTACTTCCTATTAGTCCTCTAAACTCTTGCAAGTTACTCCTTCAAATTCTTCCAAGTTATTTCTCACAGTGCTGGAATCTTAAGGTTTTGAACCTGACCTTAAAGTTTCATTTCATATAGTGCTTACACAGGCATCCCCTGAGTCGCAGGGGTCAGGCCAGTTTGGAGCTGTGAACTTTCCCAGTGTTTCAGTTCAAGTTCTGCATCCCAGTGACTCAGTACCAGCAAATAACAATCCTCACACCCTTCGTACACTGGCATTAAAAGAGAGCAGCCCACTGAACTTTAAAAGTTACAAGCTTTCATGTTTTGCCAGCTGGGAACTTCCAATACCTGAATCCAAATCCACTGTCCTCTATACTGCAGGAAGGGCTGGGAAGCACTTAGGGTTTAGATCAGTCATTTGCAGAGCTGCCATTGAGCAAGGGTGGAAGCTTTTATGGCTTGTGTAATTAAGGTTAAGTGAGTAAAGAGGACTTTCAGACTGTACAATGCCTGAAGTTAGGACGCAGCAGATTGAAATCTGCTGTTCCTGCACACTCCCCGTGGCACTTACCATTGGCAAATTGGGCACCACCATGGGGTTTTCTGATGGAGAGGTTTTGTGGCTGGATCTGACCACTGGGTTGCTGAACAGCCTTAGAGTGGCAAGTCAGCTTCACATTTCCAGAAGATGAGCAGGGAAACAGCACATACACAAAGCAGGATCTGAATTGTATAAATAAGAGCAAAAACAAGCTGCAAAGAGGTTAAAAAAGGTGTTTAGAAGTCAAAGTCAGAGGAGTTCCCAAGGGTCAAACCTCCAAGTTTATGGTACAGTTTGCTATTTTCCATTTCTTCAGGAACGTTTTAAAAAGTAATACAAGGGCTTAGATTTCACACTTCTTGGGCTTCCCTCTCCTCCATGGCTGAGCTCCTGACTGCTCTCAGTTGCAGGAACCCTAAAACCAGAAGTTCCTCCTACACTGCTGCAATGCCTAAGCAGTTGAGCCAGAGCCCGGAAAAGCCTTTATTGTGAAGGTGACTGAGCTTATTTCTCTCCCAAAAAAAGTATCTAAAACTTAGATTCTTAGTCTCAAAGCCGTGACTTGGGTCCTTCTATGCTCAGAGGACACAAAGCCACCTCCAGACAAACAGGTGGCTGGAGAGGAGCAGTCAGGTTCCAGACAGAACTGACCAGGGGCAGATTACTTGGGTAACCCTTAAAAAATGGGCAGTTTTTACTCTTGAGATTTAGAGAGGTGACTGTTTTAGAGCATCTATAGTGTGCAGTTAGAAGCTCAAAGAGTTAGAAGAGAAGGATGAGAGTGAAGGGAAAGAGAAGACATCATCTCTATCTTGCCAATTTTTAACTTGCTTGCCCATCAACAGCTTCATCTTAAAGAGAATAACTCTGCTGTCAGGAGCTTCAGAGCCCCTCTGTACTCTGCTAATCTCCTGTTATTGCTTGTCAGAAGTCTCTTAAAGCAGAGTATGGATTTTCTAACAGAAGCCCTAATTGCTACATTTGAACATGATGTATCCTCTCCACTGCATAGAGCCCTTGACTTACCATAGACAACAACAGAGAGGTGCTTTCCTTGCACCTGCTCAGCCCTTAAGAGTCCTGCAGTACTCAGTCCCTCAGAGCAAAAGCCCTTTTGGTACAGCAGTCTCTCCGTTTATGTGGCTCTGCTAACCATCAGCAGCAGATGAGAAGTACCAGCTGTGTAGTCACCTGACAAAGAGTTTCTTCACAGACTGGGCCCAAAATATTTGACAGACCATCTTTAGGCTGAGACTTGTAGCTGTTACAGGTTGTGAGCACAGGGTCTGCTCGCCAGCCCACCTGACTCTGATGTGCGCTCGCCCACAGACACGATTCCTGATCCCACGCCTCTCTGTCCAACTTGCTGCTACTGGAAACATCTGTCAGTTTGTTAGTGCTTGTTCATCTGCCTTTCCCACTGCTAGTCCTTTAGTGAGCCTGCAGGGTTCTGGAAGGTGGGCCCAGTGCTTTGGCTTGGTGTGAGGTGTGTTTGTGTGGCAGCTGCTGAGCCTGGCTGTGTGTGCCCCAGGGGAGGGCAGGAATGCCCCCCTGTGTATGTGCTGCCCACTGACTTAGGAGGGCTTATCGCTACCAGGCTCCCCAGGAGTGCGTGAGGAATGAATGCAGCTTAGGCCATCACAGCAGTATGTTCCCCTGACATTTTCTTGGAAAAGCATGGTTGTTGTGTGAATTGCATGGGGGAAGAGCTGGCTCTGGGTAGACACATCCCTGGTGCTGCCCAGGGTGTGATCATACACATATGACTCTGGAAAGTAATTTGCTGCTGAGAGCACCCTTTCCCTCCACCACTTCTTCGTCATTGCTTGCAAACCACCTACTTCTTCATAGCTTTACTTACCTCTTGAAAATTCCTCTCAGGCTAGATTTTCATCAGTGCCTTTGAGAAGAAGGGGCTGCCAATCTCACAGTCACCCCATGTATATCTCAGAGCTACACAGCCACCCTTTCTTTTTCTACCACAATGCCTGATACCAGCAGTGACCAGGGAACCTGAGCAGGCCAAGAGCTCTCCTGGCCCTACAGCATGGCTGTCACTCTTTCAGGATGCTGTGAACTGTTAAACCACTAGAGAGCCTCTTCTCTTTGCCCATCTCACACTTGAAATGTAGTAGATGGACCATGTTTTCCTCCCAGTAACATATAAGTAACATCACTGATGTAATGCTGAAGGATGAAGCCAGGGATTGCCTCCTATCCCCACAGCAAAACCACACAGTGCAGCTTGGGGGTGTTCACCATCAGGGTGAGAGCACTTTTGCTACTTAAATGCTGTCAGTAAAACCTGCCTGATCAATCAGTTAGCACAGAATTCCTGGTCTTTACAGCAGTAGGAGCTATTAATAAGGAATTACCTACAGATTTCTGTGTCTGCAGATGAATGTGTTCACAACACTGTAAGCCTTTAACCTTGACACAGTGGTTGGTTGTAGTGTGGAAATGACCACCAAGGCCAGCAGTGTAAGCGGTCCTTGGCAGCTGGAGGTAGCTGGTCTCTTGGTCTTCTGTTACTGTTCAAGGGTAAACTTTCCTTCATCTTGCTGTCTGACATAAACATGCTCTGAATGATGGACAGGAAACTGATATTTTTGGACATTTTAATCATCAAAACAAATCTGAGCCATTTTTTCCTGCACATCCAAGTGATTGAATTTTAAAACAAGTGCCCTTCCCCGAGATGGAAGGAGCTGAGCTAATGCCAGTACATGTACTCTATCCAATTTTATTTATTTCCCTGGAAGTAATTTTTTGTCTAAAAATGTAGATTTTTCAAAATCCACCATTTTCAGGGAAAGTGGTTCTGCTGGAATATTTGAGAGTGAAAAGCTGAGCAGAACAGTTTGAATATCTTAATTTTTGCTACATAGCAATAGCAATGCTTAGCTGATAAATAGAGGTGAGAAGAAGATTAAAATTTAAGGAAAAAACACAAGAGGATTTTTTGCCATTACTCTAGTGCAAACATTTGATACTGCTGAAGTGAGAGAACCTAATACTATCTTAACAGGGCATGGGGGAGAAGCACCTGCCAAAATCTGTTGGCACGTTTGTTTTGCAAAAACCAGTGTAAGTTCTTGTTATGGCACTGAGGAGAAACCCCAGCATCCAGCTGGCTCTGATGGACATAGAATTGGCAAAGCCATATAAGACGTCTCATGTCAAAAAAGAAAAAAATTAAGCCTGAATTAGTGTGAACATCATCTCTCCCTCCACACCTAAGTTGATGAGAGCGATGAGTGATCACCTTCTTTGCAAGTGTTGATTGCAGTTCCTTGAGAGGCTGGTGGCACCCATGTAGGCAGTGTGAGAACAGCCCCTGCTCCCCTCCTCTGCAGGGGAGAGTCCTGGATGCAGCATGTGCTTGGCACTGCCTGTTCCTCCCAGGAAAGCAGATCCTTCATCTGGCACCTGAGCCTCTCGGAGCGCGCTGCAGCCGTGCTTCCCACCCAGCATCTGTCTCCTAGCCCTGCCGATGGGCACGCTCCAACCTGCATCTCACACATCCCTGCAGCCTCGGCTTGATGGAAGAAGGTATCACACACAGCCAGCAGGAGCGGGCTAAGGGAGAGAGAGGAAACAGCACCCCTCCATCTGTATCTTTTTCAGAACTGGAGATGGTCACCTTGAATTTGGGAGATGGTGAACTAGGGGAGAAGGTGGCAAGTGTGGGTGAAGAGACAAGAAACACGCTTGGGAGAAAATAAAGAATAATTAAACAAGAGCTGAAAGCAGGCATTTATTGTACTTCTGGAAATGCTTCCAAGCTTGGAAGCATCTGAAGTACAGGAAAAACTGAGTGTTGTTGTCGTGGTCCCAGGAGAGAGGGGCACAGTTCTTAAAGTACGTGAACTTCGGAGAAATGCAGGCTTCTGTTATGGCTATGAAGCCTATATTTGATTTTATTTTTAATTGAAAGGATGTTTTGAATTTTTCTCGCTAGCTGTTTCATTTATTCTCCAATCTAGTTAGAAAACAGCTCACACTAAGGAATGGACCTCAAGAATAACTCAATGGGAAAACACTAATGAATCTCTGAAATTAAGCTCTCCATCGGAAACATGGGACACAATGCAGCACACAGGGACTTCAATGCAGGGGAGATAAACCTGGTGGGGCACAAGGCTTCTCTGCCATGGGCACTCCCCACTCTCTGCCTAGGTACTTGGAAGATACCCTGAGTGTGTCCTCCAGGAGGGAAAAGCCTGGCATTTCTCTTCTGCATGAAATGCTGCCTGGTCCATGGGGCCCTCTGGGAGCAGTGTGCCTGTGCTGAGACGTCAGTAACTTTCCACGTCAGCTCCATGAGCACAATTCCTGTGCAAAACTGTCTGAGCATCTTTAGTCTCTGAAGATCTCTGTGATTTCTGCCGCTTCCTTTGACGATATAAATAATATGGTCTATTCTTAGCTCCACAGCAGTATATCCAAATCTTTATCTAAATTCTGCAGAATTTTCCATTTCAGATGTTTGGGCTTCCAGAGGCAGACTGCTACTTATCCCATGCATGCCATTGTTCCTTTGACACATGATCTGAAAATTCAATTATCAGACCAATTACTGATTTTACTGAAATTTACAAGGAAAACATTAAAGTTTGATTAAGTGAGAATTCCCACTGGATTGATCAGCAGAGAGACCAAAATTAAATTGTATTTTTAATAGCTTCATCCTGTTGCAATGCATGAGGAGTATCTGACTATCAAAGCCTATTGTCAGAAAACAAAATTCTGAACTCTGAGCAGCTCAGCAGAACTTTCAGCAGAACTCTGAAAGATACCTTTCACTCATCATAAAAATGAGTACATGCTGTTCAAGTGCCAGAGAGGGGCCAGGCCAGTGGTGTCAGAGGTGCCTTTCCAGCAAGCAGCACTGGGAGTGAGCACTTCATATGAATTATCCATGCAGCTGAACCTAAGTAGAAACAAGATGGGGTCCTAACCTTTGCTGTTAGAAAGGGCTGAACAGCATCATGTGGAAGAGCAAAGCAACAGGAGAATAACCACTTCTTATCTGGAGCTGGATCAACAGCAAAATGATATGGCATTTTCATCCCATGGTGAGCCAAGAGACCTGGGCTGCTCCAGGCATCAGTCTTAGATGCCTTGCACCAGAACCAGGAGAACAAAGGCCATGATGGACATCTCTGAAATGGTAGTAGGGGTTCCTGTTTGTGAGGCACATGATCCCAAAGGACATTTTTGCAGGGTATAAAGGCTTTTATCCCTTACAGCTACCTGTGATAGGCACCCAGCTCATTATGGGCAGATTGGACTGACGTCTTAAAATGCAACACTTGTGACTTGAAGGTGTAAAAAAGCAAATTCAATTTAAACATTTGCTTGAGGAGCAGATGAATCAGTAAAAAGTAAAAGATAGAGATGTAGATATCTACAGTTGCATCATCAGTTAAATGACTGAAATCAGCTTAGAAACTCTGAGGTCTGACAGCTGCTAGTTTACAAACTTAGGAAGGTGCAGTGCTTGAACAAGGTCTCTGGACCTTGTGCCTTCTCCAAGTTCTTGCAGCACACAGAACTATGTTTCTTAACAGGGCTGAAGGTGAGGATTTGGGCGGGTTTGTGTACTGATGACACAAAAGTGTTCAGGGAAAATAGGGAATTTACTAAAGGGGGTGGAAATGTTTGAATTCAGTAAGAGACATTAACGTCAGGGGAACACATTTCCTTCAGCAACCGTGAAGCTTTTCCCATCTGCACTGTGGCACTCAGTGTCAGGGTATAGGGGCTCTCACTCCCCCAGTCTTCTCAACCTCCACAATATCTCTCCATCTTCCAGCATGACAATAAGGAGTAAGGAAAAGCACAGAAATGGCTTTTAACCTTCAGTCTCCATCAAATCAGAATTTCCTGATGATGCATAATGCATAAGCACTTAGTGTGTTCCTTGTGAGAATGGGTTAATGAGTGAAATGAGTTGTGTCGTGTCAGGGCCTGATTCCTTTGGAAAGCTCCTTTCCTTTTCCAGAGCCTCTGGATTTATCTTTCTTAAATAAACACACTTCAGAAATCTTTTGGAGTGTTAATAAGTCAGGGTAGCAGCAAGAAAGCAATTGCCAGTGAATAATTTGTAGAGCTGCTTGCAGCTGGCCCATCCTCCTGGGGCCAGACCTGCTGGTTGGCAATGCCCTGCTTATACCTTGATGATCTCGGTACATAAGCTCCCTCATTTAAAGAGGTTTCCATGATCCCCACTCATTCTTTTCCTCCACCCTCCCTTCCTTTTTGAGCTGTAATAGCCAAGACACCGTTGACTGCAAGTACTTCAAACAATAACCTTCTGAATGATTTAGCAGTGCAGCTCCTTCAATAACAGGTTCCTCTTGGATGAAATACATTTATGTAGGACAGAGGTTTTGGAATGCTATTAAATTTACATGGTGAGCTGGCAGAGCAGCCATCTTCATCTGATACAAAGAATGGGAAAAACAGCCTCTTCACAGTAGCAGGGAAATATTTATGAACACAGAAAATTCTCGCCAGTGTTCATTACCCCAGCTGGAGGATGAGAACCATTCACATTAAAATGGAAAAGCTTGTGAGGTTCTGAGTCCATCAGGCTGGCCTGGAGCAGTGGGATGGGAGGTTGGTGGGGTAGGTCATGCATGGGTGTTACTTGTTTGACAAGGCCCTAATGCTGCAGTAGACTCTGTACAGCTTCTCATAGAACTGAAGAAGAGAAAGAAAACTTGCTGGGGCGCAGTGAAAGCAGGTAAGAGACCATATCACACAAACTCTGGTTTGGTTATGGATGGGTAGGGGAAGGTAGCATGGCCAAAGGTGGGGGGCCTGCACTCCCATGGAGCAAGCAAAGCTTTTTCCATGGCACAGATGTCAAACAGAGAAGGGCACCAGCACCTGGCACCACAGCTCAAAAGGATGTTCCCTGCAAAACACTGTTCCTTAGGAGTTTGTTATCCCTAATCCAGCAACATGCAGAGCTCACAGATGAGTTTTGAAGGCAAGACTCACCATACCCATGACAATAAACAGAAACTGACAAAATATTCCCTGCTGTAGACCATGATCGTTCAGCTAAGCCTCTAGAGAAAGGTCATAGTCTCATGTCTTGGGCCCTCAGCAGGCATTAACTACAGATGCAGCCAGACCATGCATAGCCCAGCCAAAGAGCAGAAGAGGTTTTTCTGGAGCAAAAGAATGAGCCAAAACACAGGTGGCACGGACCCATCTGCAGAGTGGGGATCATGGGCTGTGATGGAAAGGAGTGTGGGCCCATAAGTGGCATGTCCCCAACTTCACCTCCCATGTTGGGCCTGGGAGCAGAGCTGCTGGAAAGCTCCTGTGCCACCTTCACATCACAGCAGGGCAAGGTCATCAAAGACCCAGCACGTCAATGCTGCAGATGAGTGACATATGGAGTAACCATGAGACAGGGTTCAGCATGAGCAGTCAAAGATCCGTCAGGAGTGGCTTTGCTGACTCCTCTGTGATGTGGCACCAGCACCGTTGGTGGCAGTGACCAGCCCTGTGTGTATTTGCTGTGTCTGGATCTGGGGAGCAGAGTGCTGCTCACCAGCTCAGCCCTATGGCACTGTTCCCTGTCTCACGAGTACTGTGCCAGTGACATCGCCAGCCTGGGATTGTTTGGAATGGCAGTGCTAAGGCTGCCCCCTCCTCCAGAGACTCTGACCAAGTCAGGATCAGTGCACCAAGGATTGATTGCTCAGGCAGGCTTTCCAGTGAGGGAGGAAAGCATCAGAGGAGGGAAGCAGGGCTACCGAGCATACTGCATCCTTCTCCACCTCAGAGCTGGCCTGCTTCTCCCTTCAGTGTGAGGGGCCTGTGTTGGCAGGAGAGATGTAACCCTGAGCAGCTGAGTGCCCCTGACCTTTGAAGGGCCTGTGGCACTTTTTACAAGAGCAGAGAGGCCTTTACGGTGACACTGTGGCTAACCTCCAAAGCGTGGAGATTACTTTTTGTCTCCTTAAATATTCTTTGTGGTGTCCATCAGTTCTAGAAATGCCAAAAGCACTGGAACAGCTCCAGCTGAAACAGATAACTTGGTGTTATTCATTTGGCAAAGCAGCATTTTCACCTCCCACCCTAAACTTGTGCGTGGTATAGCAGAGGCTCTTCAATAACCTCTACATTTAACCTCAGCAGAGGCTGCCCCTCAGTCATCATCACAGTGGTGGCTCCATGGTAAATAAGCAGTTGGAAGGAAAAAGTAGTATGGAAACATATGATCCCTTTATAAAACTCACTGGGCTGTAGGTGGCAAATAACTTCAGTGATTCCCAAATGGCCTCAAAACATAGCAACTGCAGAGGCAAATTAGTCATTTTATGCTCTAAATACTTAATGTCAGTGCTAAAAAAGAAGAGATGGAAGAATTTTGTGGAGAAGCAGATCAGGATGCGGCCAAAAAGAAATCCCATCCTCATCTGGTGTAAGTCAATGTGGAACAGCAGCAGAACCAGCACAGCAGTTCTGGCTGACAGCTGCTGCCCAGCCAGTTCTCTGAGCATCACCGACCGAGCAGCACTACAGGAGAATAACCCATAGACTGCTTCAAATATTGATACTGAAAACCAACAGCATTCTCCCATTTCTTACAGAGAAAATGTTTGAGTTGCAGAGTTCGAATCAGAGGCCAAAAAGGTGACTTCAAAAGTGCTGCCCACTGACAGGCCAAGGGACATGAAAGGCACAGCTTGAGGCTTTTCTCCTTGTGTGGGAAATAAGGAGGGGAGAGATAGGAAGCTGGCATTGCAGAACAGAATTTAAAAAAAAATAAAGTCCTAACAAGCCCAGGCTGTGGTGTGCCTTGAGAGGGATCAATGCAGCAGCTTTCTGACACGGGCTAACTGAGGCAGCAGTAATGGGGACCAGGAGCAGCAGAATCCATGGCTCTCACCCCAGCACAGGCAGAGCAGGAGCTGCTCAGAGCCGACCAGTCCAGCTGGTGGGTATTGTATCCACGGGCTTTGAGCTGGGAATGGAGCCTGGTACTTGGGCTCTTTTCCTCATTTGATTAGCTCCTTTTCCTTTGGCAGCTGAAAAGACACTTGGCAGCACCAGGGCTTCACATCTTGTTGAGTTGAATAGGAGGGAGCAGGGTTTTGGCAGGGACAAAAGAACATACCACTGTTCCATCAATGGCCTCATTACTGAGTGCTGTGGCTCACAAGGAGCAGCAAGGAGCAAAGGAGAGCTTGCTTCTGGTAGGCAGACACGGGTTGTGAATGCACTTCCAGCTTGACCTATTACTCTGAAGATATCAGCTCAAAGGCAAGTTGAAAGCTTGACAGTCTTTATCTGTGGAGGAGATGTGAGCGTGTATTGTCTATCCCTGGCTGAGGGTCTGGAAGCCAGCCTGAGTGTGTGTGTGTCTGTTGAGCCCAAGTCAGTGAGCTAAGCCACCTGAAGCAGAAGGGTGGCACAGAAAATGAAGGGGCAGACAGGTTTTTAGGAGGGAATTGGAGTGCCCCAACTGCTCAACATGCACCTAGTCATGTTAGGACCAATGGTAACACGTGTATTGTCCCCTATTCAGGCCTCTTGAAAAACCAAAACATGAGACATTTGCCAGCAAATACTCCAAAGAAGTATAATACAGCCACCCAACTGGCTGTATTTTAGCTCTTACTTATTCTATAAATTTATTATTGTAAAAATCAATACTATTTATTCATTTAGACATAATGACAAGACTGTCTATGCAAATGCCATTAACAACCTGAGCAGATGCATTTTTAAAGACATCTAGGCAAGAATTTTTAACAAACCAATAAGAATGTATCCTGCAAAGTCTATTTTCTCTATCATAATGTCCAAGCAATGGGATTTTCAGGAACATTCATTGTTCCCTGTTGTTAACAATTTACAGTCAAGCCCAGTGTGAATCAGGTTAGGTTAATACTAAGTGCCTTGGAAAATCCCAAGTCCTGTATAAATATTCTGAACTGTTTTGACAGTCAGTTGTACAGAGAGTACCACACAATTTATGTCATGGTCAAGTGGGAGTGAATGCCTTGAAAGTGGTCCAAGGGTATTCACAAGTGAAAATTCAATGTGATCTGTAGGAATCATTTCACATAGAAGTGAAGTTCAGCCATGTAGGGATGGAAGTTATGGCAGTGGAAGGTGATCTAGGAACATAGCAAAGGAGTTTAGGATAGAAAATTATCAAGTGCACAATACCCTCAGCGGGTACTTGCAAGAAGGATGAAATGGGGACAAGAAGGTAAAATGCTGTGGTGGTTTTGATACAAACATCCAAGTCCCAGGCTCTCTCCATTCTTAAATCAAGTCTCATTCCTGGTGGTCCATCCTCTAGCCCCAGGATGGGGCCCTGTTGCCTGTGTTTTCCCCCACTGAATGTCCCCTGGGAAGAGAGGGAACAGGGTGACTGGTCAGACTGGTTGTCCCCCACTTTTCCAGCAGCCTGTGCCTCCTGGCCCTGCAGTGCATGTACCCAAGTGCTCTCCAGGAGTCAGGGAGGGTGACACACCAGCACTGCCCATTGAGAGCCGTGGTGACAGCAGACAGGCCTGCTCTACTTCCCTGCAGGCAGGCTTCCCATGGCAGCCCTCCAGCTCTGGGCAAAGCTATAGGGACCAAATTCCAGCCTTGCTTCTTCAGGGCAATTTTGGAGGAATTCCCTGAAGTTAAGCTAAATTTAAAACTATTTCAAGGAGGAGGAGTGAGAAGCAAACCTCACCATCTCAAAACTTGCTCAGACAGAGGCTCTGCTCTGCATACCAAGATGAATAATAAATAGCAGTCATCCATCCATGTGGATGGATTGGCTCTGCCCACAGCAGAGGGTGTGAAAAAAAAAGTGTGAGGTGAGCATTTCCCATCAGCTCTCCCTCTGGGAACCTCTTGCTCACATGGTATTGATTGAGACAAGGTACAAAGAAAAAACATTAGTTAAATAAAATGTTTTAACATCAGGCAGGACATCAATGGCTGAGTTGTTCATCATCCCAAAGAGTCTCTGAGGAAAAGGAGAGGGAGAGCTTGAGCCTGAGGCTGACTCCAGCCCAGGGCAGAGACCAGCACCAACACACTCTAATGTCCTCAATCCCTCCTGGCCACCCCAGGGAAATGCCCAGGCTCCCTCCTCTTCCCCTCCCTGTGTCAGGAGCCCACTTTAGGCATGGTGGAGCTCCGTGCAGGTTGTGTTGCTGAGGAGCTGAGAGCCAGCTCAGAGGATCTCCTGACCCAATGCCTGTCATGTTCCCAGGGCATCCGTGCCACCTCCTGGGACATAGAGGAAAAGCTCTGGCAGCTCACTTGCCATCATGATGCTCAGCTTTTAGGCATTCCCATGAGACACCAGGGAGAGGAAAGACAGGAGCAGTGCATCTGCAGGCAGGCGTCTCGGCTGGCACCGGGGAGCCTCTCCCCTCCCTGTCTGATATCAATGCCATAAATGATCCCAGGGGCATTTGACTGCAGCAGTCACTTACATAAGGCCAGCTTGCACATTAAATGCACCACGGTGGAGCCCCAGACCTGGCCCCCTGCCTGCCCTTATCAGGCAGGGTGGTGTCACACAGGGGCCATGGGTGTCATGGGTGGGACATGGGGGGCAGAAGGGTCTGTGCTTTCCCCAGGCCTGATGCTCCAAGTCTGCTATCCAGGCACTAAGAGCAAAGCCATGCTTGCAGCTATAGTGTGAGAAAGGACTGCAGCTTGGACTGCACACAGATATTAACACACTGCACAGCTCTGGAAACCTTGGAAAATGGGTGAAAACATGTTTCTTTCCTGGAAGAGCTGGAGGAATGCTCTGGTGCTCTGGCACCTCCCGCCTGCCTCGCTGCCCTGGGCTGTGGAGGGAGGAGGCAGCTCTGGCGGTGGGAAACTGGGGTGGCCAAAATCAATAGTGAGCTGCAGCCCTGGCTGGGGAGCTCCTGGGACCGGGGAAGTCTCTGCCTTAGACAATAGATTATTTTTAACTAGCTCCAATCTTCAAACACTGTAGCTTAAAAAAGGGGGGAAAGAAAAGAATAGCTGATTTGTGCCAGCTCCCCTGCTCCCATTAAGTCTGTGGAAGTGGTGCTCTGCATTTCAATGGAGGCAGGACTGAGCTTCTCATGAGATAAATTGCACCCTGTCCCTTTGCAAGCTCTGTGCAGCTACTCCTGGCTTGCTCAGCTTCGTTCTTTCCTGGCCCCCCTACGAACTCCCCTCCCTCTCTGAAGCTCTCCCCAGCAGATTTTTTTTGTTGTTGTTGTCATTTAGCTATTCATTTTCCATAGGCTGCCTTCATTCCCGTGGCCTTTTGCAGCTAGGAGACAAGATGTTGCCTTGGAAACAAAGCCCCTTAGATGTTTGGAGTCTCTGGGATTGCTCTGTCTGCTCCAGAGTACTTTTAGGTTATTTTTATTAACCACACAAAGATGTAGCAGGCTCCTAGCCAAGGCAGAAAGTAGCCCTGGGAGGTGGAGGGAAGGCAAGAGTCTTACTGGCATCTTTCACTCCACTGGGGATATTTTTTTGCGATGCACCATGGGCTGAATGCCTGAGAGAGAAATGGCATCTCCAGAGAGTGCTGCACAGGCAGGGCTGTTCCTGGGGCTAGGATGGCTGCAGGCAGGCAGAGCCCCAGTAGTGCTGGGGAGAGAAAAAGCCAAAGTAACCAAGAAGGGAAAATAGAGAGGAGCTTGGAATCGCAGACATTTGGATTTCTTGGGGTTTCTCACTTTCCAACTTACTGGCTGTGCCATGGAGGGACCTACTCTGCACTCTGCTGTCGAGATGGACGTGGTGACTACAGGCCTGGTTATTTTAGAAGAAATCAGATTTCTAGACCCATTAGGCAGCTGTGAAATTCTCTGCTCCAAGGTTTTCTTGGCAATCCTGCTCTGTGCTGCTGGGCAAGTCCAGGGCAGTGCAAAGAGACCCCAAGCCTGAGCTTTGCACCCAGCTGGATGGCTGGAGAATGCTGGTTACTTCTGCCCCAAATCTGTCTGCAGGGGAAGTCTGACCCCTTCTGCAAAGGGGCTCTAGGAGGCAGTCAGGCTGTACTGTTCTTACATCCCATTATCCACTGGCATCACTGCATGACACTGCCAAATCCCGGTCCCTCCATGTATGGACATTTTGGAGTAGGCTTTTGCTCCTTTCTGTGCAAAGACGTAAAAAAAGAAACAAAGCAAAAGCAGATTAAAAGAAGCTCCCCAACCCCTGGATGATACTTGAAATATTTCCAATCCAGCTAAAGTATTCCAGAAAAAAGTGAATATACATCATTTTCCAAGAAATACACAGTGCAGTATTAAGCTTGTGCTTGTTTTGTGGCATTTTTCCCCATAACTGAGCCTCACAGATGCCCAGCCTAGCAAGATGCTCACAGATTTTCTTATCCCTTCTGGTGCATCCTCACCAGAGTGAGGAAGTTTGCCTCACCCTTACAAGTGTCATAAATGCTGGGTGCTTTTTTCCCATTGTTGCTGATTTTCCTTCTCATTACTACATGATGCCATGGTTACAGAGATGTAGGACTAATCCAGTGACAGCAGTTTATGGGCTTTTTTGGTTTTGATACTCTTTGATGTTATATTTGTGCCAGAAGAATAAATAATAAATATACACAACAGCATCAAAGATTTCTTCCAGCCCCCCCAGCCTATTTCTTCCTACCCTTGTTAAGCTGTTAGAAAGGTAATTTTCTGCCAGACACTTATTTTATTAACTATTCTGTCATCTAATGATGTACCTGAGGTCACATTTATCCATTTTCTCTGAAAAGAGCAGTTAATAGAAGTAAAGTTCCTCTTAATATCCCTGAGAACAGCTTCCCCTGGAACAGCAACACTCACACGCAACCCAACAGGTTCCTTCCCCTCCCTCTTCTTTCCCTTTCCCTCTTCTTCCTCTCCCATCCTCCCCCTGCCAAAGGGTTGGGGAACTTTCATGATGCTCTTGTAAGGAAAATGTAGGACATTTTTTCTCTGCAGCAACCTGAAACAATGTGTGAGCAAATTTGTTAGTGTGTGAGGTGCCTCAGCTCCAGTAGGGAGGAACTTGCTGGAGGTTAGTCTCTGTAATCCCTGCTGATCAAAGGGAGAAGTCCTCCATGCCTGTTACAAGCACCCAAGTCTTGATTTTGATGGAAATCTCCCCAGCAGCACAGGGGAGATTTAACTAAAAGTTTGTCTTTCATCTGCTCTGAGGCTCCTTTTAAGCAGCCACAGACTCCTCAACCAGTCAGTGCTCAAGCTCAGCCCCATCAGATACAGCTTCCACTCACAGCAGAACCTCAGCCAAATGTTCCTCTACCCCCATCTCTGGTCCTCCCTGCAGAGAAGGGTTCACAGTCAACGTGGAAATTAAGAGGGAGAGAAGCTAAACAAAGATTGTAGTAGTGAGAAGTCATAGGCAAAATTTTGCTAACCAGTCACTCAGTTACAATTACATCTTGTTTCAATCTATCCCCTTCACAATGTTAATATAGAATCCTAGAATGGTTTAGGTTGGAAGGGACCTTGAAGATCATCTTATTCCAACCTCCCTGCCATGGGCAGGGACACCTCCCACTAGATCATGTTGCATGAAGCCCCAACCAGCCTGCCTTGAACACTTTCAGGGATGGGACATCCACAGCTTCTCTGGGCAGTATGTGCCAGAGCGTCATCACTCTCACAGGGAAGAATTTCTTCCTAATTTCTTATCTAGACCTGCCATGTGTCAGTGTGAAGTCCTTCCCCCTTGTCTGGGGTCACCATCACTGGTTGTGTTGCAGCCAGAGACCAAAAAAACAGGAAGTTACCACACCAAAGGCAAAGACAGGAAGCACATGCTTTACTCAGGACCTCTCGGGTATTTGCTTTGGGAACTGCTGCCAGTGGCAATCCTAAAACAACTGCAGGTTTGCAAACTTCCATCTGCACACTTCCATTGCCTCTTTCTGTAGAGGTTCCCCAGAAAATACCGATGTGCATTAGGGCAAGCTGGGCAAAGCAAAGCACTGCTTTCTTTTCTGAGATCACTCTTCCCAGAGTACTTATGCTTTAAACAAATGAGGAAAATGTGCTTAAGTTTGGAGAAGAAACTCCATTCCTGCCTGTTGCAATGCCCCATTAGTTAATTATTTAGCCAGATGCTGGGACAGCTCCTAAACCCCAGTGCCAGCATAGCCCCAGGTGTCCGTGTCCTGGTGGGCAGGTGTCAGACTTTACACACCTCCTTTTGTTCCTATAAAGTGCAGGTCAAACCTTAGGAAAACCCCTTCATTGCAAGGAAAACTCAGCAGTGATCATCTTATAGGGCATTGGGTGAAAGAACACAGGACAAAAAACCAGAAAATTTGAGGTGGTGGCAATCAAAATCAAAACAGAAAATAAGCTGTGAATGAAGAGCTCCTGATGAGAAAGTTCTTGTACTTATTTTTAGGCCTGGACAGAAATGCTGGCTGAAATGGTTAAAAAATAGTCTGAAACAAACAAAAAATATTTGTAAAATCTGGTCATGATCTACAAATCCAGTCAAAATCTACAACTCCAGTTAAAATCTATGTGTAGTCATGGACAAAAGGAAATTATGTAAGAATTTTTAAGAGGATTTTGCATTCCTGAAAGGACAAAGTTATTTGTTTTCATTTCTCCAACTTTTCATTCAAACCCAAGATTTTTGTTTGAAATTTGACATACTTCTAAAAAATAATACTTGCACCTAAATAACTCAAAATATTTTGATAGCACTTAAGGCAAGTGCTTTGGGTGGATGTGAAATTTAATTTTTCAGAGGATGTTAGGTTCACAGGAGAATCCATGTTTCATCCAAGCTGATTTTTTACACCTAATTTTTCAGTTCTGCTGCCAAATGGAGGAATCAGTATTCTTTGGCTGCTGTGGTGCCCAATGTCACATCAGCAATGCAAGAAATAATTTTGAGACCCTTCACATCAGGCACAAAGCTTGAGCATGCACAGAAAACCCACTGACTGCTCTAGCTATTTCAGTGGAGAGCAATATGAAATCCCTACCCAGATATCCCAATTGTGGGTTACAGAGAAGATAAGAGGCAACAGGGAGATGAAATTTAACAGGGTTGGGGCGAAGGGAGGGATTTTCCCTCTCCCTGTTATCCTTTAGGTATATATCTTCAACACAGACCACCAAGTGAAAAAGGACCATAAAATGAAACAGCTCTTTCTGGTTGAAACACCATCTCTTTCTTCAGTGACAGATAAATGTTACCCACAGTCTTAGTCCTTCATCACAGAGGCACTGATAAATCTATGAGATTAATTGTAGAGTGGGGATTAGCACCCACCGTTCAGCATCAAGCTCTGAGCATTAAGCTAATTACTAGGTTCCAGCACTGCACGACTTCCCAGCAGGAAGGCGCTGCCCTATAAATCATCATACACAAGTGGCATCTAGCCAGAGTTGTTAAAAAAATCTTTCTCCAGGGAATGCACCCATCACAGGAGCTGGTTTCCTTTTCTGTTCCAAAGATAAAGCCTGTTTTCCCCCTTTGTGGTGGGAAAGCTTTGAATGAAACTGTCCTCTCTGCCCTGCCACCCTTAACACAGTTGCCCGGAGGGATGTTGGTGTGGAAAATCTTAAAGACATTTGAAGAGTGGAAGATGTGCAGGCTAAAGCCATCAGAAATTCCCAAATCCGGAGTGGGTTCCCAGAGAATCACCATCACTCCCGCTTTGTTCATCCTCAGCCGTCTGCGTTGCAATGAGTGGAAAATAGGCATTTCTTTTACAAATGCCAGGAGCTGATGCAGCATCCCCACCTGCGTTCTCACTGTGGTATCTCAGGCATTTCCCTGCCGTTCACTGCAGCAGAAATACTCCAGTGCTGTTATATTTTATGGACTTTTACCAGCAGAGGATATTAGGGAGAGGAGAAGGGCAGCAAGCTGGATTTTACTCTCTCATCTTTGCATGTTTCCAGCCTGCTCCTCAGCACTGCGGCAGAGCACTTCCCTGCGGAGCATGAAGCCATGCGGCTAATGTCCCCCATCTGTGACTCTCTGTCTCATCCCCTCCCTGGTGGGCAGTGCTGTCTGTGCCTGCATGGCCTGAAAGTCCTCAGCAAGGGATGACGTTTGTGCTTTCAGGTCCTGTACCCAGTCCCTTTGCTCAGTGCTTGTAGGGCAGAGGACCCATCAAAACATCCGTCCTGTTCTCGGAGCGATGCCGGTGGAGCGTGCAGTGGCTCTTGGTCTCTTGGGATGCCCTCTTCTTGAATTAGAAGGGACTGGGATGGACAGAGGGCTGTTTTCTCTCCTTCCTTTGCAGCCAGTGGGTCAGGACCTATTTTGAGACCATTTAACATATGTTTTCTGGCGTTCCCATCCTTGCTTGAGAAAATCAGGTCAGCTACCCACCGCGTTTCTCTCGCCCTGCTCTGGAGCTTCTCTGAGGTCCTTAAGAACAGGGGAGGACCCTGCATTTCCTAGAAAAAAAGCAAATTCAGGAAATGACTTGTCCTTCTTGCAGGTCAAGTTCTGTGTTGTTGGGTAGTGGGTTTCTCCCCCAGAAGTGAATGAACCCCTATTTTCTACAGGATATGGAGCTATAGGAATTCTTATTATGGTGGTGGCCAGCTGGCAGCCCGAGAGCTTAGTCTAGTCCATGCATTATCCAGTCACTGCATCGCCAGATAGTCATCAGTCTCTTATTTATTTGTATATTATTTATTTGATCAACTGCAGTATCATACAGAATGGGAATGAAGGTAGTACTGAACACAGAGTAGTTGGCCTGCTGTAAGAAACATAATAATCTATAATATCAGTCCTGCTCAATGTCTCACCAAACAGGAAGCAGCAGACAGAAAAAAAAAACAGCTATAACAAGGTTTCAGGCTAGAGATCCTAGACCACTTCCCAGACACACAGAACTTTTGGCCAAGACAGTCAGAGGTGATGGTGCCATCTTGGCTCCAGAAGGATACAAAAACCAGGGCTGTGCTAATTGCCAGCAGGACAGCACAAGCTCGCGAGAAGATCTGGGCGTCATCGTGGCTGTCGGGTTATGTTTTCTGTACAGAAGAATCTGTCTGCTCCCAGACAGAGGGCAGCCCTTCAGCATGGTATCTGAGTCAGCCAACCTTTTTGTGACACGTTTTGCACGAGGGTAGATGGCTGCTGTGACTCTGTGGAAAGCCAGCCATCTCTAACTTAACTTCTTGGGCTTAGCTTTGTTGTATGATGCAAACTGCTGGAGAGCACTAAGCTGAGTTTTTGTATAAACCCCTTTCCCAGACCTCTGGGATCTGTGTCCAGAGTTTTGCATTTCCACCTCCAGCTAACAAGAGCAAAGAGGAGATGTAGTTTGGGTGCCCACCTCAAGGTAATCTCCCAAGAGATATGTATTAATAAGCCACTGGATAGATTTTTACGTGCTAATACCTTCCAGGATCTCTCAGCAATCCAAATGCCTCAATTAAATGTTCTGAGGGTAGATGGAAGGGTGCAGGAGGAAAACTGTCTCTCCCACGATGCACAGCAGCTGCTTAATGTCAGACGGACTTCCACAGATTGAGAGGTCAGCTCTGAAACACAGATGTGTGAGAAAGAGAGAGAGAGTGAGGGGGAGAGTCATCCATGTAGCTATTTATTTCATGTCTACAAAAACTTCTGTGGACTTGGAGCTGGGCCCTGGATGTCTCTGGAAAAGGCATATTCACCAGCCATGCTTTGTTTCCAGGATTTATTCAGGCTGAAATGCTGTGAAAATCACTGGCTTTTGGTGCAATGCAGCCACACTTCGGCTGAGAAGTGGGGTCCATATTTCTGAGCCACTCTGTAAGGAGAAAGGGGAGGTTTTCAGTTTATGAGATGTTCTACAGCAAAGTTATGGAACATCATTTCTCCCTGGAGTAGCAGAGGCCCATACTGCTGTGCCCTGAGGTCGGGATCTGGGTCCCCCACAAAGGTTTCCTTTTAAGGATGTCCTTTTTTAGATGCTGGATGATTTCAAGACATCAGTTTGATTACCCCCAGGTTCATGACTCGTGATGGCCACTACTGTTTTCACAAGATTGCTTGCTGATGACTAGTACTGTGCTGATTTACCTCATACCACCAGCCAAATTGCAGTGCTTATATTTTCCCCCACTGCATGGATTTTCTGAAATGTTCTGAGAAGCAGCTCCTGGTACAACCAGCCACCAGAGGAAACTGCCTCAGGGTTAACCTTTGAGATAGGCTAAGTGACAAGTGTCATTAATCAGAGCAAATAACAGCAAAAAAAAAAAAAAAAAGGTATTTACTAGGATTTAGTTCATCAAAAGGAAAGGACAGTAAAGTGTAACACACCAGCTCATCTCTCCAGTGGCTGTAACACAGCACAGCTCTGTAGGGTTTAGCAGATTTGTACCACACAGCTTCACACAAGGTTTTGCCTCTCCCTTAAATTTCCCCTTTCAGAAAACTATTTCTTTTGGAGAAAAAAAAATAAAAAAGTAAAAAATCTCCTAGCCAGTGTCCAGGCAACTTCAAAGGATTAGAGCCAGGATTTGCCCTGGGATAGTCAGAAATGGGGACCTGGATCCTACTCCAGTGTGACTCTACAACAGCCAGGGCAGCAGCAGCTTTGCTGGTACCTTCGTAGTGCAGCTCTGCTGGTATCTTCATGGGTACCAGTCATGGGTGATGGTGAGAAACAAATAATTAGGGGTGGTCTGTATTGGTGTGATGGAAAACCTTGCAGAAACAAACACAGCTGCCAGTAGTGTCAGACTACACTGACTCCTCTCCCTTCCTGCCAGGTAACACATTAATTGGGCTACGTGGCTGTTGCAAGTGAAGTCACAAGTTTGCATGCTGAGCACAGGCTGTGAGCTTGGTGACAGTGACATATGGGAGACAATTAAATAACTGCAGTTATGTCCAGGTTAGGGAGAGAACAGATCCTCTTTTGAACTGGATTTATACCAAATGTGTGGTGCACAGGTAGGCCCACAAATCCAGGGTTAGGAATGACACATGCTGACTTCCCGCTGTGTTTACAAGCTTCTTCTTCACATCTGCCTGTGGATTTCAGACCCTGCCCTGGCCTTACAGAGCCCTCTCCATTCCCTGACCAGAGCAGAGGTTTGTTCATTAGCAAAGAGTTATTTGGTCTCTTGGCTTGATGTCTAAAGCCTGGATGTATAATTTCACCTTACCAAGGTCTCTAAGCTCAGCTGTCTCCCCAGGCCATGTCCAGCCAGCTTTAATTCTCCTGCTGTAGGTGGATGGAATCAGCATTCAGGAATGATAAAAAGGGGCAAATCCCACTCTCCATCCCAAAGGCATTCAGCTCAGGTGTTAGGCTTTCACCTGCTATGGAAAATGCAAGCCAGTTGGGGAATGGCTGCAGGATGTGTGGGAATGCTGCAGAAATAGGCTAGGATGCTCGTGCTGGATAAGAACCAGCATGAAGGAGACCAGCCTGACCTCTTATCCTCCTCCCAGACGTCTTGTTCCGAGGAGACAGGAGACAGAGCAGCTGGGAAAGGCCGAGGCAGCAGTGGTGGAATGAGCCCTGCACCATTTTGTAGCTCCTTCCAGCAATCCCAGGGGGCAAGCACTGCCTATTTTTAGCTCCCGAGGTAGCTGAAATACCACCGTGATGTTCGTTAATGAACAGCCCTGTCGGATGGGAACTGCAAGGCAGGGGAGTGGGGGGGCTGGCTGGCCTGTTTTGTTTTGCTTTATTTAATTGCTGGCTGCAGTACAGAGGCAGAGCGTGGCAGGAGGCTCAGCTCCTCTCACCTAGGGAAAAGCAGGAGCAGCAGACCCGGGAGAGGCAGGCAGGGAAAAGTCAATCAGGCAGTATTTAAAAATCTACCTGCTGGGCCCAGGGGGAGTTGGAGATTTTAATGTCATTCCCAGCTTGAGACGCAGCCTGGAGAGTGAGAAAAGAAAGGGATATCTTCTCTTCTTGGATCCTTAATTGCTCGTTAAATCATCTAACAAATGCCTGAACTCCTGGATGGCCCCATGCTCCTTGACAGAGGGACTTCAACCTTGGTAGGGGGAAGGGGTGTTTTTAAAAGTACTCATTTCACCTGCTTTTTCTGGGTCTGTAAAACCAAGAGTTCAGTGGTTCACTCTGCAAAATAAAACTAAGTCCAGAGTATTTTTATTACTGTTCAGCAGGAGCAGTAAACTTTCCTTCAAGTTCTTCTCCTGTTTCAGCCTGCTGACTCTCAGTCTGCCCTGCAGGTGTCCATGCTGTGGGAGGACAGCCTCTCCTGTCCCCAAAAGGGACCTCCAGTGACTGCAGAGGAGCATGTACCAAAATAATCCCCTGCCCTACATGCTCAGCCCCACTTCTGGTCCATCAGACTTACAGATAACAACAGCCAGAGATGTCTGTGCCTGGTCACTCCCATTCTGCCCTGTCATTGCTGTTCATCTTGGTCTTCTGCTCAGCCCCCCCCCATTGGGTCTTACAGGGAATTGCCACAAGTCTCAGTCACTGAAAAGGTGATGCAGCTGTTTCCCAGCACAGAAAATATGATGACTGTGCCATTCCCTCTAATGTTTTGCAAAAAGCAGCCTGCAGTTAAATCCACAAAACTCAGAAGAAGCCCAGACCCTGCCCATGACAGCCAGAAGGCTTCAAATGTGCTTTACCATCACAGACAGATGGACAGATCTGTGACTTATAACCCCCCCAGTAGTCAAGATAACATAGAAAGACATCCTTCTACCTGACTGGAAGCATGGATGCTTTTCCTGCTTCACCCATGCACAAATAATGGGGCCAAGGCAGACCACAGCCATTAGCAGGTTTTATGTCATTTTGAGGCTGTGAAAAGAGTAGAATTGCAGCTCCAGCAGGGCAGGCAAACCATACGGATGATTTATGAATATTCACTCAGCTCACAAAGCACTCCAGGGCAGAAAACAAGCTTTTGAAATTAACTGAACTCTTCAAGGTTCTTCGTTTGTCTTGGCTTTGAGGTGTGAGTCACCAATACTTTTTCTCCAAAATGAACAGAGTCTGTACAGAGGGCTGGGAGGATTTCTGGGCACTAAAATATGAAGTTAAGTGCTCTGTGAGAAAGATTTTATGTTCATAAAGCCTTCAAAGCATAGAGTCCACCCCATTAAGTTTTATGGGATACAGTACTGAGACTTCTTCAGCTCATAAAGGCTGGATGTTCAGGGGACTTGAGGCTCTTTCATTGAGCACTGAAATCTCCAGCAGCTTCAGTCTCCAGTGCTTTAGGTTTGGTGCCCTGCAATTTTTCCACAATTTCAGTGTTTAACAAAGACGCTACAGAGTTTTGATCCTGACCATGGGGACCCTGTTATACACTTGTCATTTCCATCCATACAAGAAGGTTATTGTGGAGCTCCTCAGTGATGGCATTTCTAATTGTACCCAGCAAACCGTGGGCAGAGCCTGCACTCCCCTCTCAAGATTTCTGGTCTGCACTTGCTGGTTTACATCAAACACCCTGGAGGGCAAAGACTTCCACCTGCATTTGGCCAAGATTTGGTTCAGTCTAGCTGACAAGAGACAAGTAGTAAAACAAAGAGGTTGTCTTCGCAAGTTTGCTGTACACACACAAGGATCAAGAGCTCCTCTTTTCCAATTAATTATAGCAATAATAATTGGGTTTGTTTCAGCTAGTAAGAATATGAGAAATTTTCAAAGCAATGAAAGAAAAACTGAATTAGCCAACATCTCAAGGGTTTCAGGAGTCTGTGCATGGTGTGGGACATTTACTTCTTGCAAAGCAATCAGAGGGGGTCATGAATTTGAGTGTCCTGCTTCACAAACAAGTGAGGCATCAGCTTCTGTGGACTATTACAGTAGAGCTGAACTCAGCTATTCAAAGGCTGTCTAGACATTCCCATCCTAAATCTGAGACATCTTCCAGACCCAAGTTGTGTCAGAGCACTATCCTCCAGGAAAAGCTGCTGTGCCAATGAATCTCATTTTTCTCACTAAAAAATTCATCTGAATTCCATCTGAAAATGGTCAGCTGGCCCTGCCCTCACTGCCAGGCTCTGTAGCCGTGGGAGACTCCTCTCCCCCTGAGTCACAGAGCACCACAGCCAGCCAAGGTGGTCTGCATTAACATGAATTAGCCCTCGTAGCAGGGGCTCAGAGCAAAGAACAAGAATTCAGGAAAAGCAATAAACCAGCATCTGGAAAAAATTGTTTCTGGAGTCTTTCTGCTCTTCTTTCTGATACAAAGCCCCCAGTTCAGCAAGGTTCCACTTGGTTAAAGCAGGCGTTGTTGCTAACAATTTTAAATGTCTTTGTACATGTATGAATTTCTTTCTGTTCCTATGAAATTCCACATATGTGCAGTACAGACTGCTTTGTCTGTTGAATAAAACACTTGTTGATATGAGGTGGATTGCACAAACAACCTTTTTCCTTGTGATTTCCTTCCTCCATCCTCCTTTTGCCTTTCAACTGGATCACATTGTGTGGATGCTGAAGCCCCATCCTAAGAAACACAGCCTCTGTAAAGAGGTTTGATGAACTGTTTCTGAAATCTTTGGCTCCAGATTCTGCCTTGAGCATCTATGTGACCTCTCGTTTCTTTCCTCTGCAGGCTGATGCCAAGATGGTCTGCGATGTCGTAAGTCGGATGGAGGACACAGAGCCCTTCTCTCCAGAGCTGCTGTCAGCTATGATGAGGCTCTGGGCAGACTCTGGGATCCAAGAATGCTTCAACCGGTCCCGGGAATATCAACTTAACGACTCAGCCCAATAGTGAGTATCCCTGGCCAGAGTCTTTCTTGTTAAGAAGCTGCATTTGGATTTGTTAAAGTTTTAACTGAAGTGAATGACATCATAGCACAGAGAACTGAATGTGTCTCTGCTTACAGTCTGGGATATGTGTTGTGTCACAGTCCACTGCAAAGCACAAAGGATCAGGCAGGACATTCATGTCTCCTCTTGGCCAGTGTGGGGTCAGGTCTGTGACCCCAAGGCCTGGTTCCCAAACTGCTCCCAGATGGCTCAAGGTAGGTTTTTGCAAACATGGATCTAGCGAATAGAGGCAGATCGACCTGTGGGCACAGCTGATGGCTTCTTTGTCCATCTGATTGAGAGCAGAAGGGTGTGATCCCCTGCTTTGTACAGCTGTACAGCTCTTGGGTTTGCTTTTCTGGTAGTTGTACCATGTCCTGATAGGTCAGCTGGGTTACAGCCAAGGGTAAGGGACATCTTTACTTTTCCAGGGGCATTGAGTTACTCTTGTAGTACAGTCAGTGGCTTCTCTGCCATTAGGGACCACATCCAGATGTCATTCAGTGGTAGTTGTCTGCATCCATGGCTTTGGTTCATACTGTCATGAGGACAGGACATCCACCCATAAATGGCTGCTGTGGTTCTGAAGAGACTTTGAGTGTCTCCCCAGTTTCAGTTCAGACCCATTTGTAATGATAATTAATCCAATTAATTTGCTTCCATCTAAGCCAGGGGACTAAAGAGTTTCATCCCATAATTTCAAACACAGCATCTGTTGCAGTCAGGCAAAATGGCCCCTGGCCCTGGACTGTGTCTTGGGCAAGAGTCAGCCAAAGATGGTTAAGTACAAACATAAGGAACAGGCAGGCAGAAGGCATTCATTTCCCCAGTTGTACCCTTAGACCTTTCGGTAGTCAGGGAAATAGAGGCTTTCCAGTGGTGTGAGGGCAATGTCCATGCTTTTAGCTGTCACAATATGCTGTATCAACAAGTTCACCAGCTGTTTCATGCACTTCTGGAGTTGTTATTGCATGTTTGGCATCTCTGCTTGGGGTGTTGCTGGATATCTGTCAAAGCACAAACCCAGGCCCTGGTGTGGCTGCTGGTTTTGTTCTGTGTGGTGGGCCTGGTGCTCCCAGCTGCACCAGCTGCTCCCATCCAAGCTGGCAGGACTGGTGGGGAGAGCAGCTCTTGATGTGCTGCAGTAATGATGACACATCATTTGGCATTGATGGAAAACTGAATGGGAAATCTGCAGATGTGTGATTGGTGACATAGCATCCTACCCAACCATGATCACACCTCAGAGATGACCCTGGCATTCTGCTGCCTTTTAATCAGTACTAGGTGGATGATGGTTTAATCTATATTTCATTGCCTGTAAAAGCAAAATCAGCTTTCTCTTGCCAGCAGCTTTTTCTTTTTTCTTTTTTTTTCTCTTTTTTTTCTCCACAAAGTAAGGGTATGATGGCATAAACATACCTTTAGAGATATAAATTATCTAAAATGCCAGTCCTAATTGCATTACAACCTTGTGGAGAATTCTTCAATTGTTTTAGAGCCAATTACCTTGAGGAAAGAATTTTGATTTTTCTTCTGTGCAAGATAGCAGTTGAAAATAATAAGCAGAGCCTTCCCAATATGACCAGCTGCTGGGCAATTCATCAGCAAGAGCTCTGAAACCACAAGCAATTTCTAGACATCAGCTGAAGAGGCTCTGTGCTGTAGTATTCACAGCAATTTCATTCTGGGGTTGCAGCCCAGCCAGATGAATTCTGGTGTCTCTGACAAAATCTCTGGCATCCAGCTGAGGATGGATGACCCTCCTTGCCAGGGGAGTGCTGTGCTGCCCTTCTGCTTAGCTGCACTGGGAGTCGTGCTGTGGCTGGACACCTTTTTTCTCTGGGCTAGGTTGGATGGGGAAGCTTGAAATAACAAAGTCCTTCTTATTTACAGCCCTGATGGTGTTTTGGAGCCTCTGGTGGTTCCAGCACTGGGAGCAGAGATTCTGTCACATGGCAGGGCACCGTAACACGTCCTGCTGCGCCTCTAGGCCCTGGTGCCATCACAGTAGATGGTGGTGCAAGTGAGAGCTCAGTTGGCACTTATTCACGCCCAGTGGACTCCCAGTGAAAGGAGGCATATATTTTATTTATTCCTTCGATGCTTTGGGGTTGTTTACTTTTGCATGAGTGAAAGATTTGAGACAGTTTTATTTTTTTTTTCCCCACCCTGGGAAAAGGCTTATCTTTATTGACACTGATACTCGATTTAAAACACTAACAACTACAAAATGTGTTTTCATTAGGGCTGAGAAGAATAAATTCCAGGCAAGAACTGAATTCTAAGTTCCCCAAAGTCTGAAAAACAGTGACAGGCAGTGAGCTGCACTAGCATTTCATTTCAGGTTTCTCTTGGTGTTAAGCCGTAGGGACTGGAGTTTTGCTGGTGGGAGGGAATTTTCATGCAGAGTTGGGGATTGGGCTCCAGGGCTGCTCAGCACATGCCACAAAGCCTGAAGGCACCAAGTGACCAGGTCGTGGAGTGGCCAGCACAGGTGAGACCTTCAGGAGTGCTCCTGGCACTTCCCTTCCCCCCAGAAACCACCCGCCAAATGCCCTGAACGCTTTTCAGAACCTCCCCCCACTGCTTGGCTATTTCTAAGGAACCACCACCTGGGCTTCTCTGAGTCAGTGCTGCTGTTTGTCCTTAATTGCTCTTCCAGTGCTTTACCTTGAGTTTTTTTAAATAGCTGGAACAACAGGCCTTCTGTTGCAGCCCCTGGGAGACCAAGTCACAGGCTAATCAACAGCCTGCAAGGGTCGGCAGCACAGCTCCTACCAGCCTGTCATCAATTGCACTGAAAATAAGTTTCATCTTTTGTGTTAGACTAAACAAGAAGTGAGTAGTAGCTCCCTCCTTTCAAAGATGGGCCACAGCACAATGCTTTCTAGCCTCTGATACATGCAAACAGCATGGATTTCCTGCAAAACTTTGTTTCTTTTGGGTTCCAAAGTCAGCCAGTCCTTAGCAAAGATTTTGTAACTAGAGCAGTAGAAAACAACACTTTTGCAAAGAAAAATCACGATCGAGGAAAAGGGAAGGTTCTGTAATGGACCCCCTGTGTCTTGGACTGCAAAAAGCAAAACCATAAGGAAGGCAAGACAAGGGAAGACAGTAAGATGTAGCAATTGGTTTCATCTTTTTTTGTTACTGCATTTTTTCGTAGTTCCCTAAGGCAAATTTACGGGTGGGTTGCGTTCCACATTCCTAATATCTTGATTATGTTTTTATTCCTACTTAGTCTCCTCTTCCTTTCTTGTCTTTGTGCCTAGGAGCTAAATCTACCTCTGATCATCAAAGAGTCTGGGCATTGCTGATGTCTTTTTCTTCTCCAGCCAGTTTCTGTCTGTAGAAGCACATCTGTGACCCACATTTTGCTTTCAAAATCAGCAAAATAGAGGTTTCCAGCTGGTTTCCCTAATCTCCTACTTTTGTTCAGATTTTAAAATTGTCTTGTGTTTCCGAGCCCCAAGTTCCTAACTAGGCTGGTCAGTGGAGTGCAGCTCATAGGGCAAGTCTGATCTTAAACACCCAGGGATGGGGACCTGCTTTGACAAACTTCAGAGGGAAATGGAGCAGACAGAGCATCCACACAAGCACTGATTTTCTGAGTGCATCTCCAAACAGGAACAGGCCCTGCAAGATGTGTAGGCAGAGACAGTTTGCAAGTACACAGACACAAAAAAGCCAGAACCTATCTCAAGTTCTTCTCCTGCTTCCAAGTACTTTGAAAGATCTTTGATAATGCCAGGGCTGTGAAACTACCGTGAAAATGTAAAATATTTTAGGCCTGCATTCAACCCATCCATCTTCACACATATCAGAGGTGCCAGGGCTAGGAAGCTTGTTGCCTTTGGCTCCCTCCATCAAGAGCCAAGGGAGGGAGACATGCCTCTGAACAGGGATACAGACCTCACTGCTCAGTGGGGAAAGAGATGCAATTGTATTTGTTGCTCTACCACAGCTGACCACAGCACTGACATCTCAAGTCTGTGCCAAATACCAAGCCCAAACTGGACAACATTTTGGTTATTCCATCTTCAAGAACTGTCTAGCAGTGCCTTACAGAAAAGCAGCACCAGGCTCAGAATAAAATACTGCAGTGCCTTCCTTCTCACCCCATCTTGTGTGGGACTGTATTTCGATCTATTTTCCTTGCAAAAGAATTGTCTTTGCACGATGCTATCACCTTCCCTGCTGATACTTACTGCATCCCACGTGCCAACACACACTTTGCATCAAAAAAGCAGTTAAGAAAGTAGAGCCAGATGTTGTTGTGATGTGGTGAATGGCTTCCAGATTGAGCCCTGACAAGGCAGCATTGGAACAGACTGCCCAGAGAGGCTGTAAAATCTCCATCCTTGGAAGTGCTCAACTAAGCCACCTGAGCTAACTTCCAAACTGAATTTAACTTTGAAGTTGGTTCTGCTTTGAACAGGGGGGTGGGCCAGATGAACTCCAGAGGTCCAACCCACACTGGCACTCTTCAATTTGGTTTTTTCCCTTCTCCCTTTCTCTGATAACACTGGGTTTGAAAGAGAGAAAGTGTCTTCGAGGTTTGCTGCAGTTTCCTGTGTCTAGTCATGCAGGACCATGCAGCTCTCTGATCATGTCCACGTCCCACAAGTCCCAGGGTCTAAACATTTACCTTACTGGCTTCACCAGCAAGGCAAACATTTAAACCATGGGACTTGTGAGACTTGCTCATTATGCATGACTGTCAGGACATGATCCATTTTAATGAGCTGCAATTGTTTCTGGCACACTCAGACTGAAGAACGAAAAATTATAGGTCAAGGTTTTAGATTAATATTCCCATCAGGTGTGTAGATTCCATTTTCTCATCACAGCTTTTGCATTAGAATATGGTTTTCTGCACACCCATCTTACTTGTGCCTGTCACTTGCGCTCCCTTGCATTTAATTGGAGGCAGTAGCAGCATAAATGGAACAATCCAATTAATTGGGATGACTTGCATTGCAGTGTTTATTGAACAATCCACCTTTGTGTCTTGGAGCCCAATAAAGCAGAAAGGAAAAATACATCACAAGTGTAGAGGTAGGTACATTTGTCTAAATTTATGGTTTAATTTACCCCAGTAAGTAAATATGCCCACCAACTCTGAATAATCAAGTTCCCCCTATGACAAGCAAAACAAAACAGTCCATAAAGGCCAGAGATGGTTGACTGGAATCACCAACCTTGCTCCATTCCCACAAATGAGATGCAAATCTATTGCCAGGGAGGAGCAACTCTGCAGTGTCTGCTGGTGATGGCTCTGGAGTGGGGCTGTTTCTTGTCAGTGCAAGGTGAGGGAGACACGGGCAATCTGAGCTTCTGCCTGTTATAGTCCAGCAGGGCTTGGTCTTGGTAGAGGTCTTAGGTTTCATTATTGTCCTCATAAATGAAGGGATTACTGTTGTTACTTGGCTTCACCTAAGGCTGAGTGTGAGGTGGAGGAAGAGCACAATAGGAAAGACATTGTTTTTTAAATCAGCTGGATGTCTTCCAGCATCTCCCCCTCAGTCCAGCCCTTCATCCACCTGGAACACCCAATTTCATCAAAATTGGGTACAAACTCTCCAGGATCTGCCTCTGTTGGCCCAAAGCAGAGTGGAGACCACATCAGATTATCTTAACAGTGGGTGTTAAGTGATGCTCACCTTCTTATCACAGCAAATGCTGACAGGAGAGCATGAGGATTGAGCTTCTTTGGCAGAAAACTCACAGGCAGAGGTCTGCAGGACTCTGCATAACGCAGCCTCATCGTAAGACATTGGATCCTGTTAGAGTCCCCAGCCCACTTGGCCCCTCTCAGACCCCAGGGCAGAGGCAGAGCTCGACCAGACCCACTCTCTTTTGGGGTACAGCTCTGAAGAGATGCAGGAGATAGACTGTCGTGCAAGGAGGAGCAGAGAAGCTACACAGGTAGTTCATTCCTTGAGGACAAAGGCATAGCAGTACCTGCCACCTCCCCGCCATTTTTCATTCTGTGTTGCATCATGTCTTTGGCCTGGGATTAGTCAAATCTTGACATCTTGATAAGTAAATTGGTATTTAATGAGACACAATTAAATGGGCGCATCAGATCAGGGCTGTCCCCATTTAGGCAAAGCTCATACCCAAAAGGAGCAGAGGTAGTTCACACTGCCTGGAGGAGGAGACACTGCAAGAACTTGGAAATATCTCTTCTCCTTTCACATTTTGCTTAGTGATGAGGAGCAGCCAGCACCATCTATAAACACAGCACAGGGCATCCCCCCAAGGAAACCTGCTGAACCGTAGTCCTGAACCCCGGATAATCTGTTCTCATCTCCAACTGACAGACCCAACAGGAATTTCTTCTGCCTTGTGAAGGGCTGTGGGTGACAGATTCGGCGCAGAAAGATTTGACTTTTTT
This sequence comes from Chaetops frenatus, assembly GCA_013400775.1. Lineage (NCBI taxonomy): Eukaryota > Metazoa > Chordata > Aves > Passeriformes > Picathartidae > Chaetops > Chaetops frenatus. The sequence goes on along the minus strand of VZTR01033429.1, from coordinate 81,604 downwards.
TGGCTGAGTATTTGTGTATTTTTAGGCTGAAATGTCCTTACGAAACCAGCTGGAGCTGGCAGGCTGCCACCAAGGGTTGGGGTTGGGTTTTTTTTGTTCCGTTCAGTTTGTTTTTTCACTGCTGCCCCCACTCCTGGCTGCAGCCCCCCTCTCCCACCAGCTCTGCCCTTCCAAAGGCAGCACTCACACCCTGCAGTGAGCCCCTCACTGAGTGTCTCCCACCTTTCACCCCAACCTCCTCCTCACACCAGGGCATGGCAGTGCTAAGATGCAGCTTCACAGCCAGGGAGTCCAGACTCTCGAGGGAACCCACAGCCCCTGCTCCTCCTCCCCGGTTAAGCCAAGGAATCCAAGCTTCCCTCTCCCTGTCTGCACCCTGAGGTTTGATGTACTGTGCATCCCCAGCCCCACCATCACAGCCTGCCCTGCAAGACAAACAGCATCACTCACACAGGCTGAGGGCAGGAGATAGGGAATCTCCTGAGAGGTGCACCAGATAGGCTCTCAGGGCATCCTATTGCTCCTAGAAGCTCCTTAGGGAATTGGATAGCTCTAGCAAGGCATATGTCCCCCCTGTGGGTACGATTCCTGCTTTTTGCCAGCTAGTCAGCACCCAGCTCTGTGCACCGGGGGCTCGGAGCCCTGTCCCCCAGCAACATGTGTGACCATGTGGGGACCATCCGGCTGCTCTCAGCCTCCTGATTCTGCAGTGTGTCTGCAGGAAAATCTGTCAGAGACCACCATGCTGAGGCTCTTCACACGGCTGGCGTCAGGTCTGGCCCCATCTGTGACGCTGGGAGGTGAGCGTGGCGGTGGCATGTGCTTTCCCAATGGATTTGCTATCCATTTGAAATCCTTAAATGGCAAAGAATGGCAGGAACGCAGGGATTCCTTTGTAGTCAGGCTCCAGGATGGAGCAAGCTGTCTTCCACTCAGGTCTGCAGGCACCAGCAGTGGCAGTGTGATGGGGAGATGCTGCACAGCCGCCTGTGCCCACCCCCTCCCCAAGTCCTATCCCAGAAATCATCCCTGTTTGGAAGGAAAAGTTGAAAAAGGACATTGCTGCAGCCCAGGGAGCACATGGCAGCACATTGAGAGCTCTGGGGCAGAGCTGCCTGCACCAGTCATGGGATGAAGAGCCCAGGAGTAACCACTCCAGGCCAGGGCAAGCCTGGCCAAGCAGTACAGATTATTTATGTGTGCTCAGGATGCAGTTATCTTCCTTTCCCCTCCTTCACAGTTTCTGATTCCTCCATGGATCATCCAATTTCCCATCCTGTGCCCTGCTCAGGGCTCTGGCACCACTGTGCCAGAGTGGTGCAATTCATCAGGCCCCACGGTGCAGGAGAGCTCCAAAAGCTTTTGAGTGACTGCTAGAGATGTGCAGCTGCTGCCACTCATTCCCCTCACCCCCTCCTGGGGACCAGGCAGTGCACACACATGCACCCTTCCCACTAGAGGATTGCAGCATCCCCTTGCTCAGGTTAGGAGTTTTATCCAAAATCCAGCTTTAAGGTTAGGAGTTAAATCCAAAACCAATCACAAGCTTAGTTAAAACTCCCTGTTTTTCAGAATATATTAAGACAAGCATTGGAAAATTGCTTTTATCTGCTGCTTCCTAAACCCTCTGGCTTGTTCTTTAAAGCCTTTTGTCTGTGAACAGGAGAGCTGGAAAGTCCTTTTTTATTTCCTTAAGTAAATAGCCCATCTAATATCCAGCCTTGAGGGGCTTGAGAGAACAAAAATGAAGGGAAAAAAAAAAAAGGATGTAGCAAACATTGTGACACACCATAAAATCACAAGATCACAAGACTCAGCAATGATGGGCTTGAAGCACCAGATCTGTGCCCATGAAGAGAGGGTGGCACAGCCTCTGTTAGGAAGGCAGAGCTCCCCTGGCCCCCTGGGAGCCCGTGGTGCCTGTCAGCCAGCAGGCTGAAGCTCTTGTCGTGGTTCCCCAGTGGGGACAGTGACACGCTGCTGTTCGTGAGTTGCTGACGTGCAGGGTGGCCAGAGCAGCGGAGGCAGCAGCAGAGCCGGGCAGGAGCTACTGGGCTTGGGCAGGCACAGCATGGCAGGGGGCTGGGGGAGCCCCAGGGGAGCACAGTCCCAGCACCTGGCCAAGACGGTTCTGTGGGCTGGGATTCGCTCTGTGGAGCTCAGGGCACTGGTTCTTTCACAGACTAATTGATACAATAGCTCTAATTAGCCCTGGAGCAAACAGCACTTTGTGTCTTGCTTATCCAGGCCATGTGCTGAGCCAGCATTAAACCCCCGTGAGGTTATAGAGGTGCATTTTCGATGGGAAGAGGGGAAATATGGGGTCCTTTCTCCAGGACTCAGCAGCATGGGTATGTGTTTGAACATGGCCAGTGCCGTGTGTGGGGTGTGTAAAGGGAGAAACCTGGCACCAGGGCCATTTAGGTGGCAGCTGTACAGGCAAGGCGGCTGTGCTTTTCCTTGGGATTTCAGTACAGCCCTGTGGAGACCAGCACTCCAGGGCTGAGTTAGTGCCAGGGGTGGCCATCCTGCCTCCTCCCTCTCTTGGAAACCTGACAAGGGCTTTGTTTGTACCTGTTTTTCCCCAGAGCACACACAGCTGAGGCTATCATTGATTTGGGCAGCAGAACCAAAGGCAAACAAACGTGATGCTGCCACAGCAATGCTCGTGTGCCACTCTGCCTACCATACAAGCTGGGCATGAGCCCCATCAGCACAGGGGGCCCAATACACTGCAGACAGATTTTTGACCTTTTACTGTAATTTTTTGTTTTTGCCCCTGCAACACACTAGTCGGGACTAGCTAGTGCTAGGTTCATATCACACCTTTTACACTAATACAGTAAAAATAACAGAGACTGTCTATGAATTATTGTTTTATCTTGCCTATATATGTTCCTTGCCTTCAAACCATTGACATATCACACAGGTCCAAACCCAAAACTCCTGTATTGTCAGTTACCTCAGAAAACCCTGTAACCCCCCCATACCTGCCTCTCCCCCTGCCCAGCTCAGGCTCTCAGGGTATTCCTGCAGGGACTGTCAGGGACTCACTCTGCTTTGTGGGCACAGGCTCTGGGCAAGGTTGCTTATTTTGCTCATGACAGCAGCAGGAGGCTGGAGAACAGCAGAGCGAACACCCATCCTTGTGCCAAAATCGTCATGCTTACAACCTTCCCCACCTCCAGTATGTTTAATGCATTTGAATGCATGAGTGCCTGGAGGAGGCACCTCCTCCGAGGTCCCTGGGCACCCTGAGACTCTCTGGAGACTGGATTTATTGGGGGAAAAAAAGAGGAGAAATGGTTCTGAGCCTAGATTTTAGACAGCACCTACTCCATGCTGCTGGGAGGGAAAGGAGGAGATAAGGGGAGAGGGAAGCCAGGCACAAAGTGCACCATGGAGTCAGGCCAAGGAAGCAAGCTCTGGCTGTGGCACTTGGTCCAGGTCTTTTGCTGGGGATTTACAATGCACTTTGTGTCATTGTAACCCCTTCCTTGCTGGGCTACATTGTCACCCCAGTGCTGAGCAGCAGGTTTGCTGGGAACACGGGCATTGAAAAGAAATTTAGTGCTCTAAAATTACAAGGCTGGTCCATTAAACATCATGTGAGCAGTCACTGTAGCTCTGGGGCTTTTAGAGCACTTTTAATGGTATAAATCAGAATTTCCCAATCCCTCAGTATTGCTGTTGGTATGTAAGGTTTGGCAATAGCATAAGAACCATTTCCAAATCCTCCTTCAGGAAAACACCAGCCAGTACATCCTACTGAGCATCATTAATGTCACTTTAAACATTTGCAGTTAAACAGATCCATGGTCTTGCAGTCCCCAACATGAGAAATACTGCACCAGTGCACTGAGCAGTGATGCCAAATGTGCCATGAGCAGGAATAGGAGAAAGAAACAGTCAGAGGTGGCTGATGCTAGTTAGCAGCTGCTGAGAGCTGGGAATTGATAATGGAGTCCAGGCAAAAACCTTTGCTCAAACTAAACTAATGTTAAAGCAGCAACTTCACATGAAGAAATCTCCAGAGGACCTTCTTGTTGAACAAAAATGCATAAACAAGAAAATGGCCCAAATGCAGAAGTTACAAACAAATTCTTGAAAAAAGACTGCCTATTTCTGCCCAGGAGCTCAACTACCTATACCTTCCCCAGAGAACCACACTTGGGCATGGAAGAGCTTCTTCCCTCACACATGATAAAGAGCTGCATCTCCTGATCCCCAGCCTCAATCCAGTCCCACCTGCACACGGGGCTGGCAGTGCAAGGTGTAGGATCAGCACCTTCTCTGAGGTGCTGGAGTCCCAGCAAAGATCAGCACAGCATGGGGCTGCCTGGCTTGTCAGGGCATCCTGTGGTGGCAGTGGGGAGCAAGCAGCTTTGCTCCATGGAAGGGGAGACCTCCTATGTGAACAGATAACTCACATCAACGGGGAAAGCCTGAAGAAAAATTGGACAAAATCCAGTTTCTTTCTTTACACATGCTACCCTGCCTCCCCTGCCACGTGTTCCCATAACAACAGTGCCTCATTATGCACCGCCGTGGTTTCGGCTGCGGTCCCCCAGCTGCTCCCTTCATCCCACAGTGTGACACGTCACCCTGGCTCCCTGCCCGTGCACACCAGGCCTGGGCACGTGGGACATGCCTGCTCCGTGGCCCTTTTCCCTGCAATGCTCCTTTTTCTTTACTTATGCCTTAAATCTCATCAGTCCAGTCCTCAGCCCTGGGGATGAGTGGGTCATGCAGTGAGCATGTGAAGAAGACCCCACAAGAAAAATATTTATGGGAATGCAAAGGCAAGGGACAAGCAACAGTGCAGATATGACCCAGATCCATCCTGCAGCCTTACCTCTGTATGGACCTACAGAGGCATTCCTGGGATTCGGGAGGTTATTTCTATTTTCATTTTGCAGTGGGAGCCAAAAACCCTCTGTATTCTGAGAAGCTTCAAACATTGATTGGATGTGGCTGATCCTTCCATCAGCTGGTGCAGTGCCACCAGATGAATAAATCTTGCATGCATCTGTAATTACTGCTTAGCTTGTGTTTAAGTGCTGTGTCATTGATCTGCAGAACTCATCAAAATCCATAAGGGAATGCATGAAATTATATTGGATGGATCAGAAAGGTACATGACAACATCCATTTTCAGCCTTGTTTGTTCACGAAAAAAAAAGAAGAAAGCATTTATTTATCTCCATTCATATTCTTGGGTTAACTTGTGATTTAATCATCAATTGTAACACCATTTTATCAGCTGCTCTTTATGTAGGGAATATATTTCTTCCTTATAGTAGGCCTTAATATAATACATGCAGTTTCTACCAGCCTTGCAGTACCTGCCCCTAAGTGGGCAAAATCTCTATTGCAAGCATGAGGTATATTCCTTGAGGGTTATAAAACTCAATATGGAAAGCCCTTGTGGCCAAAGCTTCAAACTGCATTTAAGGGAACCCAGAGTGCCACCACAGACTTCCCATTGTGTCCTCAGGCAAATCATCTACCCCCTTAATACTTCTATTGCTCCTAAAGCAAGTGTGATTAATAGTATTTCCCTGTTCCAGTGGGAGGCTGGGAGGACACATCAATCCTGCTGAGCAAGAGCTGCAGTGCTCCAGCAGCAGGGAGCAGGGCTGATGCTTTGCTACCCAGCCATCTGCTCGAGGTGCTCTCCTCCCCTCCTGCAGCCAAGAGGAAGCACACCAAAGGCATTTATTAGCAATAAAGCCCACGATGTCTGGAAGAAATCCTGATGTTTTCCAGCCCTAACGTTTCTCTGGCCCAGCTCCATCCTCTCACTGGAAATGAAGTGCTTGTGGGTCAATTCTTCTCCCACAAGCAGGGAGGAACTCCTGCTCTGCCCACCTGGCTTGCTGCAGCACCTTGGCCCATGGCTTGCTCCCAAGAGATGTGGTCACTGACAGGTCTGTGGACAGGCAGCACAGGCTGCTTCTGGCAGGGACACGTCCCCAGGGCACAGAGGAAAGTCTGCATAAGCTCAAGTACAGACAGCTGTCCCCAGCCCTCGTGGAGGGACATGCCTCTGAGGTGGCGTCCCCAGCTCATCTCCCACAAAGCCACATCAGCTTTGCAGCTGGGCTGTCCCATACAGAGTAACCCAAACCAGTTTTGTCATGCAAATGTCCCTGATGCATCTTGAGCTGAGCACAGGGATCAGCCCACTCCTGCTGAGACCTGGGAGCAACCCAAACCACTGTCTGGAGGACTGCAGGAGCCTAACCCCAGGGGTTGGTGAGTGGTGACAGGAGACTATGGTAATACACTTCTGAGGTTGCTTGTGCCAACAGAAGAGAAAGTAAAAATGGGGGGCTAGCAGGTAACTGCCCTTCCTGGTGAGAACAATCGAGCTGTTTTGATATTTGATAAACAAATCTTCTGACAATGATTCGGTTGAACATTTTCTAAAGGGATGAGAAACTCCATGAATTTTCCCTTACGTGTCTCTGCTTCTGGATCTGGCCTGGACTGAAACCAAAATGCTGCAATACCACAAGCAAAGCTGTTCTCGAAGGAGCCTCAGCCTGACAGCTGCTGAGAAGGACCAGAAAGTCCATTTGCGTAGCACAAATTTTGCACACCCAAGAGATCCATCTATGTCTGGGATAACTCAGATATTTTTAGTGTGCAGCCAAGGGTAAAGTTTCCAGGTTTTCCTTTTGCTGCCTATGAGTCACATCAGTCCATGGCCGAGCACTGGCTAATTTTGGTACCCATGGTTTTTGGCAGGGATACTTAAATGATCTTTGAAAGCAGAAATCCCCATAGCTTGCTAATAGATCAGGAAAATGGACAGATGAGAAGATCCAGAGATATGATTCCCACTCCATCACCAGCATCGCATCTTCCTCAGCAGGGTGAGTGGATAAATGAGGCCCCTGATTGAAGTCAGCTCCCAACAGACCTACTCCACTCCTCATAATTGTGGCATCATCCAGCCATGGGCATCCTCCAGCTACTTGATAGAGAACACAGATCTCATTAAGTGATGCTTTCCTTCACAGCATTAGATCTAAATCCCTCAGCAGTGCTATCCCTGCTGCAGAGGGACAGCGAGCACTACAAAACACTGCAGCTATATCTAATTCTTTTCTTCCAGCTTAGAAATGGAGATGTTAATGCTACTTCACCAACAAGTGTGTAAATAGATGTCCCAGGCCTTTGTGCACACCCTGATGAATATCTCTGGCCAGCAGCTGATCAGAAGGTTAAAGTCTGTGGGACTGGTTTCATCTGTGGTCCCAGCTGTCTGCTTTCCAGGGCTGGAGTAATTCTGAGTAATTAGCTCATTTGGCCTTGGGGCCAAATTGAATCGTCTGCTGTGCAATGCAAGGAGCACTGGGGCGAGTGATCCTTCGTGCCTGTGCTGGTGTGCTCACTGGGGGCTGTGCGTGCAGCAAACCGGGTTAGTTGATGTCTCTCCCCTGTTCGGGCTCAGCAGATGCTTGTGAATGCACCAGGGGCCCCACTGCAGCACGGGGCCTGCATTCTCTGAGCAAGACTCCTTCCCAGAACAAGCCCTTCATTATCCCAAACTCCCCGGGGCTTATTTTTAGCCCCTCCTTTTCTTTCCTTTCTTCTTTTTACAGTATAGAAAACCATCAGCTCCATTGTCAGCAGGCTTATAACAGCAGTCCTGGAGCAAAGAAAAAAAGCTTCAAACCCACTGACTCTGTTGCATAAAGGTTTAGGCACAGATCCTGCTCACTTCCAGGGTTCCAAGTCCCACCATTCCTCATCCCTTTTCCAGCTCAGCTACTGTCCTTCAGAGCTGGGCGTCAGGAGGAAGCAGAGCCTTATGTAAAGCAGGAGCAAGGCTGGAGCTTTGAGCTTTCCTCTGCCTCAGCCGAAGCTGGACCAGTGCCTGTGTGTGCCCTGCTGTGCAGAGGACACCTGTGTGCAGGGCCACCAGGAGAGAAGACCTTGCACAGCCTGAGCCCTGCGTCATCCCGGGCTTACGCAGAGCCACTGGACAGACACTGCCAGCTCCTGTCAAAATCCTTTGCTTATAAAACAAAGGCAAGGCTGCCTTGTGGTCAGCAGCTCTGTGCTAAACTACAGTTTAAATCACAGATTTCGTATAAAACAGCAGCATTGCCCAGATGAGGACACTGCTAAAAGGGATCACAGCATTGCTGGTGGACTGTGGTCACCATATCTGCCCTGTGTAGCAGCCCCAGGGGTCTGGTGTTACACTGCCTGGTTCTCCAAATAGCATCAGATTCAGTGACCATAAAACAGATGGTCACTGGTAGAACAAGGCAGCTACAGCTCCCTCCTTTCTCCATCTCAGATAGGATTTGGGAGATAAGGAAAACCCCTTCCTAGGTGACAAAAGGCTCCAAAGTGCTTCCATGCAGTAATGCCTTGGTAGCAGAGTAAAGATGCTCCACAGTGGATGTTGTAGAGGTCTCAGAGTTGACTACAGAGAAACAAGTGGGGGATAGGGAGGAGAGAAGGGACAGCTGTTCCCATTCAAAAATTAACAAAGTTAAACTCTGACACGGCAGTTTGAAAACCAGAAAGAGGCAGTTTGTTCATAGACAGGGTAGCTGAGCTTGGAAATTCCTTGCTGCAGATGTGGTTGTTAAAGTTTAAATTGCTGCAAAAAGTGCCTTGACAAATTTCTGGAAGAAAAAACATTGAGGGGTAATAAATATAAAGATATCACACTTCTCTTTGAAACTCTGTTAACCATATGAAGTACTGGAGGCTGGGAAAGCTGAATACTGCATACTTGCCCTCTATTCGTACTTTTCTCTTAACATCTGCTCTTGGACACTAGCTAAGCTAGGTGAGTCATTGATCTGACCCAGACATGTTTTTTTTCTCTTTTGTAAGGGTTCTGATATGTAAAAAATATCTTTATCATCCCCTCTTACATCCCATCCAATTTTCAAGCTTCAATGCAGAAAGATGAGCCCACACCTCTTTTCCCAGGCCCCCTCCAAAATCCTTTCTGGGTGAGCTGCTCATGCTTGCTTTTCCTCCAAAACCCACCTCACCCCCAGCCAGAGCTCTCTGATCACAGACTCAAACCATAACACAGTGGCCTTTAATTCCAGCAGTAAGGAGCAGAGACATGGCCAGAGCTGACCACGCTGCCACCTGTGAGCAAAGCCAGCCAGCACTTGCACCTGGAGACCCCTCATGTCCTCAAGTACCTTTCTTATACAGCTGCTATTTAGTGACTCTTCTCATCCACATGTGATGCTAAAAATTATTCTGGATCCAGTAATGCCTTGGAAAACTGCAAGTTTAACTAGGACAGCTAAACCTGCTTTTATTCATTCCTCCTGCCTATCATTAGTATTAATATCAACTTGTCAAGTTGATCTTGATGTACAAGCCCTGTACAGCCTTGCTTCAGTGCAGGGCTAAAAAAATTAAAAATGCATCACAAGGCAGCATCTTTTGTGTCAAGATTTGGCACCTTCCTTTAATAGCAGGGAGCATCCTCCTCACTGCCCAAGGAAGAGTAATGAAAACCCATGGCATCCAGCAAGGTTCTTTCAGGAAAATAACCCCAGTAATCCCTGAACCTGGTGACCATCACTCCAGCTGTTAGGAGCCTGCAAGAAGCAGGCACCAGAAGTGACATGTCAGTGGTTGGATTTAGTTAGGGGAAGGAAGCTGGGGAGTTTAGATGCTGGTATCTCATCTGGTTGGATGTGAGATGAGATTTGTCATTAGGAGCAGCAGCAAGATAACAGAGCTTGCCATGTAATTCCTGCAATTGCTGTGGAGGCAGGACTGGCTGATGGAGGAACACAGCCAGAAAAATAAATGCATTACCTGATGTCCAGGAGGGAGTTCCCAAGACCTTCCTTCTCTAGGCTGGACTGAGAAAACACCAGACAATGTTCTTGCCCTCAGCTGAGTTACTTGTCCCCTAAGGTCTTTTCCCTGCCTGCTGTAACCCACCTGGAGATGCCTCAGGAACTGTGTGCCACCTTCTGGCTTTTGTTAGGGGGAGAGGAGGGTGCTGCATGGTCTCTGCCCTTAGAGAGAATTGATTCCTGAAGGGACACAATGCCACTGCCTGGCAATATTTCAAGTCTTTCATAACTGATGATTATTTAAGACACCTGTGACATCACCTGTATGTGTGTTGGATGGATGCTGGATTCTGAGAGTGGCCTGTGCTTGATCTTCCCCTTTCCCTCAAAGATAACAGCAGATATGACTGGGCACAATGTCTGCAGGAAAAACACTGTGGTGCCATGACCTCTGGGTACTTGCCCAGCACCAGCTGCCCTGGGCAGCCAAACCAAACTGCTTCACACCTTCAGGCAGCAGTGCCCACATGGCTTTGCTCTGTGGTAGGAGATAGTGCAAGAGTTTACTCTGCTGTTGTAGAGCCACTACTGACACTCCCCAAACCAAGTGCTTATCCTCTGAACCCTTACTCTACAGTCACTAAATATTAAATGGTTTTAATGCTAAATATACATTGAATTGTGTGTTCATCATTGAAAGAAAGGAAGAAGATAAGGTGGAAGATAAGATCAGATACAGGCAGCCTTCCACTCATGAGCAAGGAAGGAGTGCTCAGGTAGAGCCACCTTTACATAAACATTTAGATGAGATGGAGCCTGCTTGTGACAACCTTGATTAAAAACTCAGCGTTTGCCAGGACACAGTGTTGGAGCTGCCCCTTGAGTGCCTCAGTACACAGAGTCCAAAATAACCCAGCAGTGACTCAGCTGCATGTGTTGACAAATGGGGATCTGCTTCCTCATCAAACACAACGCAAGCCAACAAATCGAGGCTGGGGTATCCCACGCACACATGGCCTTTCCTTCACGGAGGAGACACGGACAGAACTCAGGACAGCTGGGATGGAGGAGCCACTGGGAAGATGCTGCTGTCTCCAGGCTTGCTGTCTTGAAGTTCCAACTCCCACTCCCTGCAGACCTGCCCGAGACCAAGACCCAGCTGTGGCTGCTGCTACTGCACCGCAGTTCATTGAGCACTGAGCATGTGAGCGTGGCATCAGCACAGTGTGAGCACCTTGGATGTGCACAGGGAGAGCTGGATGATGCAAAAAGATTGCCAAGGTGTCACCCTCAAGGCAAAAAACCCAACAGACATTTAACCATCTTCGTGCCATTAAGCTCAGCAGACATGAATGTCCATCTGTGTAAGCTTTGCCGCAGGTATCCAGCCTTGACCACAGCCTGCAACCTCAGCTGCACTTCTTCATCCAAGAAAGCAGCCAGTGGAGCTTTTGGCATAGGCAGCACAGTCCTGGGAGAAGGTTCCCGTGGTAGCTGAGAGCCTGGGGAGGGGTCCTTGTGCACGCACTGCACGTAGGCTGCTGTTCCCATGGGACACCTGGACAAAAGTTCCTTTTCTCCATGCAGTGTCTCTGGCATCAAAAGTGCTGCTACCAGATGCTTTTGGAAACAGCAAACGGAGGGGCAATACTACTGTGTATAGCAATTCACTATCAACTAGCCTGTATAGAGCTCCTGCCTTTCTTAGCCTCTGTTCGATGATCTCCTCTCCCTGTATTTGTGAATTGCCATTTCCTCTGCATTTTGCTTTTAGTAGCATAAAATAGTTGGGCTTCACCTCCCTGAGCATGGTAAACTGAGTGACTCAGAAACTCGCAATCTGCTTCAAAACAAAGCATTTGAAATAAAAGATATAAGCCATAATGGAGCTACTCGGCTCAGGAGCAGAACTGCTAGAGGGTTACTCACAAACCTTCTAACCTTCCTTCAGCTTTTTTTAACCCCTGCAAACCTGAGGCAAGGCAGGCTGCAAGTAAGAGCTGATGTGTCATTTCAGATATGCTTCCACTCCAGCGTGCAAACCCTGGAGCTGGGAAATGGAAGAGCTCTGATGCCAGCACTGATGACGTGGAAGGGGGAGCCAAGCTCTCACTCCACAGCCTCCAAAGTGCTCTTATTTCTGCTGGTTAAACAGATGCCAGCTTCTGAGGGGATTATGTGTCATAGAGCCTGTTGGCTGTGACAACTAATTATCTCCCACAACAGTTTGGCCTTGAGATTTTCAGCTCAAAGGGCATACCAGGAGTGCTGCCCATGTGTAGCACCATGTGTAGCAATTTGTCCCCACTTGGGTTTCCCATTCCCAAAGAGGTGGCACCCCCAAAGTACACCGTCCTCCCCAGGCTCAGGCTCACACCAACAGGTCCTTCCAAGCAGCATGGGCAGGGAGCACCAGCACTCCAGTGAAACTTAATAGTAGGTTAACCTAGTAACCTCCAGCAGGAACCTAGGACAACAAGGAAAAGCTAAAATCATCTAAAAGCATCCAAACACAGCCTGGTTGATCCTCCCATTCCCACAGCTGGGTGTAAGTGTGGCAGTCATACCATGGCACACTCCTCCAGCTGGGCTTCACAAGCTGCCCATGCTGACAGGGTCCAGCTCAGCTGCAGCCAAGTGCAGGGGAAAAAATATCTGCTGCAGCCTGAGTCGCTCTCTAGGGGAGAGCAGCCAAAGATTTAAACAGTTTTGGAATGTAGTCTCAAAACCAGCAGTGAAAATGTTTTATAACTTCATATAAATTGATGGCTGACCCCCTTAGAGACACCCAGGAACAGAAAAACAGACCCAGGCAACTGAAAGATTTTAAGTCATTGAGAAACACATAGAGTGCTGGAAAAGACTAGTGACGAGGAAAGAGATGGAGAGAGGAGTTAACAGAAAAGGCAAAGGGTGTATTGGCAAGCAGGTGTTGGAGCTGGGGTGCCCAGCAGCCAGGCTGGAGGCATTGGTGTGGGAGTGACATCAAGGCTCTAAACTTGAAGAGCTCAGCCCACCTGCAGCCAGAAAAAGGTTGAGTACTGGGGGTGCTGAGTATTCTTCTGCCAAGCACCAGTTAAGCACTGGGAAGCAGGTGCTAGAGGGCCCCCAGCCGAGGTTCCTGTGGAGATATCCCAGCTGGGATCACAAGCTGGTTGCTGTCAGGCAGGAGAGGGTAGATGGGATGGATCCTGCCTGGCTATCCCCTCTCTATCCCTATCATCCTGCCCTCTTGAGAGGCTGGCAGGCTGCACCAGCTTCCCCAAACCCCTGATCACCCAGAGAACTCGGATGGAGCCAGACACACAAGGCTGCATCACAAGGGAAGGAAGGCAAGGCTTTACAAGCCTCAGAGCCAGGTTAAATGCAGGATCAAATCAAATCTGGAGCTGACTTGCTGTCAGGCAGCCAAGGGGAATGCTGTATGGAAGAGCCATGGACTGGGCACGCTGTAGTGGGAGTGAGAATGCCCTGAAATCCCAGCACACAGCCCAGGTTCTAAGTGATGCTGCCATTCAACAGCAAATCATCACAGGTCAAAGGCAGCAATTACAGTAACGAGCTTCTCCATCACTGCACTGCTGAGGACCCGAGTCCTTCGGCTGGTTTGCAGTAAATTCCTTCATTTGCTGCACTCCCAGCATAAAAGGAGGATCTCAAAACAAGAATAATTAATGGGGAACGTTAAATTGAAGGAGCTGGGTCATAAGAAAATGCAGAAAATGAAGATGGAGGAAGTGATAAAGGACGTCAGGGTTCTGCCAAGAGCTGCAAAAGGAAAAGAAAATGCCCCCCTTACACCTCCACTTTTTAATATAACTTTGAAGTTCTCTGTTCCTGAGGACAGCGCCTGAGTCTCTGAATACCAGCACTGCAGATCTGCCTCAGTCTGCAGGGCCCTGTGAAGAGATGCAGCTGTCTCTTAAATAACAGGAGTTGACACCAGTTGTGAATAGATGAGTGATCGTGGCTTCAGCCGTCACAGCCGAGGATCTGATTTCAAATGAAGCCCCATTCATGCATCCAGTGCCCATCATAGGGTTATTAAAGGAGCATCTGTCACAAAACCACAATGCCTTTAAATGCTTGAAAAAGGGCACAGCAAAAATAAGCCTGCTTGGCTTATATACTTTTCTCTGGGTGACGTGCTTCTTGGAATTGTTTAGCAAAAATAAATGATAAATATGGTGGGTAGGGAAAATACTTGATACAAGTAGAGTGAAGCTTTTATTTGGCTTTAAGTGTAGAGTTTGGCTGTCTGTTTGTTGTTCCAGGCTTGTGGGGTAGGCATGAGAGACAATGGCAGGGAGTTTTGTTGGGTAGCAGAGTGCACAGCCCAAGCTCACCAGGTGTCCTGCTCCAGAGCCCTGGCTCAGAGCACTCCCTCCAGGACACAAATGGAAAGCCATTCCTGGTTTTGGATGCAGCAGGGATAACATCTCCAGCAGCAGGTCAGGATCAAGTTCAGGCCAAATGGGATGTGCTGTGGCAAGGCACATGAGTGGGGTTCGTTTGGTTACTCATTAGGACTAAATCCACATTCTGTGTTTAAAAGCAATTGCATTTAATTAAACTGAAAGTCAAGCATAGACATCATGGCTGTCTTGAGTGAATGGTTCCAGCTCATAGCATCTCACACTCGCCAGCAAACTCTTACCTGCAACAACAAAGTCTTTTCCTTCTCTGCAGCTGTGCAGCTCCTCTCACTACTCTTCATTCTCTGCCTGTTGCATTGGGCAAAGCTGCCATCCTCTGGCACCTGAATGGGTACCTTCCTGTCCTGTCACCAGCAGGTCACCTCCTCTGCCTCTCTGGTGGCAGGACAGGAGGGTACCTCCTCTGTCACCCAGACTTTTTGTCTCTGGGTGGCATTCAGGCAGAGGGACCAAAGGAAAAGATTACTATTCATGCACAGACCTGCTCTATTATATTCACAGTATATTGAAAGCCTCTCAGTGCATTAGATTGATGCTCCTGGGGCTAGAGGTGGGCATTTATGACCTGTAATGCACATCAAACCCCTTTTAAAGAGAAACTGGAGTGTCTGCGTGCAGCCTTAAGAGTGGTGAGAAATACTTTGCTATATGCTGCAGCTCTGTGTTTATAATTCATATTAAATAGTAATCCAAATTCCACTTTTCTTTATAAATTGTTTTTTTTAAATTGTCTTGAATGTAGATGGAAAAGTGGATTGTGGTCATACGTGCAAAGGTGTTGGGTTTCCCCTACATAAACGTGTCAAGCCAAAAGACAGGACTTCCTACCCCAAGCTTCAGCCTAGGGAGGCATTGCCTGTGTTTATAGATTTTAAGTCTAAAGCAAGATAAAGTTACATGTCCAAGTGTTTTAGAATGCTAAATCTCCTCTCTGTTCCCCCAAAGCCCCAATTTGTACTCCCAGATTATCACCACTTAAGTGGGATCCTGGATTCTTTCCAAGAGCTGCATCTCCTTCAGCCCCAGCCCTATGCTGGATTTCAAATTGAAACAGTGACTCACCTGTGCAGATTCATCTCCTTTCATCTGAGCTGACTGAAAGCAAGGCATGGCATGTCCCTTCCTTCCCAGCACAGAGAGAGACATGTCCAAAGGGGACTCGACTTGTATGTTCTGGGAGCAAGACCTACGTGCTCCAGCCTCTTATCTAAATAAACCCTTGCAGAAAAGGGTGTGTGTACAGGATCCAGCACAATGGGCCGATTGGGACCCTTGTTCCTCAGGGAATAAAAATAGCAAGTTAATATTAAAATTGTGTGTTTTCACAGATTGCAGTTGGGACTCAAAACACACCAGGCTTAATTTCCTGCTTTCAGTTCTCTATCAGATTTTATGCTTCGCTTACTGAGGTTTGTTTTCCCCCAGAATAGGATTTTTTTTTTCCTGTAGCTACAATACATTCAGTCATGAAAAATGAGATTGAAAAAGATTAATAGGAAGCTGAAGGATTCATCTGAGATTGACAAAGATTAATGTGTGTCTTATTCTTAGCTGTTTTCTTTTTCTTTTCCCTTCTTCTCTTAGCTACCTAGACAGCTTAGATCGAATTGGAGCTGCAGACTACCAGCCCACGGAGCAGGATATCCTCCGAACCAGGGTCAAAACAACTGGCATCGTAGAAACCCACTTCACATTCAAAAACCTCCACTTCAGGTTAGTCTAAAACTGTACTGTAAATTTTCAGAACAATTATTTATCACGCAGTTGCTCCATAGTTCCTAAAGGAGAAGTTGTTAAATTGCTGGTTAATGCATGGACAGTTCCCACTGCAGAAGACACAGCATTTTGGAGGGTCAGCAGTGGGAAGTGTTTGGTAATACTGTCTTGAAAGTCACTGCCTCCAAGATAGAAGCTCATGGCAGCTTCTTCTAACCCAAACAACACCTCTTTGTTGGAAGGTATAATACAAGATTGACTCCCAAATCTGATCAAGCCTCATAAATGTAAAAGTATTTGGCCTTATCTTTTCTCTTAAGTGGGTCAGTCACATGTAGTTAACACAATACCTTGACCCCCATGATGCCATCCAGTAGAGAGAAGAGGGGACAAAGACAGAAAGCCACACACAAACATTATTTAGAGCATATAAAAGTCAAGAGTGTACGGTCTGCACCTCCACAGACCCTTTGGGACCCAGCATCTGCTAAGGCTCTCCCACAAATCCCCACATCCCTGTCTGTAAGTGCTCCTCCAGGTCCTCCTCGGCTGCAGGCTCTGGAGGAGACCAAGCTAACAGTGAAAGACTCACTGCTTTGTTTGGAGCCTCCCAGGGCCCCTGTGGTCAGAAAATGCCCAGAGTGCTAAAGTTCCCTGGTAAGCTGGGAGGAGTGGGTGGTGATGGTCCTCCCCTGTGCTGCAGGCTCTTTGATGTCGGGGGCCAGCGGTCAGAGCGCAAGAAGTGGATTCACTGCTTTGAGGATGTCACAGCGATCATCTTCTGTGTGGCACTGAGTGGCTACGACCAGGTGCTCCATGAAGACGAAACCACGGTGAGTCTAACTGGGTCTTGGAGGCCCCAACACCTCTTTATGGGATACTGCATAGCTAGCAGCTCCTCAGAGATCACCGAATGCTCCCTGGGGTGCTACAGTAATGTGCTTTTGTCCTTGACTCTGAAATCCTGGGGAGATCTCTCCTCCTCCACATCCTTTGATACAAAGTCTGCGTGCCCAGGTAATGCTTCCTTACACTGGTAAAGGCATAGTGGTTTGCCTCTCCTTTCTAGGTAACATGTGTTTTCAAAATGCATTCCAGGAGCCTATAACCAGCAAGAGGATACAGCTGGGTGGGCTTTAAAACCGGGAAGCCGTCAGGCTGTGGTGCAGGGGTGCAGTGCACACCTAGGGCTCAGCCCAGGATTATAACCTATTTCTTCAGGCTACAGAAATTCATTTTCCTTAGTGAGAATGGAACTGTTTGAATCCTCAGGTAATTTGCTCTAGGAGAGCTTTTATGACTTCCCACTGTGACATTAGGCTCAAAATACCATCTGGAAATAAAGCTGGTGAGGACCTGTGTGCTCCCTGGTATGAGAGTGCAATTAATACAAGTGAATTGAATACACAAAAAAGGATGCAGTAAGACTCAATACTGTATCCTGACCATTCTTTCAGTGTGATGGAGATGCATGTTTTTGGGACTAATGACAACTGCTGCGGGCACCCAGTTACATTTGTCTAATGAAAAGGAATTGGAGGCCATGCTTAGACTCAATAATGATTTCATCTGTGCCCAATCTGCAGCAGCAGCAGCAGCAGCATGGAGGGCTCGCTCCTGCCAACTCTGTCTCTCTGAGGCTTTCTATTTTCCTACTGGTAAAGATGTCAGGCTTGCAGAAAGCTGTGGGTGAGGATGGAATTGAGGGAAAGATTGCTGTTAGGTGACGCTTGTCTTGTCCCAAAAAGACCAGGGGGACTGTGGTTTCCAGCCTCTGAGCCAGGTTTATAAGCTCTAGCAAACTCTTTGATGAAATCACCTGATTGTTTGAATCATATTGGTGTCAGAATTCTGAGTGATACTAACATTACCAGTCATAGGACTGGAAACAGCATGAAGCTGTGACAAGGAGAAGTTTAGGCTGGAAATTAGGAAAAGGTTCTTCACCCAGAGTGTGATCAGGCCCTGAAACAGGCTCACCAGGGAAGTGATCACAGCACCAAGCCTGACAGAGTTCAAAAAGCATTTTGACAATGCTGTCAGGCACGTGGTATGACCCTTGGGGTTGCTCTGTGCAGGACCAGGAGTTGGATTGGATGGTCATTGTGATTCTGTGATCATGACTGTGTCCCTCCAGACTGACTGAGACACTTTACATCCTGTCATGTCTGCTTATTTATAATCCCCAGTTGTCTCCTCCCTCTGACACTGGCCCTGGTATGTTCAAGGATGCTCAGCCCTCTAGGATTTACTGGGAAGGAACCAAAATCTCCTGACGTGGTTTGAAAAATCCAGGCATTAGCTCAACACTGTAGAGCTCTGCAGCTGGGCAGCAAAATCAGCCAGGAGACAGAGAAGAACACACAGAGACAGGGCAGGTCCAGGGGACAGGGAGCAAAGCTGTGATTCAAGTAGAGAGCAAGGTGCTCTGTAGATATAACTTGGACTGTGACACCCAAATTGTGAAGCCAAAGGCAGCTTTTAATACAGGTCACCTTTGGGTGCCCATCTACACAAGTCAGAGACTGTGATTCAAAGCCATGGAGCACAAGATGGAATGGCCTGAATGCCAATGCTATTTTTTAAATGTCAGCCTTAACTATGCTCCTCTGAACTGGAGGTTAGAGCATCTCTCCTGGGGAGAGCCCTGCCAGTGATTGTCCCTCACCCAGCACCACCCCGGAGCCAGCTCAGCCTCCCCCCTGAAGCGCCGCGCTGCAGAAACGGGGATTTATGCATCTCCAACTTCCCCTTTGCAGCAGGAGAGCAGCCTGGTGCAGCTCTGGCACAGCACTGACATTTGCTTGCTATTTCAGTCCCTGTTCACAACACATTTCGGGGGATGCTGAGCAACAGGAGGGCAGAGGCAGCTGCTGCTCATTTACACATTGAACGTAAACGGGGAAAGGATTCGGCATCGCCACCACCACGCCGGCAGGACGCCCCTGCCTAACCCAGATAAACAACCCTGAGCAAGGCCAATGCAATCAGGAAAAAACAGTGGTGTTGGATCTTGCCTGCCCTATTATATCCCCATCGCAAATGGCAGGTGGAAAATGTGGCACCCACACACCCCAACCCCTCCCCAGTAATGTCCCAAGTGTTTGGCCCCCTCCCTGGTAATGTGGTGCCTCTCCAAAAACCCAGCAGTAGAACAGCATCTCCTCAGTCAGCTGATTTGCTGTCTGCATCCGTCACATCTGCTGGCTTTAATGACGTCAATCAGCTTTTATTGCTTCTCACTTGGAAAACACAAAGAGGAGGCAGCTGAGAAAGTGAGCTGGATGCTGCTCCTCCAGCTTAATTTTTTAGAGATACTTACTACAGTCCAGGCACTTCCAGCTGTGTTGAGCTGCTGAAGGTTTGGGACCTGTACAGATGTCTCCATGAGTATGGAAGGACCTGTAGAGAGCTTGCATTGCTGGCATGGAGCTGTGAGAGGGAAAGAGCCCAACTGCATATCAAGGTCTAAAAGCATCCTTCCAAAGCAGGGTGCATGTGGAGAATGGCTTTTCCTCCTGTACTCAGCACAGGAGTCAATGAGCACAGGATTTCACAGGTTCTTTTTGTACTTCTCTAAGTCAAACCACACTTCAGGTGGAGGAAAATGCAGTTCAGATGCAGTCAGCATCACATGGGCCAGGGACAGGCTCACCTTGGTAAGCTCCAGGTGGGACAAGTGTAGGGTCAGCTTATCTCCCTAAAAAAGCTCACAAACTGGTTTATTGTGAATCCTTTCCAAAGAGCTGGTTAAACAAGGCTGGGCGAAACACTCTTTGACCTGTCCCTGCCCTTAAAATTCAGACACAGCTCTGTGCTTGTAAAGTTGTTTTGTGGGTTATTGTGCTCTTTGTTTTAAAAGACTGAGCACCAATCTGCCTGCAGCAGCTAAAACAAGACTGTTGTGTTTGAAGCTGTCCCTGCTTCTTAAGGGCAGGCAGTCTTTCATAAGGCATGTATTTTCTCTCTAATTCCCTGTCACAAAGAGCCACACAGCAGGAGTTGAGGAAAGCAAGTACTTCCCTATGTCCAGATCAGAAAGACATAAAGAAAATAAAGACAACTTTCTGCATCTGTGATTTTTAGGCCCGTACACCCATAAAGATCACACTTCTCACAGAAACTCCAAGAACTCCCAATACCGCTGAATCCAACTACTCCCATTGCTTCCAACTTATGCTTATGCTGCTGTTGGCAGATCTAAACTGTGTCCCTGTGTGCCCAGCTCCCAGGGGAGAGGAACAAGGCATGAGAGAGATTCAAGCAGTGCCTTCATCACTGCTGCCAGCCACAGCCCAAGCCAGAGCTCATGTGGCAAAATGAAACCCTCTGTCCAGCCCATCCAACGCACAGGGCACTGCCCTTAAGGTGTTACACCTGCCTGTGCCTTTACCAAGTCCTTCACAAGCAGCTGCCAGGCTCTCTGCCATTCCTGTACACAGTGGGAACATCCTGCAACTGGCAGAACATCTCCCTGGATTATGTCTTTGCATAACAAGGCTATTTTGTCTCATTTGTGACTTAACGATTTTGTTTCAGAAGTTGAGGTTACAGAAGGAAAAGCCTCAGCTCTGTAATCTGGGAAGGGAGAGGGGCAGTCATATCACTCAGTAAAACTAGAGATGATTCACAAAGGTAGATTTCCATTGTTCCTTCAAAATAGAATTCCTAATGGAATTTTTTAAAAACAGCGGAGGAATGCAACCTGTCGTGGGAACTGAGACTATCCTCTGGTTTTTACCTTGCAAATTCAAAGGAGTCATGGCAAGAGAGGGAGATGT
Organism: Chaetops frenatus; assembly: GCA_013400775.1. NCBI lineage: Eukaryota > Metazoa > Chordata > Aves > Passeriformes > Picathartidae > Chaetops > Chaetops frenatus. Next base: position 60,868 of record VZTR01033429.1, on the reverse strand, counting down.
TGATGCTGCACATTGCTGCCTCTAAAGCTAAGATATTTAGGTCAACTACATCTAGGCAAGACATGCAAGTATTGTTTGTGTCCTGTTGCTGAGGATGGGATGGGTGGAAGGCTTTGTGCTGGTAACCCTTGGTGTGCATTAGTGTTGGCCTGTTGGTTTGTATTGCACTGCCTGACCTGGTTAGTGTGCTCTCTCTGCTGTCATTGGGCAAGGAAAATGGAATTGCAGTGCTCAGAAATTGCCTTAGGAGTGACAAAGCAAGCCAAAGTGGCTTGGGCATCTTAGGAAATATAAGCAGGAGGGGGAATATGGAGTTGCTGTGCTTAGGATAACCATCAGTGTCCCTATAGTTCGCGTGACAGCTAGCACTTAATCACCAAGGAAAACAGAAAGTATTGAATTGACTGTGTGTTGCAGAAATCACCAGCTCTCCCCCCATGCTCTGGTGAAAAGAAGATGGTTTTTATGAGTGTGTTTCTGCCTGGACAGTCTCGACCGCAGCATCCTTTCTCCCTCATGCTGAGAGAAAAGCTGTTTGCTCTTCACATCAGTGACAGGAACACGGCTGTGCAATGACATCTGAACTCAGCTATGAGCAATTCTGTCTCTTGTCCTGCGCAGGAAAAATTAACTGCACTTTGATATACATGGTCAAGTGGTTACTCCTCTGTAACATGGTTGTTGGGGCTGCTTTTCTTGTTGGGGTACAAAATATTTGGCAGTGTAAGGACTTAAAATACCAATTTTGAAATAGGAAGTGACGATAAGAAATTAATGTCTGAAGAGCTCTTCCCTTACTGATAGACACAAAGTGAGAAAAAGCAGCATGATGGGTCCAAAAGCAGGTGAAATGAGGTGAAAAATCACTTCATCAAAAAGTGTGAGGAGTGTAACCTTTGGTGCCTCCTAGGAGAGTAGGCACATCTGCCCCATCACAGCAGCCCAGGTGTTACTGAAAGGGGCCCCAGGCAAGCTCTAAGGGCCTCAACTGGTCTTCCAGCATGGATTTACTGGGAGGAGGAGGATTATTTGGGGGATTTAACTTCTCACTCCACCTTCAGCAGCAGCCTGTCCTTTTACATGTGGTACCCAGACACTGCTTCCTCATCCTCACCTCTGCACCTGGGTCTGCCTGAGCTGTTAGAGGGCTCCTACAAACATCTTTTGAACTTGTAACAGTTGGGAAGGGAAAGGAAAGGGAGATAGTGAGGATTCCTGATGCTAGCCAGCACCTGGACAGCTTGTGTGGGCTCCCAGAAGCCCTCCTGGAATGCAACAGCATTTCCCAAATGGCATCCAGGTATGACAACAAAAGCATCTCTGAGGGCTCACCAGAATATTGCTCTACACCTTTGCCACACATAGAAAGCATTTATGGCTTTTGAATAGTGTCATCTTCTGGCTTTGGAATAATGTCAATTTCTCTTTAGCGGTGGGGAAGGAAAAGGTGGATTTTAAGACCAAAACACTTCCCACGTAAATAAGGATGAGTGGGCAGAGTAGTTCATTATGTTTACTTGTCTAACTGGCAAAGCTGGAGGAAAAATCAGCATATAGAGATCAGAAAGCCAGGTCAGACAGCCTTAAGAAGTTTGAAACTTGTTTCTGGAATCTGAAAGGAATAGAGGACATTTAGGGTAACCCTCATGTTGTAGAGGGATGTATTGGTTTGTGCTGTGTGTATATGATTCTGTGATTCTACATTCTGGTAATGACTCGACACTAAGAGTCACTGTTTCTTGGGAAAACAGTCTCATCTCCTAACATGCAGTAATGCAAATTGATCAAACTGTATAAGAGGACTTCTGTAGGATCCTTACACAGTCTTACAACTGAAGAACAGTTGGCATCATCTAACCATGAAGCCCAACTCAGAAGTCCTCAGCTTCTGTTTTAGACAAACCTGATGTCGCCCATGGTGCTCTCCATGCCACGAGGAGCAGCTTGACCCCTCTGCCCTCCCCTGGGTCTGTGCAGTGTGGCAGCCATGGCACAAGGCTGCCCAGGTGGCTGATGGCTGCTGTGGATGAGCTGTGGGTTTAGCCCACAAGCAGCATTCACGTGTTTCTCAACACTTAGTTTAAATCAGCAAGGATGATAAAAATGTCATTTGAAATGTTTTGTGAGGGACCTTGCTTTTAAAAAATGGTTAAATGTACTTGCTTTCTGTTCCCCTGACCATCCTCCATCTCATTATCTCCTCCCAAAGGCTTTGAGTATCCAAGGATCTCCTGTACAAAACCTTTGTATGCCAGGTTTCTATGTGGTACAGTTTTGGCACCACAAGTAGCAAAGAGGAGCATTGCTCCAGGGGCTCCCACACCAACCACTACCAAATGGGTCAGCAAAAAACAGCCCAAGATGATGCAGATAAGCAACACGTTGCAACTGAAACCCAATGAGCAAATGGATTTTTACGTTTTTACGTGATCGCGTCGTCCCCGTGTGTCGATACAAACGGCAGGGAAATGCGTGGTCGTTCAAGACAGGGCACAGCAAATCACACGCGTCCTGTTTCACTCTGGGCTGGATCAGGTGTTTCTTTCATCCACAGAGCCTCTTCTATCTATATAAAACATTCAGTAGATGCTAAAAGCATATCAATGAAAAGGAATGTGTTAATCAGTTAAGCTGGGCTCAACTTTATGCCAGCACAGGTGTGAAATGGAAGTGGGAGTGGGGCGAAGGCCCCAGCTGACTCATGTACCACTCCACATTCCTAAATCCAGCACTGGGGGCAACAGGACATGCTGCACCCACCCCAGAAAACCCTCCAGTAACAAGCCCGTGCAGCCCTGTTCTCTCCAGTGTCTCTGTGGTGATGGCTGTAACCGGTTTCTCACGCGCACTGGCGGGTTTGGGGAGTGCTGTCCCAAGGAGATCCCGCTGGGAAAAGCCGAGGAGCCGGTCTGGTCTGTGCCATGCTTTGCCTTTGATAACCCCCTGACTCTTGGGTGTGCTTCGTCCTCACCGCGCCTGCTCTCTGCGCTACGCGGCTCCCGGCTGAGAGATGGCCACGCGACCGGCGTGCGCACTCCGGCGTCGGCCTCAGCGCCAAACGTCGCCAGCCTCGGCACCTCCACAGCTTTTCCTCGGCCGTCTGACCTTATCTAGCCAAACAAAGGCCAAAAAATGAGCATTTGAGAGACCAACCAAATTTGGCAGGTATGAAGCTTCTCTTGAACCGAGAAAAAAAAAAAAAAGAAAAAAAAAAAACCGAATTGAGAGTTGAAAGCAGCGGGGAACATGACACTTGGTTGACTTTGCCGTGAGCTCTTTTCACCACCATAAACCCATGTGGCGGACTTTGCAACTCTCTAACTGGTCTGGTTTTTTCATTCCTCTTATCTCTCTCCTTTTCTGTGTCCTTTTTTTGCATGACCTATAACCAAAAAGCTGACTTCTTGCTGTGCATACATTTGGATGTATGGCTTTTCTGCTGGCAAGTAGCTAATCTTCTTCTAGAGGCATGAGCTAACACCAGTGGTAGCTGCCTGACTTCTAGTCTGGTTGTTCTTAGATGTTCTTTGTTATGTTTTTCCTTTTTATACTATTTCCTCTTCCTTTTTCACTTTTTTCCTCTCTGTGAGACACCTTCTGTCAAGCCATCTTCCAAGAGAACTAAAACAAAAAAAAATTTTTAAATTTAAAACCCAGCAACAGACAACACTAAACAAAATAACAAAACCAGGCAAAGGTCACGGCAAGGTCATTTCCAAAATTATGTCACCTTGATGTCTGCTTCCAACTCTAGATTAATTCAAGGATCTACCAGTCCTTGGTTAATGTATCCAACCAGTTGTGTGCCGCACACGTTCGAGAAAGTGGAAAAAACCTTTTAGAAAAATTATTAAAAATATTTTAGAAAATCTGCATGAGCTACACCAACACAAAAATCTGATCAAAGGGCAAAAATAATTCTCCATCCATGCATGGTGCATGATGATTTCTGTGAGCTGGGATCCTGTAAATTAATGTTATGCAAAATCAAAACAGCTCTGTATTGTTAAATGCCCTTAAGTTACTAATTGTATGTCAAGTGTAATAGGGATTGCATCTGTGTATGTATATGTTCAGCTGTATGTATACATAAATTTATTATGTATATTGTAGATTTTCTTTTTTGTTGCTTTCCTCCTTAATTTAGTTGTTTTAGATTTCCCTACATGTTGAACATCCCTGGGTCACTGGCTTTGGCCTGATGTGGTCTTTCCTTTCTATTGCAGAACCGCATGCACGAATCTCTGAAGCTTTTTGACAGCATCTGCAACAACAAATGGTTCACAGATACATCTATCATCCTGTTTCTAAACAAGAAGGACATATTTGAGGAGAAAATTAAGAAATCTCCACTGAGTATCTGCTTTCCTGAGTACACAGGTAATGAGAAATGTGGCTGTACAGGAGTGCTTAGCAAAGGCACCCCAGAGCGCTCCCCAGCCAGGCTGATGCTGCTGTGTATCACAGGCAAGGAGGCTAAAGATGCAGAGCTAGAGCTGCTACTGGCTTCACTACAGGTTTTATTTCAGTAAGTGCCAAAGGACCATCCCCACCATGGTCCACTTAAAGCAGGAAGGCAACTTGACCCAAGTTCTTTGCTGGCAAAGGGCCACCACCACTGAGCAGGGTTTGATGCCAAGCCGGCACCTGCAGGTGTGGGGCTGCTGTGCACTCCCCAAACCCATGTGCTCTGGTTCCCTGGATCCACACAGGATCATGAACCTTCTTGCAGGTCTCTCAGAAAGGTGCAGTGAGCATTATAAATGGGTGACTCGTCTCCAGGAGACCAACACACGGGGTTTATTAGGCTGTCCTCACCTGGAGTACATCTTTGTTCTTTCATACCCAACCATGTTCCCTTATGGCCACAAGAAGAAGCCCTCTGCAGTTCCTGGCCACTTTCCCCACTTCCAGGCACTGTGGGGCTGTAGAATCACCATGATCCTGGATACATTCATGTCCAGGCTGGATGGGGCTCTGGGCAACCTGACCTGGCTGAAGATCTCCCTGCTCACTGCATGGGCATTAGATTAGATGACCTTTAAAGATCCCTTCCAACCCAAACCATTCTATGATTTCATGATCAGCCCTCCAGTGTGCAGACAGCAGGTCTCTCAGTTTGGCTGCTTCAGCTCAAGCAATACATTTTCATCACATTAGTTGAGGAGTCCCCAGTTTTGCTCTCAGGTTTACAAGTACATCAAGTATCTGGACATGAAAACACTTCCAGTTAAATGCAGGTAGAAAACAAGGTGTTTCATTTTCTGGTCTGCCCACACCTCTTAACCCATAGTGCAGGCAGAGGAGAGCCACAGTGAGGCATGCCCTGAGCTTGGCTGGGGAGAAGGAGACCTTGGTGATCTGTGGAGGTGAGAGCAGGAGCTCTGGGATGGGCAGTGTGCAAGAAGCCCCCACTCCTGCTGCCTGCCTGGCATCTGACCCGCTAATGATGGGAATACATCACCCATGCAAAGGCTGCAGCTGCACCCCACTGCTTCCCTCTGCATCTCGCCAGCTTCCACAAACCCTCATTACCATTCTGAGATGGTACAAAAATAAACTTTTATCGTCATGAATTATTTAAACTCACCAGAGACATCCAGATGAATAAAGCCGACAGACAGAGAAGCCGATCTCTTTGTCAGGAAACACAGTTGTGAACCAGGAGCACCAGGAGTGTCACAGTTCCGGGCAGGCCAACAAATTATTAACCAGAGCTTCTTATCTCTGAGCACTTGATTTTGCACTGTGAATAAACAGAAGTGATCCCTCATTGCTGCTTTGGGCTGAATGGTCTGTGGCCATGGAGCTGAATAACTCCAGCTGAATTCAGAACATCTGCAGGCTTCCTCTCCAAGGAAGATTTTGGTGTTTGTCACTACCAGCACATTTGAGCCATCTACCCATCTGCTTGGTCCAGACAGAACCAACATATTCCCGACACATTTGTCTGAAAAAATCTAATCATGGAAATTTCAGTCTTTACAGCTGAAAGCTGACAATAATGCCTACCCCTAATTCTCCTGGTTGCAAATTAGTTTGCTGCTTTTGGATGGCTTGTAGAGCAGCTCAACACCATCTCCTTTATAGCAGTGCTTCTGTATACTGGGTGGCTTCTGTCATGTCTTTTTCCCTTTCCTTTTCTCAGTGAAGCAAACCTTCACCTCTTACTCTTTGATCACATTTTGTGCACCTGGTTTTGTAGATCTTCACTGTTGTCTCCCAGAAACACCACTGAAATAACATCCTTACGGAACCCCTGATGTCAGAGAGACTAGAACAAGAGAATGTCATTTTAGATATTCCTTCCCAAGCTATCCCAGCCCAAGAGGGAAGTTCAGTGGGGGAGGCAGACACTCATACACATGGAGCTAGGCCCTTGGCTGATTAAACAGAGGAAAACAAAGCCTCTGTCTGGAGCACTTCAGCTGCAAGTGAACCAAACCAATCTACGCAAGTCTCAGGGGATCCCGAAGGTGCTCTAAACTCCTTCAAGATGTTTTTCTGGAAGCTGAGAGTTCTCACAATGCCAGAGACCCTCAACAGATCTCCTGTCTCTCTTGAGCCATCAGGGAGGGCAGGAAGTCTGACTGCTGAAAGTCATTTTACTGATCCAACAGGGATCTGAGGAGAGGAGTATCTCACCCCCAGGTGTTCAGCAAAGCTGTTACAAGTTAGCTGTGCTAACATTCAGCCCAGGCTTTAGACCCAAGAACACACTTCAGCCTGCTCACCCCTGCTTTGCTGGCCACAGCCCACAGGATGAAGCCCTCATGGCCTTATGAAAAAGCAACATTATTAGAATGTTGCCCTGGAGTTAAAAAGAATTATTTGATAAAAGCCTATAAACTGAACAAGCAGACTTTCAACATCACAAGCAGGTTCCACAAAATGCTTTTAATGAAATGAAATTTCTGATGTCCATTAGTTCTGCTGACAGGGAATTATTAGAAGACTGCATCCACAAATTTGCCTGCTGTTTGCTGGAGCACTGTTTCCATCCCCTTAATTCACTCATGCTTTTAAGTAATCCACAATACTAGGTAAAGTAGCAGCAGAATCCACAGCTTGTTTTAAACCAAGCTGGCATTAATGATTCCCTGCTCTCCTAGACAGAATGAAACATCTAAATCCTCGTGTCTTTGAACAACCAGCTTCCTGTTCATAAAATACCCTCCTGGTTGTGCTCAGCATTCATTCAAAGAACTGATTCTTTACACAGCTCTTCATGCAAGAATCTGCTCCCCGAGAAAACTTTGCCTCTCTTACTTCAAGCACATTCTCAAGTCCCATGATCTTCATGAACTCGTGTCTTCAACCAGCAGTGCATGTGTGTGCAAGTGGGATTTCCCAGAGCAGCTGCCTTCCACCACTGCACATCTCCAGCCCCAGTAATCTTCTCTCTAGCAAATAACAGCATTTCCCATCAGTAAAGCATCATGGAGAGAAAGGGACCAAAAAAGCAGTAGCAGTGTTACTGTTGTGGAGCCTTTTGGGGCTCAGGCAGTGCCTGGCAGTTCTGGGAGCTGCATTCCAGGCCAGCCAGAGCCTTCATCAGCCTTAAGCAAGTGCCCAAGTGGAGTCATGTGTGTGAGCAGCATCAGAGCTGGCCAGAGGAGAAAGGATCTACTCATTTGCATGAAGCTTTCTAAGCTTTTTTTAACACAAAATTTGAGGGTTAATGAGGTTTGGCACAGACATCTCTATATATCAAAACAAGAAACTGCTCACAGTGTGATTTTAGTCATGGCCCTAGCAGACAGTACTGCAATCCTAATTTCTAGAAAGAAAGGGACATTCTGTATCAGCCTTTTTTGTTGAGTTTTGGGGGTTTTTTTGGAGAAAAGCCCATTTTGCCCTGTAACAGAGGCTGGATCTTTTCATGTCCCTTTCTCTTAACGATTTAGGGAAAGGAGGGCACAGTTACCAATACTGCCCTCAATTCATGTTAACTTTTCTTTTCCAGCAAAAACTGAAGCTTTAATCAAAAAAAATCTAAAAAGGGAAAAAAGGCTGAGCCTTTTCCCTAGGTCAGGCACTTACTGCATTCCTGGCAGGTTTCTTCTCTCTTCTGTCACCATGGTGTGGAATTTCTTCCATCATAGCCTGTTTAACACTCAGCTCCCTCATCCATTTTATCTCTATAGACTATAAACAGCAACTCAGGATAAAAATACAGCTGAGCTGACAGTCAGGGAGCATCTCCTGCCTGGCAGCAATCCTGGCTGGTAACAGCGCCCGTCCCTGAGATGGAGAGGGGGTGCCTGGGCTGTAGCAGCCCCACACAAACCCCCCACATCCCCACAATGGGGTGTTTGCAGGCACGCTGTGGATTTCAAGCCATGTGTTTGCTAACCCAGTCTTTCTCCTTTGCTCTCGGCTCCCCTGCAGGCCCCAACGCTTTCACGGAGGCGGTGGCGTACATCCAGACTCAGTACGAGAGCAAGAACAAGTCTGCCAACAAGGAGATCTACACCCACATCACCTGTGCCACCGACACCAACAACATCCAGTTCGTCTTCGACGCTGTCACGGATGTCATCATCGCCAACAACCTGCGGGGATGTGGACTCTACTAAAGCACCCTCCTCCCTCCTCTCCTGGCACCCGCCCGGAGTATCCTCCAGTCCCGCGGACAGGTCCTCCCTTTCCTTGTTTTTTCCTCCTCAGAAGATGACGAGGAAGAAATACATAAATCCCCACCCCTGTTCCAGAAAACTCTGCAGCAAGTTCTGCTTTCCCCAGACCCATTTTGTTTTATTTTGGTTCATTTTTGGTTCATTCCCTTGCTGCCTCGTTCTACTCCTCCGTTCCAATTCACAGTGTTGTGCAGGGAGCTAACGCATTTCCCACAAAGTGCGTTTCAACTGCCAAAAGACAAAAATACTTCAGTTTTAAAGAGGGAAAAAAAATCAAAGCCTTAAAATACTGGTCAAGAACAGTGTAGTTTGGAACCAAAACTTTGTTTTTGCCTTGAAAATTAAGGGATATTGTTAATTCTCCTGGTTATTTGCCTTTTTTTTAAACACTGTTCGTTTGGGAAGTGCTAGGTACAACCTGATCATTTTGAGGGTACCTTCCAGCTCCAGTTCCCCAAAGCTGGAGGGTTTGGTGTTGAATGCAGCCACCATAGCTTGGATTTGTATATTCTCCTTTTTCCAGACAGCTATTTGAACAAGCAAAACAGCCATATCAAGTTCTGCTGGTGTCTGAGTAACAGGGACACAGTAACAAAGCCTACTAAGCCTTGTCTAAAAGCATTGATTACTGGTAGCAGTTTTACCTCAAGTTTCTCAAAATTAATGATAAAATTTATCTAGTGGTTGCTGTAACCCATTTCTGAGGCACTTCCATGGAGGCCGTGGAGGTGCTGGGCTGGGACCCCTGGAGTGCAGGCAGTGAAGCTGCCCTGGGAATGGTGTCCTGATGGGGACCCCACACTCAGTGGCATCCTGAGAAGGAATCCAGCCTGGGGACCTTTCCCACAGCACCTCCCAGCCTTAGTGATTCAGCAGAGGTGATGCTCCTGCAAACACACAGCATCACTTTCCAAACTTCAGCCTTGAAATGCTGGGGTGGACAAAAATATTTAGCCCTGGCTTCTTGTAGGCAGATTCTGACCTTCAAGTGCCTGAGATGTGGAGATGTGCTTTGGGAAACCTCCCCATGCTTGGGTGGCAGCAAAGTGTGCAAGAGCCTTGTGGCCCTTCATTGCCCCTTGGGCATCTAAACCCCTTGAGAAGCCCAGCCTTGTGCTCTGAGCCTCCTTGGCTGAGCAGAAGCCAGTGGCTTTCCTGTGTCACCTCCTGCCTGAGCATCCCAGAGAGACAGCTCCAGGGTTGGTGTCTCCAATCAGGGCATCTCTTAACCAGTATCTGTAGTGAGGTGGATGATTAACACTGGCAAAGGAGAGCTCAGGGAACTGATTTGGGTCAAGTGATGGAGTAGGAAGGAAAAGTACAAGGAAAGGAGGAAGGAAGGGCAGGGGAGAGGAGTGGGAAGGGCAAGGGTAGCACCCAGCACAGCAAAACTGGGGGTTCAGAGAAAAGGACAGATGCAGGTGGGCTGGGATACGTGTGGCCACCTGCTTGACATCACCAAGAACTCTGGTGCTGCTGGATCAAAAGCAGAAGGGAGTGTGAGAGGTGGGGTGTCACCTCTGTGGGCACAGAGGGGCTCTTAGAAGTCTACCCCAGAAGCTTGTTTGTTGTCTGGATGAGACAACCACCTCTGAGGTCCCACTCAGGGTCCACCTCACCTGGAGACAGGTAGGCAGTGTTGATCCCTGCCTCTTCTCTGCCTCTCTTAGAAGTCCATTATCTTGGAAAACATGAATCTTTCCAGGCTGGCCACAAGTTCAACTGTCCTCTCTTGGGAGCCTGATCTAGGAGTGGCTTTCAGGTCTCAGGTGGTCTCTTCAGGGCTGTAGTTGAGAGGGACCACATTATCTCTTCTCTTCTGTGCCCATTTAGGAGAGATGGTGTGAGAGCAGCCCAGAGCAGCACAGCCCAAAGGGGAGGGGCCAGGTGAGCATCAGTGTGCAGGAGGCAGTGACAGGAGCACATATGGTGGCACAGGAGGGAGAGGACAGTGGGAGAGGCTTAGGGAACATTTTGGGAGAGAAGCTGCAGAAAGAAGATGAGGCAGACTAAGACAGCAGGGAGGATGGGAAGAGAAGGACACCTGGGAGCCAGAGGAGACTCCCCATTGGAGGCTGTGCTCTGCCAGGAAAGTGTTGGTGGGACATCTGTGACAAATCCCCAGCCAGGGATGTGAGCAGGAGCACCCTGGGGCAAGCTGGGAAGGCCTGCAGAGGAAAACGAGGTGTCTGTCACCCATTCAACCATCTACAGCCCAGCATGGCTGTTAACTGTTAGTAACCCCTAAACAGCATTAAATGATAAATTTACTGTTGTACAGCAAGGACCTGCTGCTGCTCTGCTGGGCACTAACAGCAATAACACAACTCCCTGCCTCCCCTGCTCTGGCACAACCCAGTACCCACCTTTCTCTTCACCATCTCAGCCTTAAAATGCCTCCAGTGACATCGGCTCCTGCCAAGAGCTGGCCAGCAAAACCAGGAGCCCCTCTCTGCTCCTCATGCCACAGCCCACCCACAAATCTTGTCTGAGCCCCAGCAGTAACACCCAGCATCCACGAGGGTGTTGTGTCAAACCCAGGGCAGAAAAACCACGTTGGTTACATTTGGTACACAAAGTGTGTAACCACTGGAGCCAGAGTGCTGATGGCTGGTGCTGGCAGGGATGCAGGTCGTTTATTAAGCTTTGTAAGAAGAGTTTGGTCAGAAGCACTGGAGTTTTGGAGATTTTCTGTTCCCACTCCTTGCTGTGAATGATGTTTTATCCAAGCAAATAAGTAACAGAAGCTACTCCCAGGGAACGCAGCCCCACGCCAAAGCTCTGTGAGCTCCCAGCATAGAGCACACAGGAATCTTTTGGTGAAGACAATTTAAATTAACTCAACTCCAAACTCTGCCAATAGCAGTCAAGTGGCCAGTGCTGGCTCAGTGTGCTTTTACTGCTCTCCAGGCTGGATTCAGGTAACCCATTCCCAGCTTTGCCAGATGGGAGGTCCAAACCCCTTCTGCAGCTCCAGCAGGTTCCCAGCACATTGGTGATCACCAACAGCTGGTGCCCCATGGGGAGAAAAGGGAGGAAAAGCAGAGGAAGTGTTGCCACACAGAGCCTCTTCTTTCATTTTCTTTGGCATATTGTGTGTCTAAAGCTTCATCTCAGCTGCTGCTGCTGACATTCCCTCCCTCACACGAGCGTCATGAGGATTCACTGACAAATGCTGGAAACAGCCTTTGGAAGATGAAACACTTCCAGTGTTAAACACTACTATTTCTCCCGCTTGATGGTCGCGTATAGATTTGTGTCTCCAGAACGCCTGCCAAATCATTACTCACTGCTGGCTTCTGCATCCTCCAAAGCCCTTCCTGACAGATGTGCCTTCCTCAGGCAATCTTTTGCCCTGTGCTTTATCTAAACACCAGCAATTCTTGCAGCAGTTGCCTAAAAAGTACCTTGAAATACATCGCCTGCTTTCAAAAGCCTTTTCTTAACAGCCCCTTGTGGTTTGTAATTGCCAGGCTCTGAATCCAGACCCTTGGAGACCCAGAGTTGCGTTTCATTTGCAGTCTCCACATAGCACGGATGTTGCAACTGGTACAACTGCGTCAGAAATCATACCAGGCTATGGAGGATAGATTTTAAAAGCACAAAATTGAAACAGCTATGTATACACCCCGCTGCCCTTCAAAGCTAACATGGGAATTTGCAAAAAAAAAAAAGCAGCCCTTTTTGGGATGCAGAAGGTTTTTAACTACTCAGGTCACTGCTCCAGCAGCAGAGGCATCCAAGGGGTGTCAGCATTGAAAATAGCATTAGCAACTCATGATGAGCTTCAGACAGCAGCAAAAAGAAAGAAGGAAGCTCCCCGTTGGCTTGCTCCGTAGTCAATGAGAGGGTCGGGTGTGGAGCCATGAGACCACAAGAATGCAAATAGCTTCTTTATTTAAACAGTAATTTCAATGAAATAGAGAAAGCCGTACAAGGAAAGTCTTGCAGTGCTGCAGGGCTGAGCTGCAGAGCTCCTTGGCAGGATGCAGTAGCTGGGCTGGTTGGGAGAGCGAGCAAGAACCACGCACTGGGAAAGCAGACACTAAAATACAGCCCCTGACTGCCACGGGCAGTTTTTAATCTTGCATATAGAACTCGCACACAGTCTGGTTTTCACAGGGGGCCGGAGGAGCCCAGCGGAGCGGCAGGACAGCGGGAAGGCTCAGAGCGGCCATCTGGCCCCGCCGTCTGCGAGCGCCGGGCGCCCCTGCTGCCCCCGCCCTCCGCCGCCCCGCCATGGCCACACTGCTCCTGCCGGCCCAGAAACACTTCCAGATACATCTCTCGCACGAGTTTGCTACCAGAATGAGCTTCTCGCCTTCAGCTAGCTTTCCTGGATGGCCGGCCAGCCTGTCCCTCCATGGAGGGGAGAGCAGCCGCAGGAGGAGCCTGCCGTGCCTCCTCTATTGATGTGATTTGTTTTACAGAACACTAAAGGTATTAATGAGGGCAGTTTTTAATGTATTTTTTAAAGTATCTGGTGGATTTTATCTATCATGAGCCCAGTGCTTGCCTGCAAGGGAACAGACCTTGTTCTTAGTCCAGGAGTGCAATCTCCAAGAGGTCAGGATGTGACATGGAGGTCCCTGTGTGCCCAGCCTCACTGTGCAACAAGGCAGACATCGCCCCTGGCAGTCTGTCTTTGCAGTCAGTGCTGGAAAAGGGACCAACCCTGCACTGTTAGTTTGAGTCACACGTCCCTTTGTGGTCACAAAGTCTCCTGGAGCTAGGGAGAGTTGCTGAGTTCCTGGGAGGAAGGCTGGCAGTCTGTCGAGTCAGTCAGAGAAGCTTAGTGCCAGTGTGCTTCAGTGCTTTCACGGGCAGGTTTGTCTTCAGGCTTACCACCAAAAACTCCACAGCCATGTCCAAGGAGACTAAAACTGTCATTGGTGATCTCACACTGGATATGTCAGGGTCAGTAGTGATGGTGCAACTGAGCATCACCCTGAGCACCCAGAACAACACCCACTTGCATCTCCAGTGCATACATGAGGAAGCAGAGACATGGTCCAAGTGGCACAAAATTGCAGACCACGGTGTTGCCTCTACCTCCCTGCAGCAAAGAGCAGGCAAACACACCCTGAAGCTCCCAGAGACTTGAGGGTACTGTGTCATTTCTGAGCTCCAAGCACTGACATGAGGCCATTGGTGCTGACAGATACAGCTATGTGATCTATGTAGTTATACTGAGAATGTGGATATGGGAAGAGACTTTGCACAGGACCACTCATGCTCCAACCAGCAGCCTGTGAGATCTTTATTTGTGTGCAAACACAAGCAAGTGCAACCCTTTTACACCAATGCCTTAGTGAGAGGAGGACCAAAGCCTCCAGCTGGCACCCTGCAGGCAGAGGGAAAGGGGGGCTGGATTCAAGAAACAGCCCCATCTCCCCAGGAAGGCAGCTCTGTTCAGGGACACGGGGTGCTGTAGGCACAGGGAGGACAGAAGAGAAGAGGTAGAGGGGCTGGGAGCCAACTGGATGCTTACTGCCCCAGGCCCTCTTCCACCCAATGGCTTTGAAATTAAGACCCAATCCTGACTGTAGTGCAGGCAAACAGCTCCAGAGCTAAAGCCCGTGCTCCATGTGGAGAGAAGAGATCATGGCAGTTCAAACACCATTTTCAGCAGTGCCTGAGTCTCACCAGCTTTTCCAGTGCTGGACCAATCTGGTGGTGCTGGGCAAGCAAATAGGGTTGTTTAAGCACCAGCCATGGCCCTGTTAATTAGCCCAGTCCCTAATTTGTGCTCCTCAGCCCTATCCCCCCACCTCCTTTTTCCCACTTCAGCTCGACAAGGGAAGAGTGACCATCACCCTGCCTCTGGGCCCCTGCTCCCATCACAATTCCCAAAGGATCACCGGAGGCCGTCACCATTTTCCTTTTGCTGGTTTCCCGCTGAATCATTTCTCCTGCATGTTTGATGGCCCAGATGTATTAACTGTAATTTTGTACGAAGAGTGACTGTCCATTGGTTTAATAGAGCATTAGTTATTGTAATAATTTATTGGCTGTTGGTAATGTATTTATTAGTTACAAAATGTTAATAAAGTGCCAGCTCTTTTCTAGTGTGAGAGTGGTTTTATTGTGTCTCCCTTGAGCACGTCCATCTTCTCAAACTTGTTTTCTAACCCTATGGCTGCTCCACAAACACTTACACAACACACACCAGCTGCCTGCCATAGCCTCATCCACCTGCAAATAAGGAATATGAAAAGGATATAACCAAAAGATATTTCATTTTATGTAAGTATTTGGCAGGATTTTTTCTTCCTTTGCTCACCAGAAGCAGCAGCAGGGCAGAGCATCCTTTCTGCCCCATTGCCTCCTCCATCACTTTGGTTACAAGTCCTTTGCAAGTCACAAGCTTTGCTTTGCTTTTCCACTGTCTTTTTGTGTGAGCACAGAGTCAGAAGACCCGTTGCTGGTTCAATTCAGTAAATGGTGTGCTCTCCTCCGTGCAGCAGCACAAAACATGGAGCATCTCTCCCTCCCTTCCTTTGAAGCAATGCTTGGGCCAGTTTGTCCTTTTATGTTTAAACCAAAGATCTTCCATTATTTGGGGCATAATATAGAAGTAAGGCACTTGAAGAAACCAGGAGAAAATTTTCTATAAACCTCAGCAAAGGAAAATGAACCATTGCTCCTATTGACTTCACTGACTTCCAGTGATGTGGCTTCAGCTGGACCCATCCTCAGCCACGAATTCCCATGTGGCCCATCCTATGAATCAGACAGAAGTACAGGCCAGCCTTGAGAAAAGCAAATGGCTGAGAGGGAAAGGATTTTGCTTTGTGTATTGCTATTGGGGATTTTTAAAACTTCCTCCAGGACACCATCCTGCTCAGATTTTCTGCACAAGTGTCCAGGACCTTGAAGTCATCACAGTTATTTTGCCTGAATGGGGATTCTCATTTCCCCAGACAGAAGCTTTATTTCAGCTGCTCTTCCACCAACACCATCACTTTTTTATTTAAATATAATACATATATAGGACAACACCAGAGATGAACAAGGAAAAGCCCATTCCGATACACTCCATGAAGATCTCAAGACCCAGCAATTTTGCAACAACCATAAGTCAAGAAGAACCACATCTTTTGTGGCAGTTTCTGGTTTCCCTATGAATAAGGCCTTTTTTTATTTCAAGATAAGGATCAAATTGAAGTCCCAAGGCTTTGGAAAGCGCCTGCTTGGCATCCCCAGCTACTCTTTGTCAAGGAACCGACAGTGCAATCGCAAAGCCTTTCAAGATGAAATCAGACAGCTGCTAAATTTTGCATGCAAAAGCTACCGTTGAAGTGGAGCTAATAAAATGACTCACTAATAAAACATTCATGGAAAACTCCAAAATGTGTAATTGGGTCATCATTTCATTAGCAAACACATGTGTTCTCGCAAATCCTCGGCAAGCCCAGAGCCCCCTTTGCTGCAGCTCCAGAAAAGGGGCTGTGGGGGGATGTTTGCTGCAGGAGGGTTCCCCACTGGCTGCTGAGCCCCCAGAGCACAGCTTTCCATGAAATCTCCACAAGGCTTTTGTGAACAGCTCCCGTGTGAGCTTGAGGCAGGCGAGCCAGAGCTGGGGAACTCAGCCCTCAGAGGGGGCTGCAGGGAGGGGCAGCAACTGCAGAGTTCACCAAGCCCTGGGTTTGCACCAGAAGCTTTGCAAGTTCGAGTAGAAACGAGGTGGGTACAAACAATGAAAGGCACACAGAGACTTCCTGAAACCTCCTCCAAAGCTGTCAGTGGGCAAGCAGGGAATGGCTTTGTGGTGATTCTAAGAGCAAGTTAATGATGGAGAAAATGCTTGGGAGCTCCTGGAGAGCCAGATCTGTCCTGTCCAGTGGCACCTTCACACTAACAGTGAGTGCATGCACCTGCATGGGAACACCCTGCTCTGTGGGGCCCTGTGGCAGCCAACAGGGCACAGGACAACCTCACCTCTCCTCCTCCTGTCCTGCTGTCTGCTCTCCACTTCTTGAGAAGCTTCGGTAGCATAGGGGAAAATGACTGTTTATGGGTTTTGTCCACATGTAAACAGGAAAAAAAAAAAAAAACAACAGAAACCAAAACTACAGATTTTAGAAATTTACCCTTATGCTCCTACCAAAGCTTTTCCAAGCTTAAAGTCTCCTGGAGCAGCCTCAAGCCCTGAACACTCAGGAGAGCTGGGAAGTGGACTGGCAGAGGCACCTGTGCTGGTTACCACCATGCAGGTTACCTCCATGGGATTTCTTAGGAGCAACCTGGCCAAAACTGGTATTTTCAAAGCTGAGCTGAAGATTTTTCCAGGGACAGGACCCACCCCAACCTCTGGGCAATTCCTTGGCACTGGTCTCACTACAATGACACCACTAAGTGCCAAGTACTCTTCCAGGCAGTTCCATAGGACCAGCCTGGGATGGCCAAAGCCCCCTCCATCCCAGTCCCCATGCCCAGTGTGTCTGAGCTGCTGGCTGATGTTGTCTGTCCATCCTTTATTTGGGTTCTCCAAAGGATGCTTCAGAGGCACTCAGTCCCTGAAGAGAGACAGGGCCCCTTCCTTACTCCTTTGGTGAGGCAGGGGGGGAGAAAATTATGTTTTTCCTGCTCTCCCTTGAGGTTTTGTCTGCCTTGCCAAGTGGCCCCACAGAAATGTGGGGGAGGATCAGCTGCAGCCCCACACCTGCCCTGGCCTCCAGCCCAAGAGGAGGGTAATTCCCCATTTCCTTCACCTTTGTAACCAGCTCAAATTTACCACTGTCTTGTTATAGAGATTTTTTTGCTTTCTAACCATTTCAATTCACAAAAATGTTCTCCTCTCCTCTAACTCTGTCTTTGCCTTCCTCTCTCCCCTCTCCTCCCTCTGTGCTCCCCTTTGCAGAACCGCATGCACGAATCTCTCATGCTCTTCGACTCCATCTGTAACAACAAATTCTTCATCGATACCTCCATCATTCTCTTCCTCAACAAGAAAGACCTATTTGCTGAGAAGATCAAGAAGTCACCTCTGACCATCTGCTTCCCTGAGTACACAGGTAGGTGCTGGGGGGCCGACACGGCACAGCCGCTGTGACCCCACCCTGCGCCGCCGGGGCTGGGGGGACAGAGGGGACAGGGCACCTTTGGGGCTGCAAAAGCACCTTCGTGAGCTGTGATGCAGCTCCAGCACTCCACTCATGGGCTGGGGCTGTGTCCTGGGTGGGGCAGTTCTTGTGGCAAAGGTGCACGGCTGGTGGGACAGAGAGGAGGTCGAGGCAAATGGAGAGGAGCTGAAATGAGCCTGGGCACAGGGAGCTGTGGAAAGAAGCCTTGGCAGGAGCTGACTGGCCACCACTGGAGCCATCCTGTTTGCTGGTGGTTCCTGAGAAGCTCCTGCAAGAGGAGCCAAGACACGTCGTCCTCCAGGATGCATCCTCCTAGGAGTGCCTTCATGCTGGGGGTGGGAGAGGAAAGAGCCTCTTTACAGCAGGATTTTGTGGAACCACAAGAGAATCATCCATTTTGTAGTGAAACCAACATGGCCTGAGGAAAAGGATAAATAACCAAGAAGATGAGCAAGAATAGATACTTTGGAATTCTCTAAGGGAAAGGAAAAACTCAGTTTAAATTCAGACTCCAGCATCCCCTACAGATACTGAGATGTCTCTGAACTATTCCACCCAGAGCACACCCATCCTGGATGCCAAACCCTGGGGACAGTGGAGTCCCCCAGCAAGATGGCACCCATTCCCCTACGGTGTGAGTGCACCAGCATTTCCACCAGAGGCATTTAGGCATCTCCATCCTGAAGGCACCAGCACTTTTCTCACAGCCACCTGGCAGAACAAACCAGACTATCCCACCTGCAGCTGTATGGCACAGCCAGGCTACTCCATGGAAGGGGACAGCCCGGTGGCAGCAGCCCAGCTTCCCTCTCCTTCAGCCACCCACTGCCTCAGGAACGAGGGGAACCAGCGAGCTGGAAAAGGAAAATAAATCTCCAGATAATAGCAGCTCTTGCAAAGGCGATTTCAGGGGCGTAGCTCAGCTTTGTGGCTTCCCGCGAGGGGCCAGCGCAGCCTCTCTGGCTGCCCTAAGCAGCTTAATGCAATAATGCACATTTTTCGGCTCAAACATCTGGCGCCTCTCCAGCCCACCTTCCCAAAGCAAGCCTCCCAGTCACGGAGCCAGCAGGCACCACGTCTGTCCCCACACGGCTCCTGGGTGTGGGGGGACACACACTCCCCCGCTCCAGTGCCCAGGGTGAGCCCCCCACCCAGCCCAGGCAGGGCCCAGAGGGGCTCAGCCACGCCAAGGGGGCACAGCCAGCGCCCACGGGTGATGTTGGGGTGGCCACCAACTCTCCTGGCCATCCCTCCCCCTGCCTGGCTGGGGGGCCACCAGGCCCTTCCACACCCCCCCCCCCAAATGAGCGCTGTCGGGGGGCTCTGTGGGGACACCCCTCAGGCACCCTGGGCACAGCTGGGGGACCCTGCCCTTCCTGGGGGCAAAGGGGAGAGGGGGCACGGGCAAAGCAGCAGCACCTGGGGAAGGAGGAGCCCTCAACAGGGCCCAGGTGTGATGAGTTTGGGGGGAAAATGGGGCAGAGGGGGAGCAAAAGAGTAGTGGGAGTGGAAAGGAGGGACATGGGAGGGAACAGGGTTAAATGGACCTTGCTGAGGGATGAAGCAGGGAGAAAATAAATAGGTTTTGCCTGTTTCAGTTATAATTAAAGGCCTTGGCAAGCAGCATGGGGCCGGGTGTGGCGGGAGGGTGGTGGCCCTCAGCCCTGACAGCCCCGCTCTGCCCGCAGGTCCCAACACCTACGAGGATGCGGCCGCCTACATCCAAGCACAATTCGAGAGCAAAAACCGCTCCCCCAACAAGGAGATTTACTGCCACATGACGTGTGCCACAGACACGAACAACATCCAGGTGGTTTTTGACGCCGTCACCGACATCATCATTGCCAACAACCTGCGGGGCTGCGGCTTGTACTGACCCCGCCCGGCGCACAGCGACTGCTTGGGTGGCGATCCCGGCGCCAGGAGAGAAAAGAAACATAAAAATAACAAAACAAAAAAACCCAAACCCAAAGCAACCACACACAGACACACACAGACACACACACACACGCGCGCGCGGGGAAGGAAAAAAAAAAAAAAAAAAAAAAAAAAAAAAAAAAAAAAAAAAAAAGAAA
>VZTR01033429.1:0-41043 GCA_013400775.1 Chaetops frenatus | reverse complement strand
CATGCGAGTTGGTAAATAAAAAGGCATAAGGAAAAATTATATATATACGTATATATATATAAAAAACAAATCCACACTCACCTTTTTAGTTTGTTTTTTTGAACCCACCTCCTCCATCAGGCTCCCCCCTCCAGCCCCCGGTGTCCCAACGTGGGGGCACCCCCGGGCCCGGGGGGCTCTNAAAAAAAAAAAAAGTCATCATAATCATGCGAGTTGGTAAATAAAAAGGCATAAGGAAAAATTATATATATACGTATATATATATATAAAACAAATCCACACTCACCTTTTTAGTTTGTTTTTTTGAACCCACCTCCTCCATCAGGCTCCCCCCTCCAGCCCCCGGTGTCCCAACGTGGGGGCACCCCCGGGCCCGGGGGGCTCTGCCCGGCCCCACCATCCCAACAACTCCCCCGGTACCAGGCAGGGAAAGGGGGGAAAGGGCAGCGCCCGCGGTCACCCTGGGCAGGGGCTTCTCCTCCCAGCAGTTATTTAACTATCGGCTGCTATTATTTAATTATTATAATTCATTATTGTCGGTTGGCTTTTTAAAATTATTATTATTTTGGTTAATTTTTTTTTTTCCACCATGGGCAAGGCCGGGGCTGCCCCTGCTTGCCCCCGGCCCCACTGCCACCTTCAGAAACAAAAAGAATTTTTTTAATTTTTTTTTTAAAGAAGGAGGGAAAAATTGAAAACTGCTCCTGGCCATTATGTCACAGCTAAAAAAAAGAAACAACAGCAGCAACAAGCAGATCTTGTCCCATTTCCCACCCTGGCTGTCTGGGGGGAAGGCTGCAGTGGGGGCATCTTCCTCCTGCTCTTTTCCCAGGGTTTCAGGGGAGTTTAGGTCAGGTCTTTTGAATTCCCACACCAATTCAGGCCAAAGCCCTCACCAGCTGGAGCTGGCGGGTTTTTCCCATTTTTTTCCCTCCATCCTGGTTTAACAACTCCCTGCTCCTGGTCTCTGCTCGCTCTCCAGGTCCGTATCCAAAAGCACAGCTCGGCCCCCTCCCCAGCCAGAGTCCCCCCTCATCCCTCCTTCAGGGCCGACCAGGGACATCAGGGAGGGCTATACAAATATACATATATATTATTTTATTTTATTTTTTGTTTAGAGTATTTTTTTGTTTTCGTTTTGTTTTTATTATTTTTAACTCTTTCCAGTGAATGCTTTTTCGTGCTGCTTTTCTCTCCCCTTCTCCTGCCCCAGTCTTCTCTTCCTTTTAGTGAATGGTGTTTTCTCTCTCATGTGGGGATGTTTGTGCTGCAAAATAAGAAAAAAGGAAAAAAAAAAGCAAAAAAAACCTAAAAAAAACAAACTTAAAAAAAAGCAAGAATGAAAATAATTTAAAAATTTTAAATAACCCACACAAAACCACAAAAAAATAATTAAAAAATAATAAAAAAAAAACAACAACAAAAATCGAATGTAGTGTTTACATTGAAGCCACCGTTTTCATGACCAATCCCTCGTCATTTCTACTTTGATTAGTAACCAGACGTCTTCACGGTTTCACTTTTACGAGTTACCTTTGCTGAAGAAGAGCAGTCACACCTGTTCAAAAGAAAATGAATAAATAAAGAGGAAACTTAAAAAAAGATATTATATATATATATATATAAAAAGCGCCAGGTCTTTCTAAGCCTTTCTATTACCAATCAGTGAGGTTTCTGTGATATATTACACACTGCCAATCTCTTTCTCTGACTAATGGAAAAATTCATGTGTAGCTCAATAAAGAGAATGTTTGTCTGTACCCCGGGCTCTCCCCTCCTGCGCCTCCGCCTCCTTCTTTCCCCCCGTGCCTGCCTCCTTCCAAAGGGAGGAAAGAAAAAAAAAATCGCTTTTTGGGGGGATTTGCTGCTGGTAGCTGAGGGAGAAGGGAACTGCAGGTTGGCCTAACTACAGATTGGGTGTAAATCCTGGAAAACTGTGTGTGTAAGCTCTCTGGTGCTTCAGAACATCACTGTGAGCAAAGGTCATCCCCAAAACATCTCCCCAGGCAAGAAAATATTTTTGTTTCTTTGGGGAATGCAAAGCTAATTATCAGGGTGAGTCCTTTGTTTATGACAACATGGCAAACCTCAATATCAATTTCCCCCTAAGATGTAGAGGAAAGTTCTTCAAGAAAGTTGAGGTTTTCTCCCTGCTGCTCAAGCAATTCAGGGTTTGTTTGGATTTTTTGGGGGGTTGGGGTTTTTTTCCAGTTTGGGTTTTTCCTGCATTGTCCTTCATCCCAGGTCCCCAGCTCCTGGGCATGCCAGCACTGGGCACCATGACCACAGGTGGGACACCTGGAGAGCCACCTGGGGACAGCACTGGCAGTGCCCGGCCCGGGGCTGGGGCTGGGCACCACACCCGACATCCCCCCCTGTACCCACGGGAACGCTTCCAAACACCATTGCCGGGGGATGCAGCCACGGGCAAGGTGACCCAGGCAGCCGGGACCCCCTGTGGCACCCCTGGCCTGTCCCCTGCCCAGCCCCGAGGAGGGAGGGGTGCTTGGCAGAGACTCCAGCACGCAGCAGCAGCTCCTGACCAACACGGCTGTTCCAGGGCTCCTGCTGTTTACAACGAGCAGAAGCGAATGTTGGCACTGGGAAAGTCGATCCGGCCTCGCCTCGGATGACCTCCCTTTCCAGGGAGGCTGAGCCAGCCAAGAGGCCACCACGGGCCCTGTGCTCCTCTGCACAAACCAGCCTTTCTCGGCTCAAGTAGGTCCTTTTGCAGCGGTGCCGCAGGCAAAGGTGCCATCCAGTGGCTGGCCAGGGTCCACTCCTCAGGGAGCTGCAGGGAAGAGTCAGGAGCACAACAAAGTCTTTCTCTGAAACACCACCAACGTCAGAAAACATGAGAAATCACACTACAGAAATTTACAATTTCCAACACTGATCAAGGTTTTATTTTTGTTTGGTTTTTTTTTAACAATAAAAACAAAACAGCTGTGTTCTAGGCAAAACCAAGGATCTCAAAAAAGATTTCTGAGGTTTACTAATAGCGTTGCAAGGTAAGGCTTCCCAAAGATTTTTATTGAAATAAATTATTTTCACCTAAACATCAATGCAATTCCTCTCATTGAATTCACCTTCACCTAAAAACCAACAGTAAAAAAAGTTACCAACAATTCTAGATAATACTGGGCTCCTTCTAAAGGATGGTGAAACTAGAACTCACTCTTCAGAAGTTTAAAAATTAAGTCACTGCCATGTAAAATTCAACTATGTAAGCTAGCAGCGGCGCCGAGGGCATCTCAAAAGTTCTTAAGAAAATCCAGGTTAGCAGGTTGGGCTGCAGCCAGCAAAGGACCAGCTGCCCCCATTCCTCCAGTCTTTATGGAAAGACCATAAAACTCATGGTGAGGTTGTGGGGTTAAAAATGAAATAAAAAGCAAGATATTGCAGCCATCTCCACGCCGTCCCATCCGTGCTGCACTGGAGTCCAGGACAGGCAGGTTTTACTTGAGACTCTCTCGGCTCATGGCAATGCTGTAACCTCACCTTAGGTCCCCCTTCTTCACTCGATCCCCCTCTGTCCCTCGCTTGTTTCTGGACATAAAAGGCAAAAGAAAAGTGCAGCCCTGGGGATGAACAGAGCTAAACCTCTGCCAGTGCAGAAGAGCCCAGCAACAGTGAATGATTTCATGCTGGAATCAGCGTGAATCAGCGCTTTGCTGCACAATTCATGAATTCAGGTTTTTCTGTGTTGTGTAGCCAGACAACTTCATCCAGTGTAAGAACCTCCCAGCAGCGCTCCCCCAGCCCTTAAAGCTGCCCTACGTAACACCCTTGGCTGCTGAAGGAACAGGGACTGAGGCGCCTGCTCGTTCTAACACAGGGCTTGCTGCAAGCTTCTAAGCTTCCTTCCCTCGGAGTAACTGGCCCTGATCTCGAGCAGAACGTGCCCTTGCGCTCCGTGACCTGCACCCACAACTACCTCAGAACACACTTCCCCAGCCTCTGCTGTGCAGTCAGCCCCATGGCTCATGCCAGCTGCAGAAATCATGCCCGTGGTTTAGAAATTGCCTTTTGTTGTGGAAAGGATCAACGTCACATAGAAAATATTACAAAAAAGGTTAATTTGTCAGCTGTCCAAACATTATTAGACCACATGCTTTATACAGCAGAGAGGCAGCCAGCTCACTCGGCAGCACAGCCAGCTGAACTCTGAAGAGACACTTTCCTGCTGGTATAGAAAGCGCAGGGTTTTTTGTATTTAATTTATTTATTCAAGGTTGCTCACGAGGAGGAGGAAGGAGGGGCAGCAAGCGCTAAGAGTTTTGCTGCATCTGAAGTCTCCGTTCGGCGGCGGCAGCGAGGGTCCTGCGGCGCAGGGTGACGGCGTCGGCCGTCGCTCCCTCGGGCAAAGGCTTCTCCGTGCTCAGCTCCTCATCGGAGGTGGGGTTTTTTTCACGCCTGAGGGAAAAAAGGAAAGTGAGCAGATGATGAGTGAGCAGAACGCACCTCATTCTGGCTTTGAAAAATGCATCCCCGCAGCTGGGGAGGGCTGGAAGGCAAACTAGCAGGAAAATGCCTCGAAAAGCGCACGTGAGCTATGTGCTCCTAAAAAAAGCCCACATCACCTACAACAGGCTCTGCTGAGTTGGCAGAAGCTCTCAGATTTTGTGCAAGATCCTTGTGCCTGTGGGAAGGAGCAGTTCTAAAGGTCAGGGCTGTCCTCTCAACTCAGAGCCCTTCACAGCAGGTGAGTTACTGGCTCTCTCTGTTCCTGTTACTCCTCAGCCTCTGGCGCTGCCTACCACAACAAGGCACTCCCTGATGGCAGCAGATAAGCCCGTGACAGAAGGGGCACTAGGGGTTGCACAGTGTAAGATAAGGCCAGAGGACAAGGAAGCTGCTGCCAGAGTTAACATCCCACTGAATTTTTACATTTTAATGGCAAAAACCAGTAGTTTGAACAACTCTTCAAACCAGTAAACCACAAAGTCAAAAAAATACTCTGTCTCCCTAAAAGGCAATTTTTCAAACATCAAGGAAAAATTAAGTCTAGGAGCAAGTCTGTTTATAGAAGGTGTCACACACCCAGGTATTTATAAGGCATTTCAGCGTGGAAAATAAAAAGAGCAGCAGTAGCATGACAACACCAAAGGATCCTAAACTCAGCAGGGTTGTTGTAGACCCTCTCAGAAGTGTCCCTGTGATACAAAGAAAGGGAGTTTTAAAAACACTACAAAGTTTTTCTACATTACAAAGTGCTTCCCCTTCTCTACCTAATCAGCAACTGGATGTTAGTAAAGTCCACCAACATAACTGGAATACCATTAAAAACACTGAATTCTACCTGTAACAGCTATTACTGGTTGGGCTAAAAGAAACACTTCATGTTGGTCCCTCTCCCTTCAGCAGCGCTGACTGGATAGTGCTGAGCTCCTCTGGTGAGGTCTAGTAAGGGTCACCTGTCAGGTCTGTGCTGCCCTGGCCTCTGTATTTGGAAAAAGTGGTGGCTGACAGGAATTTCAGCTGTAAGAGCACAGGCAGTGAGGGCTGACACCTGTGCTAGGAGCCAAACTAAACTAGAGGACTCAGACCAAGTAATCTGTTCTCAGTACATTCCTAGACTAAAGCCTACTGAAGCTGGAAGAATTGGCCTTTGATTTTGAAGAGTTTTGGATCAACTGCACAGGAAGCAGTGTGCATGTTGGGACACAGGATGCTGTTTCAGAGTTGGGTTTAGCAGTGTCAAACAGCATCCTGAGCCTGCTGTGGCAGATGTATTCTTTCCTCTTTTCCTGCTTTTCACACCACCCCAGGTTCCCACTGGTCCCAATCCATTTGAAACCCATCCTGGGGGACTCCACCTGAGAGGCCAGGCTGGAGTTTTAGGAAGGAACGTACTTTCGAGCTTGTTGCAACAAGTCCTCCTTCCGCTGAACCAACATACGCTGCCTTTCATCAGCCGACTTGGAAAAGCGACTTCCCCTGGCCTCAAAATCTTCTGCTTCACTAGGTTCTGATTCCATTTCACTGAACTCCACCATGTCTTCCAGTCTGGAGTTCAGTTCAAGTGGCACTCTCTCAGTCTAAGAGAAAAGGAAATAAGGCATAAGTCTTTGCAAAATTTGGGCTTCTTTGCATCAAAACAAGAAGCTACAAAGAACTGTCGTTTTCTGAGGCACTGGAAGAAACCAGAGTCCCACCTGCTGTACCCAATTCCCTTGGGTTCCTTTGAAAAGCCCAGCCAAAAAACAGAACAAAGCCATTTCAAACCATGCTCAAAGATCCTGTATCCTGTAACGCTGTATCTTTTATGCCATGTTTGAAAGTAATGTCAAAGACAAACATTAATTACTCATAATTAATGCTCTCTGAAAATGGGGCATTTGAAAGTCAGATTCTGCAGCTGACTTGACAAGTGATGCAATAGTAAAGAGTTGAAAAAGCAGAAATCCACATACTAAGGAAAGAATAACAAATGTATTTGTGAAGATTATTTGTGCTCAAAAAGGGAATTCATGAGGCTTCAGTTCACTGGGTTCTGCAGCACCCAAATTATCCTGTTTTAGACTGCTGGAGCAAGGCTGGCAACTGTCCCAAGCACAGTGTGCCAAGAGAGGAGCTGGCAGCCCCCACATGGCACCTCTCCCCCTTGACAGCAGCCAATAACACCAACCCAAAACCTGAGCTGATGGATGATGGCACTGGGTTCAGCAGCAGAGGTGAAACAGCACATCCTGATCACACCCTGCCACACAGGATCACATCAGCCCTGCGATGCAGAACCACCGTGAGAGCCAAGAGTGACATCAAGAAACAAATCACCTCAGTCAAGGGCTGAAGGGTTTAGCCATCATTTGGTATCCCAGAGAACAACTCAAGCCATGGGGATGCTCCAAGGAAGTACTGGCCAAGTCAGCTCCTACTGCCTGGTTTTGGGCCTTTGGCAGAGCAGCTGAGGAGCTGTGATGGCCAATTCCATGGGATTGCTCCAGCCCCAACAGCCTGGACACAGCAGCATCACACTACAACACACAGGGTTAGGCAGCTGATGGGCAAAACCAGTTGAGTCATCCCAAAGCCCTAGAGACAGGCCAGTATCACCATCTCCCCAACACAACACCTTCAGAGAGCAAACACCAAGACAAATGTCACTTCCCGTTAGGTAGGTGAGCCAAGCAGGAATCCCAGAGCCCAAGTCAGCACAGTACAGACACTGCAACCTCAAACACAAGTAGGGGTGTTCAGCCTCTCTCAGCAAAAACACCACTGCTGGAATTTACCCAAGGGCTCCAGTACCACACCCACAAATGCAGCGGGAAAATGTGGGGCACCACAGGACTGCCTCAAAGCACTGCCACATCCCTGACAAGGGAGGGGAGCCCCACACAATGATCCCATGGGGCCAAGATGACCTTGGCAGACCTGGTGGAACAGGTATGGAGCAACTCAACTGCTGCTTCCAATCATCACAGAGGTGGGCAGGGAGAAGGGAAGCTCTGCTGGGGGAAGCAGTGAGGAGGCCACTCACTGCACTCAGTGTTCAGACAAGATCACTGGTTTTTCCCCCTGGACCATTTGTATCAGAAGATGCAAGCTGGCTCACCTAAGGTTTGGGGTTTTTTGTAACATTACAAAAATTCAAAAATCAATACCCAAAGCCCAATCCTGTATCTGAGCATAGGAGAAGTTACCAAGGAGGTTTTAGAGATGAAACTATCACAGCTAATTGCAGTAAAAGTTAAGACAAGCCTCAGTTATGCAGGAGATCACAGATGCAGAAGCCTGCATACTACAAAACTATTCCTCTTTCAGGCTCCAAGAGAAAAAGTTTCATGAAAGCGATGGGATGCCTCAGAAGTGTCTCTAAATAGCCACGGAGTACTTAAGCAAGGAAAGGTATACAGCATAGGAATGGAAAGGAGGCAGAGCATTAAGCACATCACTGGAAGCATCAGCATTCCAATGCACAGCTGGAGAGAAGCACATGCACAGTGTCTCACTAAGGGTACAGGCCAGGACTGAGAGAGGCTGTCAGTATTTAGAGCATTATCTCAGAAACCTGTAACATGATTTATACCATGATGGTGCTCAGAGATGGCTCTCAACTACCATTACATTATATCAGCACTTACTCCCCAAAACTACAAGCTACAATTGGAGAAAAAAAACCCCCAGTCATTATCTCTATCTTAAGACCTTTTAACTCTAAGTAGAATGAAGTCATAATATGACATAAGCCACTAGGAAAACCAACACTACTCATGAAGAAGGGTTCTTTTATTTGAGCATCTTAGCTGCCCTAAGAAGTGTTGTTTCCAACAGGCAGAACTGATGAGTTTTTGTTGATCTCCACTTGCTGTTGGAGATCTACAAAGATTCCCAGTGAGTATGCTGATTTAAAAAAAATAAAAGGTAGAATGCCTGTAAAACTTACTCTGAGGCTGCAGCACAAAGGAACTGGAGTTTCCACAGTCTCTCTCAGAGAGACTGTGTCAAGGTCTGTCTATCCATAATTTGGAAATTCAAGTCAGACTCAGAGGAGATGATGGCAGCTTATGTCCCTTCACACTTGCCTTTAAAAAGCTTCTCAAAACTCCAGTGCACCCTGCTGAAGTAGCTTGTTTGCTGCTGGCCCTTTTCTCACATACAAGCCTTTCAGTGACTAGAGCCAACAGATTCTTCTGGAAAGCAGAAAGAGATACACCAAGTATTTGGTTACAAATTAAAATCGTAATCAAGGAGACACCAAAGTGACAGGAGTTTCCTAGAGCCAGAGGCTCCCAAAGCTCCTCTCCTCAACAGAAATACTTCAAATAGTAAGGAGTTAGGTGTGACTCCTTGGAAGAACTCTGAGCTCTGTAAGAAGGGTGAGCAGCTTGTCCAAAGGCAGCCTAAGCTAACACTAAATGCACGAAGCATTTCTGAGGCAGGGAGAGGACAGCAGCACCTCCCAGCTTCCACAACACTACCCAGCAGCACGCTTCTCTCTATGCATGGCAGTCTCAGTCTCCCACTTCAGCTCCTGCCTGTGATTCCCATTTGGCACAGTACAGATCCATCCAGGAAAACCCTCACAGAGGCCACCAGTCCATCCCACACAAGTAGCCACCAGCAGCCCAACTAAACTGTGGGATATTCACAACTAGTCCACTGTCCCCAGGCCATCTCTGTGCTATCCTACACGATAAAAACACAGGTTCTCCATCCAAACCACCATTCACTCCAGTCAGAACATATCATTTGAGCAGTGCTCAGCAGCACTGCAAAGCAAAAAAGGTATCTCTATTAGAGAGCACATGCTCAGTGCTGTGATGTATTAACAGCACTTCCAGGTTTTTCAGGTTCTGTAGAAAGGAGGACAGAAATACAGATAGTACCAGGCAGGAGGGAAGATGAACAGCAACACAATCATTCAAAGCAGGATTTGAAGCCAGAAAGGATTCAAACTTGTATCCAAGCTAAGGATAACTAGACACCATTTGTACCAAGAGAGGTTTCTCTCATTAAAGAGCAAGGCAAATGCCTTTAAAACCTTCAAAGAAATCCAAAAATGCTTGATCCAGACCAAGATTTTCATTTCTGTGGTCCTGTAGCTGCTACCCCAGGCTCTTACCAAATACCTGTACCATCGCTACCACCTCTTCCTCAGCCTCAACTGCATAATCAAACCAAATGAAAGGGTTTTTTGTCTTGCAACCTGCTAACAAGGGAACTGCCATGGCTGAATTCCAGGTAGTGACAGGTTGGCTATTCAGATCACTAAAGACTGCAGAGAAAGTCACACACCTCACAAATTCACTCAGCCAGCAGAAAGGGAGATTTATAAAACAGAAACCCTCAGGATGTCACTATTACAGTCAGGGAAAACAAAAGTAAAATGAGATCTTACTCTACTCACATAGTATTTTTTTCCCCTGCCACACTTTAGCTAGCACATGCTGCTTAGTAAAGGCCTTAGTGAAAAAGAGCAAAATCCATTAATGTACTTTGTATATAGAAGGGCTGCTATCTCTTAGTCCAGTTCATATCTCGTTCCATTCTCACCAAAGCTCCCCATGTCTTAAAGTGCTTCCTCCAGAACAAAAAACAATTCTTATACCCAGAAAAGAAATTCTTCTCCTTTTAATGGAAGTGTTTGGAGATGTACAGAATGGGAATGAGAAGGGAAAGGGGAAGAGCAAAACACCCTGCTCTTCATATTCCACAGACGGGCATGGGCTGACCAGACATGAAAAGAGACATGATGACTTTCTGTTCTTTGTGCCATTTGAGAGCACTTTCCTTCAAGGAAGAAAAGAATAAAGAGATAATCCTCTACAGGGGTACCACACCAATATCTGATTTATCTGCCTGACAGTGTTAGCTGTGATGTGAAATGGAAGGAAGGGCTGCCACCAACCTGACCTGGTGCAGAATCAAAGGCACCTACCAGTCCATGCAGCATCTAATTGTGCTTTTTGCCCATTCTTATGCCAATTTACCTGTGTGACAGTTCCAGTATCCTCCTGATCAGTGCTGTGCCTTTCCACAGAGCTGTTCAATGCAGGTCTCATGCTATCTGCACGCTGAAATGCAAACATGATGGGTTTAATACAGTGTGGGAAATGGCAAAAAAACCCGAGTTCTTTGAACTCATTCAAACTCTGCCCTCTGCAATGTCAAACGTTGTGTTCAATTTAGAAACAGATAAGTTAGCAATAAACAGAATGCTCTGTGTTGAGAGAGAATTCTCTCTGCTTCCCCACACGCAGACTCCAGATAACAGGACTATCTGATGTGCACAGAAACAGAATTCAATATTCTTATTAATGGAAACATTGTCCCCAGACTGCTTTACTGAAATCTGCAGGCACTAATTAAGAACAAGGCATCATTTCACCAACTTTCTTTGCAAAAAATCTTCCTAAGTGGTACAATTCAATTATCTGTCAGCAGAGAAATCAGCTGGAAATGTTCTAAAAGCTCTGCACAAGAGAGACCGGGAAGAGCTGCTTTAACTGAGCAAATATTTGTCTCTTGTCTAGCTAGGACATTTTCAATATATTTTTGGTACATGACTGAATACACTGCATTTACAGAGATTTAAACAAAGGGGAAAACAAATCCCAGATTCACTAGTGCTTCAACTCGCTTCACTCCCCTCTCTCATTATTAAGAGGCTCAGTGCTGTGATAAGAAAAAGTAATTTTGGGTGCACAGTCTTATGACTCACCTGTGTGGGGAAAGGCACCTGGATGCGCCCTTCTAGGATGTTGTCAGTGGTGATCTCTACAGAACGAGTTAGCTGCAGATCCTGCAGAACTAAATGATAAGGAACCTGAGGGAACATCTCCTGAATCTGATGGGCCTGGAGAAAACAATAGAGTCAATATCAGCAGTAAATAGAAGTTAGTTGATAAGTATGTCAACAGAAAGAGATTAAAAATATTATCAGCTCAAAGATGCTGCTTATGATATGCAAACCCACAGACAGAAAGAAAAGAGAAAGAAAACCCATGCTGGCATTGACTTACAGAGCAATATGCTGCCTCCACTGAAGTCAACAGCAAAACTGCAGCTCCTAGGGAGCCACCACATGGCCCTGAACAGTGCCTGTAGGTGCACAAAGGCTTCTAAAGCTTCCCAACCCTCTTCTTATGACAGCCTTTTTAATAAAGATCTATACAAAAGTCATGGGTGACTGAAAGTTACATCAACACTGGGAAGAAAAAAACAATTTTTCTTTGTGCCATATTGGTTCCATAACAGTACTGACAAGGACAAGTGGAGTAAGTTTTAATAACCCACTCCCTCCAGCCACCCTGCCTACAAACCAGTTTAATAGGGTCTGAAAACTCAAGTAAATTAAACTGAGTTGTCAGGGAACTGTTATTACTGAATTTCAAGTTAGTTAAAAAATATCCAAATTAAATAAGTAAAGGTAAGAGGGAAGACAAATAATATGCTCTTAAGAGTCCAACAACTAGATTTCATTCAATATTAAAATCTCTACTTTCACTAATGCCCAAAGTCATGGGGAGCAGGGGGGAATGAGAACAGCAACAAGAAAAGAAAGTTTCGAGAGCAAAGCAAAAACTATGCACCAACTGACAGCTAGTTCCAACACAAACAACTACTGCAAACCTAACCCTCCATTATATTAACTTGTGACCAAACCAACTGATTTAGCATTTCAGCCTCTGGTTTTCCCTTCAAAATACTTCCCTAAGTTTTTATTCAGTAACACAAAGAATTTCACTTATTTTCTATTAAAAATGTGTAACACTTTAACGATCTGCTAACCTGGGCTTTTCCATTAAAGTAGACATTTTAATATAAGTTACTACTGTACTTTTGATAATACGCAATTCTAAAAAACCATTACTCATCCTTGACAAAAGCCCATTTATGTCACTGTGTCCAGTAAAACAAAAATTAAACTGACCTAAGATGGAGAGTTCCTGCACATTTAACTAATAAATCATCTGCTAACACCTTATTTCTCCCTCCCTGCCTCAAATACCCTCAAAATAGTGGCCATACCCTGCTGGTGTTTAAACAGAAGTAAAGGCTATGGGAAAGACCTAATATTGAGAAAATTCCATCACTTTCATGAGACAGCCCACTGAACATTTATTACCATGGTATAGAACACAGCAGCTTGAAGAACTCAAAGGAAATAGCACTTCTCAAAAAAATGAAGTGTTTCATGAGGCAATATCCTCTTTTTTTTATACTACATTAGAGTGTTAATGGATGAATTCAACAAATATGGAATTTCATCCTCTACACTTCTATCATCATCATGAATGAGCAAAAGCTGAGGGTGTTAGCCCACCTCACAACGGTAAGACACTGAAATTATTATCTTGAAGCTTAGTGCTATCAAAGATTAAAAAAACAAATCAAACCTATAGAATGAGTTTGATCAGTTACTGCAGACCAACAGCTAAATTCTCTGGTTAGACTCACACCCTTTGGTGCTGCAAGTTGTCATAGAAGTACTGAAAATGAGCTAAAGAAGTTGCAATAAGCATGCTGAAAAAAAGCCTGCCTATCTACACAGAAAAACATGTCACTTTTCTACCTCATTCACCCACCTCCAGACCTGTTCTTTTATGCTGGCACATTTGAACCCAAATATAGCCCTACTTTCACTAAAATAAAGCTTCTCTCACTCAGAAATCAGCTTTCATCTAGTGTCTAACCACTGTTTTGACTTCCTTCCCCTTTATGTTCTCCATTTTAATGTAACCCTTTCCCCTACACAACACAAACAGGAAGGCTGAGGTGCAGTCTTACCATAACATTGAGCTGGGAGTTGCTGGCTTGTGCAATTCCGAGGATGTTGGTGGTGTGCATCACTTCCACAGAAAAACTGGGCAGCCAGCTGGCAATTCGGGAGCCTGGGAGCAAGAAATCACCAAGAAAGTCAAGAAAGAACACGAGGATCTCAGTAGGCCAAGTACTTCTACGTGTATTTAATGTAAGTCTTCATACTGCACAAGGTATGGTGCAGGGAGTTATGCAGTGCAATCTATCCCTAAGGTCTCTCAAACATGGAGATGGCTGGAGTGAATCAGTAAATGTCCATAATGTCTTCAAACACACTGTCATAGTGGTTCAACAGTCTAGGGGCTGGAAAAGGATCAAGGAAACAACACATCCTTCTTTTCTTTTTCTAATGTTCCTAATAAAGTGAAAATTAAAATAATTCAGAGTCAAATTCAGTTCTGGAATACATTAATAAATCCTGCAATTTTATGAAAAACAGGACAGCTTCTAAGCAATCTGAATCCAGGCCCAAAAATGGGTCATCACTGAGAAATATTACTTCAAAGGGACACAGAGTAACTGAACAAAGTGACTGCTGCAATCGTGTGCTTCAGCTCAACAGAGTAGGGCACACGGGTGGCTCCCTCCTCCTTCTGTGCTGCCACTTAAATAAACACAGGCTTTGCTCTATGCCACTTCTCCTTCTATCTCCATGGTAATTCTGCAGGTCGCCAAGCCACTGGAGAGCACTGGGGAGGACATCCTTCAAAAAATACAGTGTTATTCTAAATATAAATGCCCTTTGGAGACCTAAAGCACCCCAGAAGTGGAAGCCATGCAGAAGCTATCAGCCAGTCTCCATGTACCTAGGAATTGTCTGACCCTGCTCTGTCCATTATTCTCCCCCAACAATCTCCAAAGATTTCAAAACAAGCACAGATGAGGAACAGGGCACTGTGTTAGTTTGCAGCATCTCAGCTGCCTCATGGGAGCTCCACAAGCACAGAGCCCAAAGTTAAATATTTGCAGTACTGAAATCTACTGAAAAACACCAAGACTGCCATCAAAACATGGGAAATTGTGGTAGACAAGAACACAACAACATCAAAATTTAAAAAAAATCTGGAAGACAAGCAACATAAATCACCTTTTTCAAAACAAGTTGTCTCCATACACAGAACTTAGCAATGGCCTGGAATCACATCTACTTTGTGAGTAGTTATACTACTAAAAAACCCCAAACATGTTAAACTGTTGTGGCTACATGATTCCTTCTGTGACTAACCTTCTGCACCTAACCAAGCATTGCAAGTGTCTTGTAAACTGAGTGGCAAATGGACTTTTGACAACCATACATTAGCTAGGGGATAGAGGAAAGACTGACTTTTAGACTGCACCACAGAAGGCTTTTTTCCCCCCTTTCACTGTCATTGATTAACCAGCACATGGCAACAAAAAAAGACACAGGAATTTCCCATTCTGCTTGTCAACATGGCACACAATGAATAAATGCCAGTAATTGAAGCTGCTGACCACAACAAATCCAGAAAAAGGGAGCAGTTGTACAAAATCTTTCAAGGAATCTCCACAGCTCTGGGAAACCTCAGAGACACATCTGAGCTCTTGAAAACGAACCATCAGAAACACAAAAGTGTTTGACAAATACAAGCAGAGCATGGCCTGAGTTTCAGCTGAAGCACAGAGAGAATTCCCTCCTACAGAACTCAGTTCCCCTTGGTTATTTGGGCGGATGTCAAATGTGCTCAGCTCACCATCAAAGTGGAAGAAGTGATTGTGCTGGTTCAGGCGTGGTCTGCCTTCTGCTGCTGCCACGGGGACCAGGTTCTCATCCAGATTCTCCCTTTGGTGATCCTCCCTCACATGATGGCTGTCAGTGATATTAAGAGACATTCTGCAGGTGGGGCAAGATGTGTCTTGTTCCAGCCAGGACCGCAGGCAGGAGCTGACAGGAAAACAGTAACACTGCGGTGAGCTGGCAGCGTTTTTCCAAGACACCACTACCACCAGTACATCAAGCAGCTGTAGCATATTCTGTACACAACATCAACACATGGGCTGCTCAGAGATACCCTTAGTGAGCTCCTGATGACTCTGGCATAGGTTTCTTATTTCTTTCAGCTGAAAATACTCAACTGCTCACTTTTTATAAACATGCATGCAGATTTATTATACGTCTAAAACACTCTCCAAGCTTGTTGTCCCTCTAGCTCAGAACAAGCAAGTTTTGCCTGGAAGGGAAAAGAAAACCTTTCTTTTCTCTCACCGTTCCCAACTGAGAAAGATAAAAACCAACTGGACGCACACTTAATGCCTCCTGACACATTTTCACAGCAGTTCTGCCTGTGATGAGGCAATGGTACCTCCAGTGTTTTTTCAAACAGCTTTTCAAAATACCAATACCCAAACCACAAAACTCAGTACCACTCCGGGAAATCTCTAAACAGATTCATTAATACTAACAATTCTGTGCCATTAGAATCCTTCCTTAATTCTGAAATTTTGTGTCCTGCAGAAAGTAAGAAGCATTTGAAATGCAGGTTGAAACACTCAAAGGCGTGCTTGCTTTTTGATTCATGCTGATATGACCCAATTGCAGTATTTGTTCAAGTTAAACCTAATTTTCAGTGTGGAAGAACTGAATTTCACAGGGACAAACACTTCCCAATATTATAACACATACTTCACATTTGCAGGGTGGGGTTTTTTTCCAGAAGTTCTCAAAACACTTTAGAAAGGTAAAGACATACAAAAAGATCAAATAAACCTGTTCCCAAAATTGTGTATTTGTAAACAAAATGAAGGCACTGATCATAGGTTTGGGTTGACAGAGCAAGGGAAAAGCTGTAATTGCAGGACTATAATGAAGTCAAGGATACAAGCATTCTGTCCAATTCCTGAAACTTTGCCAAAGTGTTTTCCATCCTATTGCAATGGAGGGATATACAGTGATGGGTTTCCCAGAAATGACCAAAGCACCACAGTAAAAATCTGCCACCTTCCACCAGCTTGGTCACCAGCACAAGCAGCATGCTGACACTGGCACTGCTGTCCAACGTCACATCCCTGACCACAGGAAAACCACCCTGCCCACAGTGTACTCAAACCTCTGCTAGGGCTGTACTCCAAAGGTCACTTGGGAAACACCTGGAGTTTCCCAAGCTGCCACCACACTGCTCCTTCTCAACAGCTCAACAGCCAAGATGCTGGAATTGGCATAACCCAGCACTAGACCCGAAAAGCCAGTTGTGGTCACACCCACTGTGTACCACACAGGCAGAAGGGCTTGGTCACCCACAGCACCTCAGTAGGAGGAGGGCCAACAGCAGGTCAAGGCTGGCTACCCTTCAGAGCAACAACTTTTAAAGTTGCCTGCTTCCTAGAAGGTAAAAGAGAGAGTTTCAACATGCCTAAAAGATTCAGACATCTACTCCCATTAAATTTCCTTAATCTTTAGGCACAGGGTTGACCTCAGCAACGTCAATCTTCCCTGCCACCTTGCCTTCCACCCCAAATAACAGATGGTGGAAAAAAAAATCCCACGTAACTGAGAATGGACACAGTGTTCAGCCTGTTGTAAAATCACCAGGCTTTTATGAGGAGAGAAACCACTCTCAGGTTGTAAATAGGGTTATTAGTTACATCTGGTTTTATATGCAAGCCATCCACTGCAACGTGTTCCCTCCCTAAAAGCACCAAGGAGTGTAACTTGCTTCAAAACTGTAATGGCTTCAGAAAAAAATATAAAAGAATCCTTTTAAATACAGAGAAAATGCCTTTCTGTAGCAAAGACCCTGGGCTTCTCAAGTGCTCAGCAGGTGATTAAATATTCACATGATTCAGTAGCACTGGAAGAAGAGTTTTTGCTACAGAGGCACATTATCTCATTAGAGACTTCTGGGAACACAGATAAATATTTATGGCAAGGTTTGTCATAAATGACAACAAATTAGCACACAGATTACAGCCTCTGGTTTGACAGTTACCAGAAAAGTAAAAAGCTATTTACAGAAAGTAACACCACAGGGACAATTTAACTGACCTATTCATCACATGCCCCTCCAGAATTGTCTGATTCAATCCCTCTAACACCTTTCATATTTAAGTACAGGCAAGGAAGTGTAA
The DNA here is from genome assembly GCA_013400775.1 of Chaetops frenatus. Lineage (NCBI taxonomy): Eukaryota > Metazoa > Chordata > Aves > Passeriformes > Picathartidae > Chaetops > Chaetops frenatus. Next base: position 23,688 of record VZTR01033429.1, on the reverse strand, counting down.
GCATTGCTACAAAAGATCCAAGGAAGGTCACATCCAGCTCAGCACCCTGTGTCCAGAAGCATCTGCTACTATTCACTACTGAATGAGTGTAAGAAGTCTATAGAGAGGTTCTTTGTCCAGAAGTCTCTCAGTTTTAACTACCAGCTGCATAGGGACCATTTCTGCTGATTGGGTTAACCTCTTTTCCAGCCCTGATGGACCATTGCCCCTTGAAACCACAGATTCAGACCTGGCCTCCACTACTGCCCTGTGGGACTCACCACCATGTGAGGATGCATCATAAAAAAATGTTCCCTGTTTTCTCCTTAAAGCTGATATCTGGAAGGTACTTAAGATCCAGCCTCCATTTTGATTCTTCACCTGAAAATCAACACAACCTTCACACAACAAACCTACCAACGTGTGTCTGAGAAACTCAACACTAGTTACCCACTAGCTGACAAAGTGCACACTCTTACTTTGGGGGAAAAGAAGTGCACCAGGTGGAACAACTCAAACATGAAAATGACTGGAGTGAAAAAGACTTGTACTCTGTTATCAGAAGCAGACCAAGACGATCCAGGCAGCAAGCATCCAACAGCTCTGCTGGTGGCCTGTTACTTGTCATACCACTGTAAATTTCAGCCATGCCCATCTATCCCTTCCCTTCTCAGCTGGGTGCACCCTCTGCAGCCTGGACACGTACTTGTGGAAGAGGTGGCCGCAGGGGAGTTTACGTGCAGATTGCATGGAGTCCCAGCAAATGGCACAGTCATCATTGTTCACTGCCAGCTCCTCTGGTGTTGCAACTGCAAACCTACGAAGAAGAAACAGAAGGAATGACTACACAAGCTCAGCATGGCCTCCTCTCTAGAGAATCCAGCATAGAGAAAACCTCCACATTAACTTTCCATTAAGAGAGCTGTGCCAACAAGTTTGTTATTTTTTTGATAACTCAGGCTATACTACAAAGGAACACATATACACATCCCTCTGATGCTTTCTGCAGGCACTTTTTCTGCACATCTCCTCATACTCCTAAGTGCAAAAAGCTTAGACTTAGTAACTTCCAAAAGACAATTATATGATCATTTTGTTGAGATCCTTAAATTATAATCTGTATAGATTTGGTTTATGTCATTTTTCTAAATGAGTTTTAATAGCTGTACCCATTAAGCTGTCTCTTTGGGATCCTAAGCATTTATGGTCTGACTAATTTTGGCCTCAGACTTTGCCATTCCCATTTATCTTGACTTTTTTCCCTTTTTTTCAAGCTACAGTGCCATGTAGGCAGTTACCACATAGTATCCAAACACAGACAATATAGAGATGAGTGGTATAACAATATTTCAGAGCACTGCTGGTGTGGAACACACCTGAAGAACAATCACATAAAGGCAGCTGCCAGCAGCTGCTTCAGGAGGAAGGTAGAATGTGGTTCTTCCAGCACAGTCAAAATGACCAAAATACATGAAGTCACTCAGACAAGAAGTCTGTGACACATGCAACTCAAACAGCTTTGTGACCAACTCAAAGGGGTTCAGTAGCTCCATCTTAATGGAGAGAAACAGAAGTTCATTGTGGATGAACATTATTATGCAGCTCTTAACCTGATATTGCAGCCGTTAAATGACCTTTCAAAAAAAAAAAACCCTCAGGAACTTCTAGACAAGCCAGCCTTCTCCACCTGGACTACAGCAGCAGGAATCAGAATTAATCAAATCCACAGAGGCCCAAAATTAAAACAGTACAGTGATGTACAGAAAGAGTAAAACTCCCTGCGGCTCTTAGAATTTTTAAGAACATAGCTGAATTTTGAAAATGTTGGATCAGAGATGCAGTACAGTCTGGTATAATATTAGGTTTTAGCAGGCCTCCCAATTTCTCCATATTACCTCACTAAAAGGGAATGGACTAAAGTACTATCGAGGTGGTCTCAGCTCCACTTTAGGTAAGGAGACTTAGAGTTGGCTTCAGGTTTAGTAAATACACAGGTAAAGCTAGGCAGGTTTTAATTAGTATTTTGATTTCATTTCAGTCAGTAACTGAATAGTATGGCCTAATGAAATTAAGAGCATTGATTTCTATCACAGCCAAACACAGTATTTGACAGCTGAAACAGGCAGAGCCCTGTAGAGCTTCTGTCACCCCACTAAGATAGTATGCAAGAGAATACAGGAGAAGAAATACTGGACAGGAGAATTCACTTTTTGCCACTTTATACATTACCAGTAATATTGCCATTATACAAGTCAATCCTACGAATCTGTTAAAACCAGAAAGAGTCTCCCCACTAACAAACAAAATGGGTAAAAACACACTCTAAGTGCAGAGACTTATGAGTCAGGTTTGCAACACAGCATCTGTCCAGCTTATACCACGCCACTGTGTATCAAACTAACAGAATCCAAACTTCCTTCTCAGGATCCTCTCTACTAGATTAACATCAAGATTGCAGAGCAACTAAGGGGCTCACCTGGCTTCCATGTTTCCAACCACACGCAGGTAGTTCTTGTGCCGCCGAATTCGCCGCTGCACCTCGTGGAACAGGTAGCGCAGCTGCATGAAAATCACCAGGCTCGCCATTGACAACCAGATATTGCCAAACAGCTTGGGAAAAAACCAGCAGGGGTTAGAAACAAGCACCATGACAAACAAGAAGCTGCATCAGGTCTTAAGAGACAAAGAACTCAAGACACCAGCCCTGAAGAATTTCTCTTTTGTTGGGTCCATTCAGACAAACTACACACGTTCAAAGGTATTGCCAGCCATTACCTCTACAGACACAATTTTGGCAGCACAGTATTTACAATGAGGATAAACTGTATTCAGTCCTGTCCAGCTTAGCATCCCCTGCTGCCAATGAAAATTATTCACTCTGATATTACTCAACAAAAAAAAGCTAATTAAACACCTACTAAACAGATAACTACACAAAGTAGTTAATACTCCTTATCAAAGTTATTTGTGATGACTCCAACTACACAGAAGGAAAGAATGCCAGAATCCCCCTCTGTATTTTCACCTCTATTTAAGTAACTTCTTTGTAACATCTGGTTTCTAAAATAAACAAAGTAAAAAGAAATATAAAATATGTATACCCAATACCCTTTATTTTAAGGCCAGTCTATTTGTTCAGCATTATGTCCAGTATTTCATACCAGCATATGAATATGATGCATCAAGTCCAGGGAAAGCAAGGTTAGCTCCATGACAAAATCTGTGTAGTAGACATAAGTGCCTTTGCCCTCCCACGTTCCTTCATGGTTAAGATCCCAGAGATGAACTACATATCTGCAAGAGTACAAAAATTAACATTATTCTTTTTCTTTTTTTTTGGTAAACAACATCTCTGTAGTTCAAACTATTTTGTCCATTTTACAAACAACTTCTGGATACAGATTCTTTGCCCTTCCTAGGCCCTGCACTCACAGTCTGTGGTCTCTCCAGGGGGACTTCTTTTAATGCTGCTGGTTTCAAACAGCAACATATTTAAAAAGCAAAATGCAGTCAATGCTTAGCCCACACTGGCACTACAGACACTGCCAGCTGACAGAAAAGATGCAGCATTTGCTAAAAACTACTTCTTGTACCAAAAGTCAATCTTAGGATTATAGTAACTACAGAAGCACATTTTTCAGCATGTGAGGTGTTTCTCAGTGTCAGACCTGAAATGCTAACAGTGACCTGCACAAAGAGACCCCTATGTTAAACACTATATCCCACATATGCACACAGAGGTGTGTTACAGGTACACATACATGGGACTTTTTCAAAGCAAACCTTTGAGAGACCAAGACCTTAAAACAAATCCTGTAGAATGACATTAAGCAGCTATCAACCCTCATCCAGCAGCACCCATTCACTTTAATCCATGCCTCAAGCTATCACCACCCACTAAAGCTATCCATGCATTTCAACCCCCATCTGTAAAAAGCACTCATAAAAGGTATTTCTATCTGTAAAATCATTCTTAAAATGCTTCTACATGTATTTAATCCTTTGTACTATCCAACATATCTGCCAACTATTTACTAGCCAGCTTTAAAATAAATGTTCCTGCAACACTTAAACACCAGTACCATCTTTTATTCAAATAAAGGCTTTAGGATAAAGCACACACTTGTTCGAAGTACCTCTCCAGTTCTCTTGGAGCCCCTTTAGGTACTGGAAGGGACTCTAAGGTTTCACCAGAGCCTTCTTTTCTTGAGACTGAACAACCCCAGCTCTCCCAGCCTGTGTCCATGGCAGGTGGTCCACTCCTCTGAAAATCTCTATGGACTCTTCTGGATTCACTCCAGCAGGTCCACATCCCTCTCATGCTGGAGGCCCAGAGTTGGATTCAGCACTCCAGGTGGGGTTTCAGCAGAATAAAGCAGAGGGGCAGAATCCCTTCCCTGGACTTGCTGCCTACAATGTGAGGATGCAGACCAGGCTGTGTTTGAGCTTTCTGGGCTGCAAACACACATTACTGGGTCATGTCAAGCTTCTCATCCACTAACACCCCCAAGTCTCTCCTCAGGGCTGCTCTCAATCTCCAGACGTGCATTTGCAATTCAGTGAGGTAATTATATCCACCTCTTACATAAACATGCTATATGCACTACCATCCTGAACACCCATCCTGTAAAACATATGCTACTCACCGTAAAATCACATGAGCAGTTCTGACTGTCACCAGCAGAGACTGCAAAAGAGGAAGAATAAAACCATACATGTTAACAACATTCTGGCAGGGACAGTGGTTCAGATGCAGGAGTTCAAGGGCTAAAACAAAAACCACACTTATTGCAGCTAAACAAGTTCCTGTGAACCAATGGTCACTATAGGTGACTGTGTGCACAAAATACCTGAGACAACCATGAAGCTTATAAATAAATACGGAAGAAATTGTTCCCAAAGACATGATGCTATTAAAGGAGCCACTAATGTTACTGCTGGTAAGAGTCATTTTTTCCCGACTACACAGGATGTATTGCCTTTTTCAATTATTATCACTCGGCAAGTGTTGAGACCACAATCCCACCAACTACCTCTCCTCACTCCACTTCTTAAAAAAAAAAAAAACTGGAAGAACTGAATAATAACAGAAATTTGAAGAAGATAATGTCAAATAATCCCCCACTCTGTTGAGATGTAAATGCTACTAAAGTAACTTCTCTCTTTAATCATATTTACATTTCTAGGCTAAGTACAGAGAAAAAAAACCTGAATATATCAGAAAGTGTAAGATCAGAAGTGTAGACAATTCACCAAAAATTAACTACATTTCCATGGGCTCTTATAATCTAAGAGATGGTGGCCCCACCACCTCTCTGTAATCCATCAAGCCCACAGTGCTCCATCTCTTCATTCTATCCTCACAGACATGCTTCCCCTAGAGACTGCCCACACCACCCTGTAGTTAGCAGGGGCCAAGTGACACTGAGATGCAGGGGATTTACAATGAGCAACTGAAACCACTTCTGTGAAACTGGTCTGATGGCATGCCTTCAGCATAAGTACTACAAACAGGACAGAAGAACTATCAAAACCACTAACTTCCCAAAGTAGCAATAAGCCAGTTGGTTTGAATAATTTTTTCCATCTGTAAAAAGCATTCTTAAAATGCTTCTATGCGTATTTAACCCTTTGTAATACCCTACATATCTGCCAACTATTTACTAGCTGGTTTTAAAAAAAATCATGCAATAATAGACAGACTGCTTGCTATACCATAATTCTCGAACACCCTATATTAAGGCAAAAAAGTTTAATGCTTACTCAAAAATACAGACAAGTCCTTACTCAACTTTCTCTGAGCATTTGCACATTTCACATCCACCCTCTGCTGTAATGAAAATGCTGACAAGCAACAGAGAACAAGGGGAAGTCTACCTAAAACACAAGAAAAACATCTATATTGCTTTATTGAAAACCCTGAGCTAATCAATGTTGGCAAAAGAGAGATTAATAGCTTAATGCAACTTAATGTAATTCATTCACGCTAATGGAATACACTTGGCAGGGTCCCTCTCAAGGAGCATCACATAAGCCACCACCAGAAAAACAGTTCAGTCTGAAAGATTTAATGTTTTTTACTAAGATCTTGAAGTCTCCTATGAGGTGTCACTGCCAGTACCCATACAGAAAAAACCCTAAATGTTTTATTCCACTCACATGAGTGCTTGGTATTAAAATCAAGGAAAGTACTCATGGTTGCCCAAGCCATACAGGAAATATTTAAAATGTTCAAAAACGGCAAGATATTAGACAATCTCCTATGAGAAAAAATCAGACTAGAATTCTTTTGCTTAGAAGGAAAGGCAGCAAAAGGATGGTAAGATCACACATCCTATGAAAAAAGTTAAACAGAGAATGATTCTTTGCTTATTTTCACCGTCAATGTATTTGATGACAGCTACAGACATTATTCCCTGCCCATGGCAGGGCGGCTGGAACTAGATGATCTTTAAGGTCCCTTCCAACCCAAATCATTCTGTGATTATCAAACAGAAGATTCAGAACAACTCCAAGAGTTCTCTGGTGCACACAAGCCAAGTAAATGTGGAATTTGTTGCCTTTTGGATATTACAGAGGCTGACATACAAACAAGTTCAATGCATGATCAGACAACTTTCCAGAGTACATCTGGGACTATCAAACCCAATGGGCTTGTGCAGCCCTCAGCTCAGGCACCTTCTCAAACACCAGTGGCTGCAAGCAGAGCTAGGCAACCCTTTCTTCTGCGTTCCCCACAAAGTTCCCAGCTGCCCACCAGCAGCACAGCAGGGGATCCATGGCTTGGCTGGAGACCCCCACACTTACACTGACTAAGCCACTCCCTCCTTAATCAGCACACAGAACAGCTCCCACCGAAATGAACAGCTGGGCCCCTTCCTGCGACCCCAAGCACTCACACTACCACACAGCACAGCGCTAAGGAGGCACCACAACACTCCCTGATTATCCTACCCTGAGCTGGAGCAATGCTGATAATCCTTCTGCCAAGCCAAGATAAGAGACGTGACACCAACAAGACCCCACCTTTTAGAGACACTGTTAAATCTTCCCATACCCTTCCACTGTTTAATTACAAATCTGATCTTGCATATTCTAATATTCAGGGAAAAATAAAGCAACGTACTAAATAACTGAACTGTGGTGTGACAAGCATCATATTCTCCTACTATCAATTGTTTTCTTTCCTGCTCCCTAACTCCAAGTGTGAATTCAAGATAGGAGAAGAAAATTATTTGTACATGTTACTTTTTATCTGAACTAAGGATGTGCTAACACAACATACTTACAATTATACTGGATTCCTCTCCTTTCTTTAAGATTATCACTTCCTCAGGCAGAGTGCAACAACCCACCACAACATAAAAAACATACTGATGTTCACTCCACAAACACACTGATGTTTATTCCACAGTGCAAAGTATTCACGAGTGCACAAAAATGCCTTGCTCATCTCAGCTGAGACACAACTCATTACACAAACATAAGCAAATCCCATGAGTATGCCTTAAGGAAAGGATGTTAGTCTCACTCCTTTTGGGGAGAAATTAAATACAAAATACAACCTCAAAGAAAGAGGCTGAAGTGCACACTACACTTTCATACACACTCTCTCCCTTTCTCAAGCGCTGTTGCACCAACCCTTCCTGCAGTGCTCATGAAGCACAATCATTATTTTTTCATAAGCTGTCACTTGATTTCAGCATCATCTTATGGGTCTATCCTCTCATTCTTTTCGTCAGAGTAAGATTTTTTTCGGGGTTAAAGGCTAAAGAGAGAAAGCATGCCAATGTGGCGACTTCTGGAAAACGAGAAGATTTGTTTGTGTCTTCAAAGTTTATTTCTTAAGGGAATTAAAAGCAAATCCATTGTATACCAGGATACCCCAAGAGGTCAAAAGGAAAGCAAAAACCACAACACATATGAAGAAAGTCTCACCTCTGCTGCCATGAAAGCCAACGTGTGCATGCCATGGGTGTAGCCAACAACTCCACAGACAACTGCTAATCCACAGCAGGACAGGAGCATGGCTATGAGCAGGGCCAGCACTCTGATGTGGCTGCTCATGGGCGTGGTGGGAGAAAAGGAAAGCTGCAACACAAATACATAAATACAAGTTTAAAGGAGTACTTCATCCACCCTGCCTTCCATTGTCACCTCACCAAACAAGACCCCAGGAAAGGTTCAGGAAAATTTTTTGCTTTCTAGCATAAAATCAATTTTACAATGCAATGCGCTAATAAATGATGAAGAATAAAGCAAAACTGACACACTATCCCAAAGCCTCATTCATGTTACTGTCATATACATTCACATTTTAACAATCAGTTACAATTTTCTTATTTATAATTATGATTATTTGAGCTAATGTTTAAATCATCTGTTCAGGAAAACCAGAAACACAGTATTTTCTGCACTAAATTCACAGCATCTGCTTAGAATTAATATGCATTTTGCAAAGACACCTGATTTAATGCACAGTCTTCGAGCAATGTTTTGCCAATTTTTCACCAAACAGCAGATCTGAATTTTTTCAGCTTGGTCTTCCATCCCCTAGTTCTTCCATTGTCATTTTCTTCTGGAAGAAAAAGATGTCTACCCAAAAAAAATATTTAAGCTGCAGCTAGAGACTGCTGGACAGACTCTACTGAAAAACAGCTGTCTCATTCAATAGCATGCAAAGTGAGCTAAATCTCTAAACTACTTTAACAGAGGGCTACACCTAGTCTGTTGAAATCAACAGCAACACAAGGGGATGTTGGTCCATCCTCTTTTTTCCAGGGCAGGGTGAGAAAGAACAGGACAAGGAAAGGAAGAGTTGCCCAAAGCTTCACTCTGGTCTGATTAACAAAGTTGATTCCCATGTTTTGTTTTTAAATGGGTTCTTTCTTACTTCTTTGTATGTGGCCCAGCTCCACATGCCCCATCTTCACAAGGCAAATCATGTAAGTATCATCTGTCCAAGCAAAAAATGACTATGCATGCTTTGAATGCAAAGGACGTCTTCCCACATGACCTTTGTTCTTTCACAGCTTTCTGAACAACACTAAAAATACCAGATGACTGCCTTATTCACTGCTGTCTCAATTTTCCTAACCCTAGCCAATCCAGTTTCATATTTAAGTGCTTAGCTACCTGTGAATTAACAGGCCTTACTGGACATTATTAAAAAAAAACCTGCAAAGCCCAGATCTACCAAAAAGAACTTCATGGATTCAATTCAGGTCAAATCTCTATTCCAGGAGAGATGAGTCTAGGAAAATACAGACCCATTATAGTTTAAAGGCCAAGATTTACTAAATTACAGTTTCTTCATTCTTGCCTAGCCTTCAATTTCTGCATCACTACCTAATTTATTCCTGGTATTAACAGAAAGTGGAATGTAGCTTAGAGAGAAAATTACACTGTATACTGTAAAGACATTGGCAGTCAAAATTCAGTATATCTAAGTGAGTGTGAAAGCTGAGCACAGAACCTGCAGAATCAGGCTCCATGGGCCAATCCTAAAGGGCACCAATCTAAGGGATGTTTTGTTGTTAAGATGTCTTTACTAAGGAGAGCTATGAAGCCATCTCTTGCAGTTATGTAATAGTAATTACAGAGCACATATAAGGAGCAGTTTATTAAAGAAAATAAGTATCTTCAGCTCCACTTGTCTCATGGGAAAACTGAAGGAGTAGGAATGACATTGTACTTTGAAGCAAGTATTTTAAACTAGTGGAAAGTGCACGTGTTCAGTACTGCAGGGTGGGGAAAAGGTCTAAATGATCTGTTTGTACCTTATCTGAGCCAGTGCCTGAACCAGAAACAGAATTTGCATGTCCCAAAAGACAGCCCTTAATCAAAACTTACATATTCAAAGCGATCCTTACAGAGCTGAACCATCAGATGGAGAAACACAAGTCCAGAGAACCAGAGGCACCACATCACTACTTCTTCCACTGTCTGAACATTCAGCACACCAAAAATGAAGATGAACTTGTAGAAAATGAAATTCCAGAATTTATCCTTGAGATGCTGTAATGGAAGACACTTGGTTACTGTAGTGAAAGCACTGACAATCCGCACACAGGGGAGAGAAGGAGGGGAAAAGAGAAAGGGAAAGGAAACCCATGGAAGTAGAAATGCAGCAATACATTAGCTAAAGTCTGGTGCATACACATCTTGAATAGTGTTACACTTATTCAAGAAATTTATTAAAAATACTAGCAGACCTTACAGTCTATCTAGTTTTCTGTACCATGGTAGCATAACTGTGCTATGCAGCACACAATGCAGTTTCCTGCTACAGTCCTATAACAGTGCTCAGCACAAAGCAAGTCTGATCCCAGTTTGATTATTCATGCCCAAGCAACTCAGCTACTAGGCTGCAAACACACAGTCCTCTGGCAGAGCTGCCACAGTTAGTTATTCAAGATGCCCAAACTGCCTAGCACCTTGCTTCCAAAAACCTGCCAAAAAGTACAGATGATTAAGAAAAGATGACGAAGTCTGTTCTTAAGAATCACAGTGCCTACAGTGGAGAATGAGATGGATGCGCAAGGAAAATTAAATCATTCCCACACACACAAAGTATGAAAGAAATAATACGATGTTCTCAAGCAGCAGACAGCAAGCCAGCTTGGAGGGGATAAAAAACGATTTATGAAACAAAGTGTTTGGTTAAAGTACAAGATGAAGTCACCAGGGGTTTAGTTAAGACAGGCCCTGAATTCCTTAATGATGCTGCTGTTTTGGGCTCGCCAATATTAATAAGCAGCTTTCCTTTACATGACAACTGAGGCAGATTCCTACTGTCCAAACACAAATGGATCCACACTGCTCCTGCTTTTCACTTCAGCTTTTAAGAGGGCAGAGATCATCCTGGAAACCATCACCAGTTAAAATTCCACATCCTTATAGTCAACGTGGACTGGAAAGAAAATCTGGGCCACTGCAGTTTGATAGTGCCTTGATTTTAACACACCACTCAGAGCCTCTATAAGGTATGAATGACAAATACAATAGGCTTTGAGAAATCCACAGTTATTAATGAGGCTTTGTGTGCCTCAGTTCTGCATGTCAAAAATCATCATGGCCTGATTCCTCCTAAAGAACTCTTTTTACTGACTTTTTTTTAATATGTGAAAACACTCCAAACCACTGCTACTGCATTGACACAAACAACTTATGCATTTGCTTTAATTTTTCTTAAAAAAAAAAATCAAGATACTATTCAAAATCCTGCTGCTGCTTTCATCTTCTGCAGTATCCTGTTTTTAAAAACTCTGGGCTTTCATGGTTCCTTTGCTGAATTTTTACAAACATTCTCACACAGCCAAGAGCAGGACTAAACAGCCTCAGTCTTCAGTCCTGCTCACCTCCTTTCTCTGGGGATTTTCTTGCCTAGTCCCTCTTAAACCTGCAGGCTGATAAATCATCCACTCAGTGTATGAGGATGGAAAGCGCTTCTCCAGCAGCCAAGGTACAAAAGAAGAGGGAACTCAAGACTGCCAGTGCTGACAACTACAAAATGCAACAGAGAAATGCTGCCAGGTGTAGACAGGATAGAGAATAACACATAACAAGTATTCTGAAGTGAGGTGCACTTGTAAGAAATCCGAAAGAGTTCATTAAAGAAACGGGATTTTCAAGTTGACTGTGGGCTTATAAAATACAATAGGAAAAATTCCCTTAGAAATAAACCAGAAGCTTGTGGCTGTGGATATACTAGCTGACCAAATGGTGAGACACATATTGTAAAATTTACTTTTCTTGTGCAGTTTCAGCAATTCCATACAGAAAATCACACCATTTGCCATGTTTCACAATTTCCTTGTTTGCTGTCTCACCTGCCTCTCGCTGACACGAAGAGGACCAAACACCATACACTGGATTAGCTTAGCAACCAGCATCAGAAAACAGCAGGCAGTGTTCACTAGTACCTGGAAAGAAATAAAGCAGTCAGCAACAAATACTTTTGCCCTATTTAGGAGGAGGGAGAGAAGGGAAATGAACAAGTCTAACAAAACCTGCCATTGTTCAGTATTAGTTGTCTCTTTTTTTTGGGTGAAATTTAAGCCTGGCCTCTTCCAAGATACATGAAGTAGCTGATAAGGCACTTAGCTTTTTTTTTTTTTTTCTAGAAATACTAACAGAGTTTGATACAGCAGTAAAGCCAACAAACAAACAAACCTCTTCACAATAAATCATTTTATACAGATTAGCAAATTTCATGAAGGAACATGGGGACAAAACTTAGAGATCCCCAAGATGCTCATTTTGTTTAACATATGGCAGATGAGAAAACTCCAGTTTGAATCTGTTGTTACAGTAAAAGAACTCAGAAGTTACCTCAAAACATGCTGAATAGCACACACCCCTTCAGTAGCAACACTGCTTGAGGCTTTCTTGGGAAACTGCTTTAAAGCAAAGGAGCAAGAAGCAGAACACACGGGCCTGGGAAAGCTGCTATCTCACATTGGGCAAAGGCACTTGTAATTAACTTTTAACCTAAGCAGGACGCTACAAAGGCTAGAAGGTGGATGATGAGGAAGCCTCACCCTGTCACTTCCAAAGGACGTACAATAAACTTTTCCAGGACTCTTAACTTAAGACCCTGAGACCAGGTTTCAACAGGATGAATGTGTCTGGAATGTTAAAAATCAGCACCTCAGTCAAGCTAGTATGTTGTGAAGCAGATGTCCAACTACTGCCACCTTTGAGTGACAGACAGATGAAAAGTTCAACAACTCAGCGAGGTTTCCGATATCTCCCTTGTTGACCCCTTATTTCAAGTACAAATCAGTGAGCCAAAATTCATAAACTATTATGAGGTTTGGGCCTAAAAAGATACAGAATTATTTTTTCCTTAAATAGTGAGAACGTTTCTCTGCAAGACTTTAAGTACCATTTATAAAAATTTTAAAAATAAAGGGAAGTAAGGCTTGGGCTCGAATATCTGACAGTCCCTTACTCAGATTTCTGGCAGAGCAGGTCAGGCAGTGCTTGTCTAAGCTTAAGCCCAGCACCCTCCTGGGACCGCGGCAAACGCTCCCAACAGCTTCTCCCACACCCCCCAGCCAGGACGAGCGGGCGGGCTGAACTCTCGGGGCGCTCGGCTCTAACGCTGCCCCACCGTCCCGGCCAGGCAGGAAGGGAAGCGGCTACCGAGGCTGCCCGGGGCGGCCGGGCGTGGGGAACCCAGCCGAGCTCCCTCTTTATTCCCCGAGCAGTTTTCAAACAATAACGAAACACCCCCCCGGACCCGCCCGCCTCCCCCCGGCCGCGGGGAGGTGCCGGCTGAGGCCGATCCCGATCCTAGCCCCGCAGGCCGCGGGCCCGCAGGCCCCGCCGCCGCCCCGGGCTCACCCAGACGCAGAGGCTGTCGGAGAGCAGGTAGTAGGCGACGTCCAGGGCCCGCGGGCCGGCGCAGCGCTGGGGCTCAGCCTGCTCGGTGCCCGCCGACTCGCCGGGCGCCTGGCTGAGGGCGCGGTAGGCGCTAAGGCCGGCGCCCAGCAGCGCCAGGGCGCTGAGCGCCGTGTAGGTGCGGAGGCTNCCGGGACAGCGGCCGCGCCGCCCGCGCCGCGCGTGGGGGGAGTTAGAAGGGCCTACAGGCACCGTGGCAGAGGAGGGCGTGTAGAGGCTGCGAGGGCCCTTCCACAGGCAGCCTGAAATGAGAAAGTCTCCCGAACTACCATGTAGTAAGGTGAGAGGTGCTGTGCTGGTAAGTGCCAGCGCTCAAAAGCTGCACTCTGCTCCTTGTTCTTGCAGCATCTGACTTCTAAACTTCCACGGGCAAAAACGGTTCTGTTTCCCACTTCCCTGCTAGTTTTATTTCCCCCAGCTGGCAGATAAGAAACCATACATTTTACTCACCATCTGTCCGGGCCTTCCATCCATAGGACCGAAGTGAACAGCCCTTCCTTTCCCAGCATTTTGCAGTACGTTTGCCATACTGCACAGCTTCAATTTGACCAAAGCACCAAGCTGTCAGGATTGTTCTGTACATTGCTTACCAGTGCAGATGGCAGCAGAGCCAAGCACTTTGGCAAGATTCAGTTCTCTTGGCATCAGGCACTCTCCAACCCTGCCTTCATAAAAGATGACAGTGCACAAGCAACAGTGCATCTTCTGATCAGAAGCAGAACTTGGAAACAAACCTTTTAAAGACTCATTAAGCAAAATTATGGAAGACCAAAGGCATTGGGAAGTGTCACATCCAACCGGACTTTATGTTTAGCCAAACATGTAAAAACCCCAGAATTAGAAAGATTGATATTTACTACCTACAAGAGACTGATATGTTGAGGAGAAAAAGCAGAAGTGTGGGGTATCCCTTGCAGGATGAGACAGCACAGGACACCATAGCATGGAACCACTTGCATCTGGCATTGGCAAAACATTTCAGCATGACCCTAATTCTGTCCCATAGCTAAGGAAAAATACACAAAATTAACTTCACTTTCCTTATTTTAACTGTATCTCAGACCAGTCCAACAGAATTTTTTTGGTTGTTACTGTCTTAAGGGGGCACTGAAGGAAAAGAGGCATGTTGCATCTCCTCCAAGCCCTGTACAAACAGATCAGTTCTGGTAAAAAAAGGTAAAGGCTACACATGCCTCTAAGTACTCATGCTCCCTCAAAACAGCAGGTCTGGTCTCCAAGTTAATTAAGACTCAAAACAATATTGAACCCACTTAATACTGTTGCATTTGTCCCTGATCCTAGGGATATTCCCTGCTCAGGGATAGAGATTGCAGCATCCTAATGGGCCCTAAATGGCTTGGCTCCTCCTCATCCCAAGATAATCTTTATTCCTGAAGAAAAGTTTAAAATATGCACCTAAAAGTAAGAGATAATTAAATAAAAATAAAACAACTAAAATACAGAAGGAAAAAAAACCTAAAAAGAAACCCCAACAACAAAAATGAAACCAAACCCAAGACAAACAGAATCTTAACTATATTGTTTAATGTTGTACAAAACAAAAAATTGGTGAGTATTACAATGAAAAGGGATTAAAACACAGGTAGCCCATTGCCATCTCTCTAGCTAAACAGTTGAGATTCACTTCTCTGTTCATACCATAGAATGTTTAGTGGCCTTCAGGAACAGAATGACTTGAAAAAATCCTTGTGTCACACGTATTCATTTCTCTACAGTTTAAAGCTGTGCTCACAGAGACGGCTTCTTCTACTGGAGTCTTCAGGTACATTGGAATTCAGTTGTAAATAAAGTTGAACCTAAAATTAAAAGGATTATACCAAGTGAGGAATTTTCACTCTTTTTTTTTTTTTAAGGGCATTTTTAATGAATAAGTAAATGTTTTGTTTCTGCTCTGGATAAGCCTCCACCTGACAGGACAGAAGAGCATTTTTTAATAAGACAGCTTTACTCTATAGCAGGGAACATCATTTTTATCAGTGGAAACAAGCATCCATCTCAGCTTCCAGATGCCAGCCTTTGGATGTGTCTGTTGCACCACTACCCAACCTGCATAACAGACAGTGTTTTGCTGGTACTCAAGAGGAAGTACCTGCTGTCTTTAGAGGAGGGGAAGGCAAAATTTGGGCTAGAGAGAAAAATACTCAGCAGGAAACAAGAATATTATGGGCAACACTAGTAATAACATTTTGCTAACATACTTTTTTCATCATAGTAGGTGGGTGACAGAACTACTTCCCTGAGGAAGAGCAGGCAGGCTGTATGATTCCTGGCATGCCTGAGCATTCTCTAAAAAGAGACCAGTGAGACTAGAGAGCTCTGGAGAGACAAGCCACAAGCCATTTCCAGGTAAGAAAGTCAAAGCACATATACATTGGAAGAGGAAGGAAAAAATACAGCTGTCCCTACAGATATTTGTGTCATAAGGATGGTACAGTTCATTAACTCTCCTAGAGTGTAAAAAACCCACCACATTTAACCAGCACAAAGCTGTGATAACATGCATCAAACTCACATCCTGGCTTTAACTCTCCAGCTGTCCCCAATAGCTACAAGAAGCTGTTCCTCAGTCTGTGAACAGTCTCATCCTCACTGTCTTCCATATCTTCCTTAGCTACAACTGCTAGGCAAGACTTTGTTGCCAGCCAGTTGTGATCAGTGCCTTGAAAGTGTCCATCACATGTCATCTGGGGCAGAATCTTTGGAATAGATGCCACCTTTTTTAGTTGGTTTCTGTAATGCCTTGCCTTGCTCTGGTGTCCCACAGCAAACATGTTCCCAAGAACCACTATACAAATACAACACACCTGCTCAAAAGTTGAGGAAGGCTGGAAATAATGGGTCCATATCCTGGTGCATTGTCATAGAGCTCGAACAATGGTGCAGCAACCAGCTTGTAATTTTTGGGGACTGCAAACAAAGCTAAAAACAAATACAAGTTGATGAATCAGAAAAACCAGCACACATTCAGCCAAGGTATCATCATCCCACATAGACCTCAAAACACGTACGCTACATAGAGTACTCAAGCAGGTTTATTCCTTTTCTAGTTAAATGTGGGATTTACATGCTGTACACAGACTGATGCAGGAGCAGGAATGAAAATTTATTAGGAACTCATGTTCAAAGGATCATCCACCTTCAAAATAAATACCAGCATTTAACTTTGTTAATGATCAACTACAAACAACTGCAAGCATACAATCACAACTTGGTACTACATTTCCTTGTGTGAAATGCAAGCATTTAAACATTGTTACAAATACAACCCTTTGATGCAAACAAACACTTACCCTTTTCTTGAAGCTGGACCAAAAAAAGCTTTTTGTGTTCTTTTGGCTTTGTAATGTGAGCTGGGATATATGGATACTAGAAGAAAAATGGTAAAAAACTGTTGTACAAAAGCTTCGAAAATATTGTGCAATTTTAAGTGCTACTTTATAAATTATCAAGCCCTGTACAAACTTCCAGTATGTCATATATTGTTCTTTCATGGCATCAAATAGAGAAAACCATTTTCATTACTTAAGAAAGGAATGCTGTTGCTGTCACAACTATTGACAGGCTCTCAAGTGGCACTAATACTCACAAGCAATTAAAGCAACCCAATAAAACAAATGCATAAAAGCAAACTGAGCAGGGATTTTCAGTATTAAAGCCCTCAGAAATAGGGTAGTAAGACTAATTTATTCACAGGGCATCTGTTCCATAAGCAGCAGTGCAAGAGTCTCCATTGTGGCCGCAAAAGGAATTGAAATGGTGCATCTGCCTCAGCAGAGAACTGGAAGCTACTATATCCAGTGGTTTCTCATCCATCAGGACAGGTGTGAGGAGGGAGACAGGAGTTTCCATTAAAAAAAAGGCTGTAGTTTCTCTTCAATCATAGAAAGGAGATGGAATAGCTAAAACCCAGAAAAACTAATTGCTCATGCAGCAGGTACTCAAGAAGCCCATCTGGCAGGTTGAAGGCTTTTAGAAGTACAAACAGAACTTGAACGGAGCAGATGGAAGCCCATGGGGGTACTCACCTGTGGAGGTTCGAAGTTTGGTCTCCACCAATTGCCAATGCAGTCATCAATCACCCAGTCTTGCTGAACACCATCCTGACGACCCAGTATCTATCAAAAATCCAGTAATAATCACACCTCAAACTACCTCAAGGAAGTTCTTTTAGTAAACACGTACTGGAAGCACAAAGACTTGCTGTAATATGTGTCTGGTGTAGTTCATAACTGTTCTGAGACAGCTTTCAATAGAATTGTAGAGTATTTTTGTGTAAGGTGATTTTTTTTACTAAAAGTCTCACCTGGTGGGACAAGGGTACTCTATAAAGCATTTCAAAAATCTATGCTGTACTCAGTTGGACTGGGTCCTATCAGACCAATGGGAAGAAACAAATACATTTTGACATTATCTAGCAGAATTAATTTGGCTACTTGGAGAAAATGGTGCATTGGGAGGACTATCTGAAAGGCAAGTCCCCATCAGTTGTCCTCCACAACATATTTTATTGCTCATCTCTACACTCACTTGCCTGAAGCCAGTCAGAAAGCAAAGCTGCAAATGAACACAGGACTTGAGCAGCAGATAGGAGTCAGCCACACTCATGATGCAGATAAATGAAAACTTGACTGCTTTATTTGTTAACTACCTGAGAACATCACAAAAGCAACAGTGGTAAGAAGACTACTCTAATGCTTTAGCTTATTCTGGTAATTCTAAAATAATGCAACATTCTGCCATAGCAACATAATGAAAGAAAACGGACCTCTGTCATTAAGCGTTTGAGCCCTTCTACCTCATCTTCTCCTGGATTGAGTTCACCACCAGGTCTGTTAAAATAATCAATGATGAAAGCCAAAGTTATTTTATTGCATTTACCAATCTTCACAGGCAAGCTCCAGTGTGCTCCCAGGTAGGGAATTACAAATTCATTTATGGCTCTTAAGGCAGAAGTTCCAAATCTAGCATTGCTGAGTTTGAAGACAGCAGGATAGCTTTCACCAAAACTGAAACTAAAACGGCTATTTATATCCCTTATAAAAATAACCATTGCATAAAATCCTTTCAGTTCAAGAGGACAAAGCATAACAATACACATGATAATGTGGACACTTAAAGGGTAAAGTTTTAGCAATAATAACCAGAAGCTGAAGGGCTGTAAATACTGCCTGTATTTGTTCTTATCTCAAAACCAGCACTCACTGAAGCACACAGAAAGCAGAAAAATTATGCAGGATTACTCATTTTCATCGTTACAGCATTTTGCAATTCTTTTCAGTCTTGCCTAGTTTGTCCACAACAACTCTTCAAATCGTTAAAACTAATCTAGATGTAAAATTAGACTTAACACACACAAAATTCAGAACAATATAAACTGTTAAAACAGAAGAGCAAGAACACAAGCAGGATAACATGAGACAAGCTAAGGCCATCTAGTTTAAAAAAGTATCACTACAACCATATTCAAACACTAAAATTTCACTCTGGCTGCGCTACCTATGAGATGAACTGAAGCCATTTTCTCAAATGTAGATGCCTACCTTTCTTGGTATCCCAGCTTACCATTAGTTTGTAAAAAAGTATCATTCTGCATTTACAGGAGGTTAGTCCTTGACCTCCATTTGCCCATTTTTGTGGGCATAGCATAACAGCTTTCACAATGCAAGTACAACACACCAACTGCTGGTAGTGAGTTTTAAACAAGGTTTTACTATAGTGATGCACTGTAACTAAGATTCCCAGTCAGTTCCAAATTAAATCACCGCCATCATGAGCAGAGTCAAACAAACACACTTTAAATTAAAACCCCACCATTCAAAAATACTTTCCAGACTAAGTCATTACAAGCAATGAATCCCATTCAAAAGATTGAGCCGCTGGCCACGGTTTAACCTCTAGCCCACAAGTTTAGTGGTCTGTGACAATAAACTGAAGTTACATTTAAGAAACAGACGCTTACAGCTTGAAGAAAGTAGTACCCAGCTGCAGTAACAGCACGTGGGGCAGCCTGTGCTCATGCACAATCAGAACTCCTTCCACTGTCCGCCTCATGCCAATCTTGTCAAACTCTTCTCTCATGCGCTGAAACCGAGCTGCCACAGAACTGTCCTTCTCATACAGGGGCTCCTTTGTGCCAAATGTGTAATTTGTCAGAGGATACCTATAAGGAGAAGAAAAAATGTTACTGCATAACAAGAAGTCTAACTTTAAATCAGCATGCCACAGCATCCAGCCTGAGGCAGACCCTTCACTGCTTGATGACTAAGTTATAGTGCAGGACTAAAATCTTTGTTGGTGGCTTTTGAGGCTCCTGTCCCAGGGGGATCTGCACTATGGAACACATAAGCACAGACAGTCCTGCTGAGCTACACTCTAGCCTGGTGCTGGCTCAAAAGAAGGAAAAGAAGCACAGAACCAACTGTCATTCAATAGCCACCCTCTTTGATCTCCATGCTGCAGGGAAAAGGCAGCTGAAGCTCTGAAAGGAGCTGGAAAAGAGATTGGAGAAAAAGCTCTCCTGAGAAGGAAGGAAGCTGCACAGGACTGCAGGCTTTTTCTGCAGATGTAATGAGAGCCTGAGAACTAAACTGTTAGAAGTGGTTTTGTTTTGAAGTGGGAAATCAGACATGTGGATGACAGAAGAGCAGAAATGCTGAGTTTCTAAGTGCAGGGTTAGGAGCCTGGGGTAAGATCTTGAGTGTGAGCAGATCCTTCTGTTGGGCTGGTGCTGGGCCCCTGCACTCTTGTGACAATGCAGCAGAAACTCAGCGATTTTTCCAGGTAAGAGGGACTGAAAACAGAAAAGAAAGGTTAAGCAAGAAATGGGTCAGTCCAAGACAGCACAGAGGGCAAGAGGGGAGTGTTACCATACAATTAAATCCATGTAACATAGAGGACTGATGGCAGACCTGGAGGAAAGACAGAATCACCCAGCTAAGTCAAAAGGGAGAAGAAAATTATTCTGGGCAGAGCAGTGACAAGCTATCACCATGGTTTTACTGATTTGTGGCACACAGCAAATGAATTAACAGAAGGAATGACTGATCTTATGTTTTCCTTGAGATGCTTCTTGGCATGGATTCTTTCCCCAGACACATCAAACTTTAGTAGAATACACTCTTCCCCCCTCAAATTCCAGCCCCCCTCCTCCTCCAATTTTCTTCATGTTTTACAGTGGTTAAAATAACAAGCCAGTTGCCATTGTTAGTCTTTTCTCATGTAGATAAGTGAGCCAAAACAACCAGTTTCCAAACCACAGATTCATTTACTAACAAGCTCACCCACTTTCACTTATAGTTTAAAACCATCTACATTTCTTTTTCTATTTGCTTCCATTTTTAGATACACAAATGGCTTTATTAATAACCTACTATGTGAACCCATACTATACTAATGTGGATGCATTAGTCTGTACATCAAAACCCTTAGCCTCAACTTTAAAAAAATGCTGCTGTTAAGAGACCTTCCTGATGAGTCATTGCTTCAGAAACTTGATAGAAATATTCCAGTTTCTGATGTTCGTATTTGAACTTTCACAGGACTCTGTGAATAATCTCAGCTACACCAAAAAACCCCAAAAGTGTCAGTGATTAATAGCTAAAATGAAATATTGACTGTAGCAGCTAACATTTGCTGGTTTCTGCAACTTGACAAATGCACTTAGCAAAGAACACATTCCACATCCACCAGAGTTTACTAGAAGCAGCAAGAATATATGATTTCTCAAAAAAAATACATGAATACTTATTAGTAAATAGCTGCTATCTATGACAATTTTCTCTAGTAGCAAACACTCTAAATTTTAACTCCAACACCTGCACCAGACAATCCACAAACACCAGGCGCATCCAACCACATCCTACTGACTGCCCAGGGCCAGCGCAAATCCCAGCGAGGCCAAGAAAAAAACCCTTTCTCTCTCTGCCGCTCTTCTGGATGCCTATGAGAGTGCGAAAACGTCTGTGATCCTCAACACACCTAAACCTTCCCTGCGTTACTTGGGGTTCACACCTCTCGAGCCAGACACTGTTTCGAAGCACTAAAGCGGTCACACCAAATACTCCACACTCCCCCGAAGGCCGGCAAGCCCTCGGTACCCGCAGCGCGGCTCAGCAGCCCCTGTGAGGGGGGCAGGCCCCCATGGGCACCAGGGCTCCGCCGCCGCTGTGCCCCCAGGCCTCCGAAGGACCTGGACCCTCCGAACCTCGCACGGCGGGCACTGAGGGAAAACCCTGCCGAGCCTTCCCAGGGAGCGGGGACGAGCTCGCCAGCGGGGCGGGACGGGAGGGGGCAGAGCCGGGCAGGCCCGAGGCGGCGCTCACAGGTTGATGGTCCTTTCCAGCGTGAGCGGCTTCGTCTGCTGGATGTACTTGTTCCCGAACTGGTTCACCCCGCGGGGCCATCCGGTCTGCGAGCGGTTGGGCGGCACCACGGACATGGCGAGAAGCGGCGGGAACAGGCGGCGGGAGCGGTCGATCAGTGCCGGGCGGCGGGAGCGGCGTCCGCCATTAATGCCCGCCCAGCCCTCAGCGCCGCGCGCCGCCTGCCGGGAGCCACCGCGCTCCGCCCCGCCTGCCGGGAGCCCCCGCGCTCCGCCCCGCCTCTCCTCGCTCATTGGCCAACGGCTTCCCGTCCCGCCGCGACGCGATCCGATTGGCCACTGCAGGCGAAGCGCGGGGATCGCAGGGAGTTGTAGTCCAGCCGGACGGTGCCATGGCCGCCAAGCGTCAGGGAGCGGCGGTGCCGGCGGCGGGGAAGAAGCGCGGGAGGCGCGAGGCGTGCGCAGAGCTCTGTGCGGCCCTCGGGGACGCGGCGCTGCGGGAGCGCGCGGGGGGCGCGCACAGCCCAGAGCCCAGGCAGCTGGGGGCGGCGGGGGCTCCTCAGCCCGTGGGTATTCCTGCCGCCCCTCCCGGGCCGCGGCTGAGCCACCGGACCCCACTTGTTGAAAGGAGAGTTTCGGCGCTTGGTGCCAGCGCTTCCCAGCGCCGGGAACCCGGCCCTTCTCCTCCGGGAAAACGTTCAAAGAGACCCGGGCACCCCTGTGCACCCCGCCCTCGCCGGGGGTACAGCCTCGACAGCGAGCCCTGTCCCCATCGCCCGCTCCCCTCGGCTACGCAGGCACATCGCAGAAAACAACCTGTTGACCATATAAGTGATCACTAACACCGTAGAGAAATAATAAAGAGGAACGTACGAAGGACTGCAGTGACTTGGGTTGTTTCTTCACAGAAGTCAGTGTCCCCGTGGTTCTCTCTAAACTGTCACGTCAGAGAACGAAATACTTGGCAATTAATAAATGCACATTTTCTCCTCATTCGTTGCCAAATCTCAGTATTTCATCACAAATCTTAAAAAGTTTGATGCAGATTTTCTAGAAGACTTAGCTGTGCTTGAGAAAATCCTGGATTTCATGCAAACAAAAAGTCAAACATTTTATACCTATGAAAGAAAATCTAAAAATGTGATCCAAATGTTTCCATAAGATCCAAAACCAAGAAGAATGTTAAAAAATACTCAAAATATTTTCTGTGATTTCGATACTTTGATCTAGCAATACTGGTTTCAAAAATATGTTTAGAGAAGGTAGCCAGTTACTTGATTGCACTCTGATTTTTCCAGGTTAGTGTAAATTCCTTGGAGTCTGTCATCAAAACTATTTCAATGAAGCCTCAAAGAATTTAGGAACCAAAAAACTATGCATATGTTAATAACTAGAAAATGTTCAGTATGCTTTAATACTCCAGTATCCTTCTTCTCTGACTGACCCCACAAATAGCTCAGTAACTGGATTAACAATTAGGAGTGTGTACAAATTCTCATTCTACTCTGCAACTTTTTGTTGTTCTGATCTGGAAAATCCACTCTGATTCTCTGCAGCAGTTTACTGATAATGCTTCTCTTAAATGCCATCATCACTTGAGTGTCTGTAACTACTTCCTCTTTCAGAAATTGTCTTCAGCACCCATCACTGACCACTGGAATAAATGACTTATTATTCACTTTCTAGAAAATCCCTCTCAAATATTTGATTTGCTTAGATTGTATATAAAACTCATCATGCCAAATGCTATGTTTTAGGGTTTTGCCTTCCATGTCATTATGTTTTGTTTGTTTGGTTGGTTTTTTTTTTTGAAGTCTGAGATTGTAGCATTCTTTACTGATTACATGTGATAAAGTACTATGATCAAATGTAACATTGAAGTCATCAGAGACATAGATGTCCATATAACCATCTCCATAAATCCAGGGCATTTTTATATATTCCTTTTCTCTCTCTCTCTC
>VZTR01033428.1:10560-25517 GCA_013400775.1 Chaetops frenatus | reverse complement strand
TGTTAGAGACAGCTGCATGATGATGGATTCTCTGCTCACCAAGGTGGGACAACGCTTTGCTCCTATCCTAAAAAGGCTCAGCAAAGCACCTCATAAGTTATCTTTAAAAGTCTGAATAAAGTTTCTGCAGGAATTCACGCTCACAGTTTCTTAGTTTGGAAGCTTTTATAGAGCAGCAATGGGTCAGTCAATATTACCACTGGTTTAACATTGCATATAGAATGCTAAGAAAGCTAAGAACTTTCCTATTAGAAGGAATTCCTCAGATAAACAAATCCATTCAGACTACCTCCTCTTCCTATCCAGCTGATTTAGCCTTTTGTAGATGGCTGCCAATAAAGTGATATATGTAGTTTACCCTGACTTATCTTCCATCAAATATGTATTGTAAAGCACTGATTTACCCCCTATATATCAAGTTGCTACTACACAGCTAAAAGAGCTGGTATAATTCTCTGGGCCACCCTAAAAAGACATACCAGTTGCCTAAGAATGTAACTGCTACTGAATTCTCTAGGTTGTGTTTTTAATGGATGAAGAAATCACCCCTCAGAAGACGACAGACAACCAGCCAACAGACCAAAGACTGACCACAACATTTCACATGAAAATTACAAACTGATATGGACTGATTTTCAGTTTACAGGTATACCCATGCTCCCTAAACACTCTGTGTCAGTAGTGATCAGCGATACATACAAAGGGAATGACAGGGTAGATGAACATCTAAAGAGAGTGAAAATGACTTGATTTAGGAAAAGGGGTGGAGATTTTGGTTACCTTTTTTTAACTGATTTTTGTTTCTCTTTTTATCTTCAGTTTTTCTTAAGGGCAAGCTTTTAGCACATTAGGACTCTATTGCCGTTAACTGAGTCCCCCTGTTGCTGGTGGTGGGTTACACAGCTGGATGTATGCTAAAAATGTCATTTCTGAGGCCATGGAAGAGCAGTGTCACTACCATTAAACAAATATGAGAACCACTATTTGAAAGAAAATGTTTTCAGCTTGTCACCAATGAAGTTCAGGAACATGAAACATGAAATTTAAAAGTAACTGGAAAAGATTTGAAGGGCTTAGGGACTGAAAAATAAGAGTGGGAATGAGGAAAATAAGTGTAAATTGTCTTTTAAATTAGGCATGGATGTTTTTAATACAGGCACTGTGTTTTTAGTATAGGCTGTAAAATCTGATTTATAATAACTTGTCCTGTATGAGGTATCTTGCTCTGTAATTTTCAAGACACAAGGAAACATGGTGCATGATTAGGTAGGCTAACTATAACTGGATTTTAACCACTTATGGTCTACCAGCTAAGTAGATTGGTGTAACATTGTTCACACAAGGGCACACACATGTTCTGGGAACATTGATCCAGAAGCTGGATGGAAATGGGATGTAAAAATGCCATGTGTTAACCTGCATTCATTGAGGCTGATGGGATTTTTGTCTAGGTTCTATGGAAACAGGAACTGCTGCTCAGCATAAGCTTGGCATCTATTTCTTCAGTCCCTTTGAGAGCTGAGTCCTGAGAGCAGTTTGTAAACATAATTTCATTTTGCATTCCTATTAGTTTCCCATAATGATTATCTGCTGCTGTGGAAACCAAATGTGTATTTCACGGTTGCATGGAAATGTAGGCCTGAGCTAAACATTGTTTCAATAAGAAATTTGGGATGCAGATAATTAAACTTAATCCAGAAAACCAAGGCAACTTGACTGATTGAGAAACTATTTCTGGTCCCAGTGGCTTTACTGACATTCCCTGTTTCCATATGGCTTTCCTCACTGCAAGGCTCTTGGTAGCTGTGACCTGGAGGTGTGGAACAGAGGTGATACCCCAGCTAACTGGGTTCCCTAGGAGCAGAGTAAAGGATTGCCAAGTGACCAGGGCATTTCTGAGGGCTCTATACCTGCTTTCTCCTTGGTCAAAACCTTGCATTCAGAAAATCTCTCTAGAGCCCAGCCCTGGATTTCAGTGGGACTTACGTGCTCAGTTCCTCAGACATTCACTCTTGTCTCTCCAGCTCCAACATGTCGGTGGGGAGTTTTGCTCTGGCTGTCTTTAAGCACTTAATGTCAAGACAGATTTCTGGGCACTGAAGTGAGATACCAGTGGCTGAATTCAGAGAACTCTGGCAAAATTGCTTGCATCCTAGGAGTAAGGAATATGGTCCCATAACTTTATACCAGCGACATGCTTGTTTCAGTACAGGCAAAGTACTAATGAAAATGTTTCTGCTGAAAATGCAAAAATGTATAATTTCACACAGTGTCTTATCTTCTTTTTGTTCCAAAGACAGAAAATTTCAGTCTATTAAAATGCCCAAATTTCATCTTTCAATCATCCTGTGGGTAACCAAATGCCCTGATTTGCTCAGGCAAATCTGTTTAACCATCTTTGTATATATCAGGAAAATGTGAATACATTTGGCCAGAGGATCACACAACAAAATGTGTTATTTCATTCCCTTTTCCCTCATATCTTCCAACAGAACCTGTTGGAAATAGGTCATCCTGTGTCCTGCAAAAAGTTGTTGTCGGAAGATTTGTGGTACCTACTACAACTAAATTCTTCATTAAGTTCCTTAATTTCTTTCCCATTCCAGAGACCAGTCTTGAGCAAAGTGTGGCCCACATCAGCTCTGTGCCCAGTCTAATCTGGAGTTTGTATTGCAACAAAGGTGGGATTTCAATTTTTGCCTGCAATGAAAATCAGAGCTACCTGAGAATCAGGATAAGGGAAGATGGTCAAATTTTTGAAACCTTGCCAGAATTCAGTGGGTGAAGAGTCACTCTGGAGAATCAACTTGGGTTCATATTTAGAGAAAACTCAAGACCTTTTAAGTATCTTTGAAGCCTTTTGCAGTCTACCTAACTCTTCTCATTCACTAAATGAGCAATTGAAAGCCCTATTACTGATTTCTGTGGGTGACTGAAAAAGAACTGAAGAGGAATATTCAAATGAAAACAAATTGTCACAGAATATCAGAGAAAGCAGCAAGAGCTCAACATGTCCAAGAGTTATGGGGAGAAATAGAGGAGTTCCAGCTCCACCATGGAGCCTGCTGAGGAGGAATATCGTTTTTTTGCTATGCTAATTGTCTCTCCTCTAAAATCACCACAGGAAAAAATTCAGGTTTTTGAAAGCTGGCTGCTCCATCATAAAAGAGAAGTACTTTTCTAGCAGTTGACTCTTCTTCTGCTGCAACCCAGCAGAGGCCTTTTCTCCAGTCCTGCTTATGCAGAGTTTGTAGAAAGCAGTGATCTGGTTTGTTTCCACTATGCAGCTTAATATTTGCACAGTTTTTAGAGTTTTTCAGATGAGATTGCTAAATTTGGAAGAGGCATGTTTGACATCTGAGGAGGGAGATGCTGAAATAGGCATGACTTATATGTATGTACAGCTGACATGTACACATGATATGCACCTAACATCTGCTGTGCACAGGAGTTGGTGGAGCAGTCCTGGTCCCATTTAAACAGCGTGGCACACT
The DNA here is from genome assembly GCA_013400775.1 of Chaetops frenatus. Lineage (NCBI taxonomy): Eukaryota > Metazoa > Chordata > Aves > Passeriformes > Picathartidae > Chaetops > Chaetops frenatus. The sequence continues at coordinate 22,023 of VZTR01033428.1, read as the reverse complement.
AAAGAAAAGTCAGATGTGCTTGGATTTCAAGTGATTTTGTCAGACCAGAAAAACTGCCAAATACCTTTAAGGACCACACTAAATCACACTGAGACATAGTGACATTTCTGGTATATATTAGGACAACTGACTGCAGGAAATTCCTTAAGGCTTTTCTGCATATGGAGCAACACTATTTGACTGTCACCCTCAGTGTACTAACATTGTGTGAGCTACAGAAAAGAGCCTAGGCTGATATGTATTTGAAGAAGGAAAGCAGTCAACTGTTGAACTTTAAAAAATCATTTTTCTAGTATAATTAAATTCTCACTGGGGATTGTCTGATCAAAACCGATAATCAAAGCAGCTTGTTCAATAAATGTTCGAATTAATGAACCCTGTTTTTCAGTGGATTGATGTTCTGTGTTCCTACACCACACCACAGTAAGATTAATTCCTCTGCAACTTTCTTTCAACCTCATGGATCCTGCTTCTCCCGCTATGGCCAGTTCCTCCACCCCTGTCCTCTGCATTGAAAGCTGAGTAAGGGCACTAAGAGATGGGGCCAGGGCAATAGCACTGCAGCTTATCCTCCCTCAGCGGAGGAATTTAATAGATTCTTTCTAATTTTACCAGCCACTGATCTTCATGGTGTTTGTAAACAATTGATAGTCCTGAGCGTAGTATACTCCTATCATGCTGGCCAAAGGACTTGTAAGAAGGAAAAAGCAGATCTGTGCATATCTTATTTTCTACTTAAATGTGGTTTAAAAACCATGCTCCACATAAACAAAATGCTGAATTGCAGCTTAGAAGATTTATTGGTGCTATACTCTAATTCCTTATCAAGAACTTTTGCTGAATTCTGTTGTTTCTACACTTTCCCTGTTATGTCACCTATCTGAATTGTAACATTACATGGCTGTAAAAATGCTTCATTCTTGAAGCAAAGGAATGTGTATTGATACTTTTTAATTTTTTCACCATTTTATTTCATTATTACCCCCTCATCCCATGGTAGACAAAATGTATACTAAGAAGAAATTATGGCTTGACACTACACATATAGTGAAAATCTTCTGCTTTTAATTAAAAGCCCAGCATAAAATTTTTCAATGTACTAGAGAAACAACCCAACCTCTGCCTATGTAGTATCATTTCATATAACTGTAATTGCAGCCTTCAGGTACAGTTATTTAGTGATTAATTTCCATAAGCTATCAAAGAATTTCAAACGTGTGTAATTTTTTTTTCATTTTATTCAGTGGTGGGAAGAATGACTAGAAGGCACAGAATACTAACTACATTTTTAGAGCTAACAACACTTCAGCATTGATATTTCTGCAAAGCTATGTGGTTTTGAGATCAAATTTCTTTTTCTTTCTTTTTTCTAAATTTCAAGAGCAAAATTAAAGGCAGACCCCTATTCTCTTACATAGTACTAAAATTACCATTTCAGAATGAGCGATAAAACAATGAGCGTGGACTTTCTACTGATGTATATCTGGTTTTAAAGAAATATCCATAAGACAGTTGTTCATAGTCAACCAAGTTAGTACCTTGCAGTATACAGTACCTGTATTTCCTCTGTGACAAGTGTATACCAAAGCTTTTATTTCTATATATTGCCCAAGGGCAGAAAGCAGTGATGAATTTTGCTGTTGTTGGCATAGCCAGGAAGACTTTCATCACTTTTCTCTTTCTCAGACCTTGTCTTGAGCATGTCAGCTTTCTTTCTTCATCTCCTTTCATACCACTTCCTATTCACATATGATCCTCCCTCCCTCGTCTGGTTCTCGTCAAGCATAACATGGCCAGCTGGTTTTATCTGTGCTGCAAACAATGGTACCAGACTCCACTAAATGATATTCTGCCAATGCCAGCCATGGTTCCCTGTGTCCTTAGCTGGTTTCAAGTTGTGGCCCATCTTTCTTCCCATATTTAAATCCTGTGTTTATTGGGGATTAAAATCTGTGAATGAGTGGTGATGGGGGTGCTAGGAGGAGGAGGTCATTCTGAGTCCAAAGGGAATCAACATTGTCTCTTTGAAAATGTCCATGTCTGTTTCCCAGACTGACCATCTGGGACACTGCATGGCACTAAATCAACTACAAAGACAAAAAGTGAAACAGGAAAAAGTAATTAAATTAGAAAAAGGAAAAATTTCCCAGAAGCTGCTGCCCAATGAACTTCATTAAAGAATGGAAGTGGTGCATATACAGCTCAGAATAGTGAAAAACAGTGACACTAGCCAAACTCCACTTCCATTTAGTAAACAAATATCCATTTAACTGTGAATGTGCCCCTTCTTCCCTTTCCAATTGCTCCTCTATTTTAAAGCACTTCTGTGGAGAATTGGCTGGGTGAGAAAGGTCACGTAGACATGTTACAGGTGGCTGAGCAAGAATTAGGAAAGTACAAAACTCAGTTAATTTGAGTTTCTGATATGGCGAGGCCACGGTGTCCTTGAGTGCAGCTGCTGGGAGATAACAAGATGTTGTAGCTGCAAGAAAGAGGATGTAGCCAAGAAAAATGAGGCAGTGGGGGGGGGGGGAGTTGAGCTTTAGTAAACTAGCCAATTGCAAGACTATGTTACAGAATATGTATGAGGCTATTATCTTATTGCTTAAATATTGTAGTGTGCAAAGAATAAACGAAGCTGGCTTATCAATCATATTGGTTGTGCGTTCTTCCCTCACTCGACACACTTCCAATGGTGATGACGTCAAGAAGAAGAGATATGCTTACAATTAGAAAGTAGTGAAAACAGAACGGGTTCAGTATATCTTCTTGAACCCCTGGCAAACTCTAACACTGGGGATGTATTCAGTCATCATGTAAGAACATCAGTTTTTCTGGTCTGGTATTTATCAGAGAACAATGGCAGATTCACACGATGGGTTAGCTGAGACAATCGGCTTTCAATCCATATGGAATTCTGGGTTCTGCATTTGGAAACCAGCTGGGGGATGTATTTGATTCTTCAAGTGACAATAAAATCCTTCCATTTTCAGCACTAATCCAAGAAGATACTCTACAGCAGCTTCTGAAGTTAAACACCTTATATCTGCAGAAACTAACTTATTTACTCCCATGAGTTTCAAAGGAATGTTGCTGAGGAGCTGTCTAATTTACTGAAGGTACAATGTAATACATCTTCAGTCATTAGGGAAGATTCAGAGAGTGTGGACGTGAACAGACAGGGTTGAACCAGTATATAAAATAGGGTTTAGAGTCCTGCATGAAATTATAACAAACCTCAGGTGGGGCACTGTCAGTAATTATTTTAAATTTTGTGCAATTTCTGAAGGCAATAAAATAGTTTTATGGAAAGTAGGTATTGTCTGGCAAACTTGAAATTTTGGATGAGAGTGCAAAAAAAAGTTGAAAAACTAAGCTCTAATGGTTTCTTTATGGCAAAAATAAGCTCTAATGCATACACAAGATAATATAATGTTATATGACATTTATCAAAACAAAGAAATACAGCAAACGAATGTAGTACATATTAAAAAGAAATCAATTGATAAATTTCAAAAATTGCTTGCAGATGTTTTGTTATTTGTCATTCTTCCTATGGAAGAAAATGCAAAAAAGGTAGTTTTTTAATTTGTAAGATCTCACCAACAGATAGCTGTCATCAAGCAACTTTTTGCAACTGCTGTTTCTTACTCTTTTTCATAGATTTATCAAGGTGCAGATGTAGATTAGTTAGGATTTTGGCCTTCATAGCGGTATTGGGTAGGCTGTTCCCAGAGACTTGTTACTCATGTTATGAGGACTACTGTAGTTCCCAGATGACTTTAGGGAAATGGCTGGCTCATAACAATTTTTTCCCCTGAACTGAACTTCTTTAGAAATAACAGTTCTCTCACAGATTATGCATCCCTCTCAGCCTTGCTCTGATGTTCTTCCCTAGCTCTGCTAGAACCCTTATCTCTGAAACTTTTCCAGTATGAATTTCCCTTTAGCAGACCCTGACTACAAAATTCTAGATGAGGTTTTATAGGTGGCTACCACTGAAAATTATCTGTCCTGAACAACGTATGCTGCAACAATAAAATATGAATGTCTCTTCATTTCTCTTTCAGTTTACACAGCACCCTTCTGTATTTTTTACCATGTCTGCTGTGTTTCATTCTAACTTTTTTTCATCTTTTCCATCACAGTTTATTACAATTGATCACAAGAAGAGAAACTCAGAAACATTTAAACTTTTCCCTAAAGTCATCTGGGAACTACAGTAGTCCTCGTAACATGAATAACAAGTCTCTGGGAACAGCCTACCCAATACAGCTATGAAGGCCAAAATCGTAACTAATCTACACCTGCACCTTGATAAATCTATGAAAAAGAGTAAGAAAATCTCTGATTTGTAAGATGGTTTTCAAAATTATACAAGGCAAATTCATCTATCCCCAAATCCCAGCCGGAATGATCAGACCAATTTTAATAAACTGTTGGCACCAGCAATGTGCCTGCAGGGTTTGAAAGAAAAGCATTCTCCACACAAATTATTAGTTTCACAGCAAAGCAAGCTTGCAGGATTTCGTATCAGGCTGAGACTACAGTCATGTTGCAGAGTGTGGAGTGGAGAACAAATGGCCTGGGAGGAAAGAGGGCCACCTCTGAGTAGAAACTGTTTAGAAAGCTCAGTCAGAGAAGAGACAGCTTGCTTCCTCCACAGTTATGTCAATGTCTACCCCACTAGCACTTCCAGGGGTGGAGGGCAGGACAGATCATGTCGGGTATGCCAGCCAGCTGGCAGGATTCTCCACAGACAAATGTGCACCTGGATAACATGAAAGCACTTCCCTGTGGCAAAATAGAATTATAAGTTTGTGTATTAAGGGACAGAAAACACAATTTTGAGGGTCTTGTTTCTTTTCCAGCATTCATCTTCATTACATTACAGTCACTATGCTGAACAATGCTCTTTGCAAGATTCTGTCAGAAAGGTAAAAATTCTTGGTAAAAATACAAAAAACTTTAATATTTTGGCTCCTGTATCTAATATTTGTAATGTCTCATTATCTGGGAAAATTCAGATTTAAGTATACCATTGAGTTAAACACTTTCTTCAGAGACAAATGATAAATGTGTCTGTCCTTGCCGTTTTAAAGTGTGGGTTCAGGTTGTACTAATTTTGATTTCCCAAATGACTTCCCATCAATTTAACATGTTGCCCCTACTGATTTATTCCAATCAAAGGCAAGAAACTTCATCTTCACCCCTTGAACTAGCTGTAAATAATTTCAATGTTACTTATTTTCTTTTTTTTTTAATTCTAAATGTCAAATTTTGTGATGGCGATATTCCTTTTGAACAAGAATCTTTTCTGACAAAGAAGAAATAATGCAATACCCTTCAAAGCCAAATACAGCTTTGATCTGTGTTTTTCTCTTTGGTAACTTTGTTAAAATAACTAAAGCTACTTAAAGACTGTAGTATAAGGAGCATGCAACTTTCCTGAATAGAACATGAATATAAATACCATGCTGAGTCAGGTTGGAGAAGTTCCATACTAACTTATTTCTGGGTATTTCATAACCATTACCTGTTTCTCTTACCTTTTGAGCATCCTCATGAACGCTGGACTTGGGTTATGAAACTCCAGATGGAGGAAGCTGACATGAGAGAGCTCTGGAGTAGAAAAGGTGAAGTTAACACAAGGTGTTGGATTTTTTAGAATAAAAATAAACAAAACCCAAACCCAAACCAAATAAACAAAAACCAAAAAACCAAATAAACATAAACCAAAAAAACCCCACCCCAAAATCATCAAGGATTTTTTCTGCTTTGCAATTTTAGGAGCAAAACTCACTGCTACCTACTGCAGTTGGAAGTACTTCAGATGTATAAAACATTGAGATCCATGAGTTAGTTTTTCATGATGTGTTCAAACATCTCAATTAACACCAGATGGCTGAGGCCCTTTGAAACAGAGCTATAATAAATGTGATACAGTTTTACATTGATTAAAATAAAATTGATATTTCTGTAATTCCCTTAGGTAACCTTCATCCCTTGGGACAGGATGGTGAAAAAGGGATGCTGTCCCTAGCAAGAAACCGCTTGATGCAAAACTGTCTCTGCCTTCCAGGGTCAGGTTTCCCCCAAGTACCAGTATAGTCACCCCAGCCTCTAACAGCTCTTATCTCTCTCCCACTTATTTCTCCTATCCATACCTTTATTTCCCGTGTCAGCAATGTGCCTGCCTTTCATTCTAGGATCAATCACGGAGTCATAGAACATGCTGATTTGGAAGGACCCATCAGGATCAGACTCCTGGCTCTGCATAAGACAGCCCAAGAACCACCCTATGTGCCTGAGAGCGTTGTTCAAATGCTTCTTTAATTTTATCAGGCTGGTGCTATGACCACTTCTCTGGGGAGCTGTTCCAGTGCCCAACCATCCTCTGGGGAAAGAACCTTTCCCTGATATCTAACCTAAACCTCCCCTGACTCAGTTTCATGTCATTCCCTCAAGTCCTGTCACTGGTCATGAGAGTTAAGACATCTGTGCCTGCCCCTCTGCTTCCACTTATGAGCATGTGGAAGACCACAAAGAGGCCACAGTCTCCTCTCCTCCAGGCTGAACAGACCAAGTGACAACAGCTGCTCCTCATACAGCTTTCCCTCAAAGCCCTTCGCTATATTTGCAGCCCTCCTTTGGATGCTCTCTGAGAGTTTAATAATTTTCTTATATTGCAGTGCCCAAACCAGACCCCAGCACTCGAGGTGAGGCCGCCTCAGCTCAGAGCAGAGCAGGACAATCCCCTCCCTTGCCTGCTTGGCCATGCTGTGCCTGATGCACCCCAGGACAGGGCTGGCCCTCCTGGCTGCCAGGGCACTGCTGACTTGTGTTCCACTTGCCACTGACTAGGACATGCTGGTCCTTTTCCTCAGCACTGCTTTCCAGCTTCTCCTCCCCCAGTCTATACACCAGGGTTACCCCATCCCAGGTGCAGAACCCGGCACTTTCCCTTGTTAGACCTCATATGGTTGGTGATTGACCAGTTATTCAATTTGTTGAGGTCCCTCTGTAGGTCCTCTCTGCCCCTGAGGCTTCTCCCAGTTTAGTGTTCATAGGGCAATTCATTTAGTTCAATGTTTCCTATATTTCTAAGGAGCCTAGAGTGGCCTGATTTCTTAAGTGGCCTGATTTTCTATTACCCAAAAGAAGCATTTCTGACAGTTTTAAAGAGGAATTGGTTTCTTTGTCATCTTATTAAATCCTATAAATGACCCCTCACTTTCTATTTGGCCTCTATTTGTCAAGCTGAACACAGCTCATACAGTACTCCTTTCAGCAATGCTAAGTATTCAATTCAAGTTTAAAAACTCTGAGTCTCACAAATACAGTTCAACTATCACTGACAGCTCAGTCACAGCTGGAATGTTATTTGGTTTTAATCTAAAGTTTATTTGATAACTCCCAGTGTGAGAAATACTGAAATTTCTCTATCTCAATTTTGAACAATAGTGGCTGGTTGAGATGTCACATCTCTTATCATATCAGTCTCTGAGGCACTTAGTTCTGTGGAGTGTTTGCTGATCTACTTCTACTTCTACTTGTCCTCACTAAAGTACTTAATTTTTCCTTGTTTTTTGTTTGTTTGTTTGTTTGTTTTCCTTTGTTGCTGTTGTTTTTTGTTTTGTGGTGGTTTTGTTTGGTTCATTTTTTGGGGGTTTTTGGGGGTTGTTTTGTTTTGTTTTTTGTTATAATTTTTCACCCTTAGAATCTACTCATAATTGTTTAAATTTGATTTTATTTAAAAAGAAGGAGTAATTCTGACACATATTTTTACAGATTTGTAATGTGAGGGTACTGGATCCCCCAAAGGAAGTATTCTGCCAGTACTTGGCTACCAAATCATCTGTGATGACATAGTGGTTTAGAAAGAAACTAGTTACTGCCTAGCTTAGTATTATTTTAACTGCACTCGTTAAAATAATTTCCACGTTTAATAATTGCAATATTACTTGTCAAATCTCATACATTTTAGAGGTCTGATTTCTGGCAATTATATTATGAAAATAAAAAATACACACAACAAATTATGATGGGGTATTGATATGTATGGGTTTTGAGCTGTGTTTTAGAAAGAAATAGCAAGCTAAAGAGATTGGAAATAGTGCCATGCATCTTTTTATTTGTAGGTCTGGATCCACTCTAAAAGAGTTGCCATGTTTTAATGCCTATAAAATTCCTTACACAAAAACTATTTGATCTCAGTCCCATTCCCAGTGGAAAAGTATGTTTGTCACAAAAAAGCACTACAATTCTCACTAATTGTTACCTTTGTTCTAGTTTCACAAGGCTTAACAGGCCCTGAACGGATTTAGATATTCTCCCCAGACCAGTATTGAAGCAAATTAGAAGTGCAGGAAAAACCCATTATTTCTGTGTGCATTTGATACATCAGTAAATTGAAACTCTGGACCTATAAATTCAGTAGTTTTTATATAGCTTTTTTTTGTACACTGAAAATACTATAAATGGCAAAAAAAATGTGATTTTAATTTTATGCTCTTGTGGAGGCCCAATGTCTAGTCTTAATTCAGAAATCTTCTTTAGTAATATTAGGACTAAAGGGGAAAAAATTAATTCCATGGAGCTATGACTTTGTACAACCATTTAAAATGCATCTATCTCAATAGCTTTCCTCGTACATGACTTGTAATATATTCCCACACTACATTATTTGGCTTGACTGTCTAAGGCAATTTGTATGTGTCAGACAATTACTAAAGGAAGGTGTGGGTAGCTTAGTGGTTAAGCCTCTGGTGTAGGCCTCAAGAAACCTCAGGGTGACTGTTTGCAGCATCACAGTCTTCCTGTCAGCTGCTGGACTAGCTAGTTGTGGTAGGACCAATATTGCCTATTTCATTTGTTTGAAAGTAAAATCTATGGTCTGAGTGAGTTCTCTTGGTCTGATTTTCAATGAGGAGAGAGGGAGAAACAGTTTCAAGGAGAAATTACTTGTACAGTAGAAATGCTTGTATCATGAAGCTGAACTGAAACCTGAAAATGCTAGTGTTACTTTCATTGAAATAGGATAATGCTAAGTTTTGAACAGTTGTTTTGAAATGAGTACTACACTAAATCCTGCTTGAGTCACCTTCCATATGAGAATAAGAATGCACTTGTCACAGATGTGTGCTAAGAAGCATATCAAACAGATAAACATGAGTCATATAGCTATGGCAGGCTGAGAATGACCATCTGATTGCAAAACACCTGGACAAAGTGATGCATACCCGCACAGTATAAAACAGTGCCCAAAAACTATTCATAGGACATAATTGGTCCTATTGCTGTTGAGATCCCAGCTCCCCTGGCAGTGGATGCAAGTGCTTCCTCAGAGTTGGACCCTAAGCTACAGCCTTTATGGTCTGTGCCATCACTGTTCTGTAGAGAGAGATCAGTCTCCATAGTGCCTACTATCACTTCATGCCACAAATTCACAAAGGAAAACCTTCCCTGGAATAAAAAGGACCCTCTCCAAGTAAATAAAGTAAGTAAGCTTATAGACCAAGTCAAAGTAATAGAAGATAACCTTGCTGCATTTCTTTCTCCTGAAATTCTAGAAAGCAGAGCCAGTATCACCCGTTTGCAAGTGAAACTTCAGTGATTGCCACTAAGGCAGCAGGTCTCACTTGAGCAGATGACTTACTGTCCTCTGCTGGCAAAAGGAGGCAATATTGGCATGGCTTTCTGTGCAACACAATGTGGTGAAGATGCTGGAAACCGTGGGAACCTTGTCTCCCTGATTCTATTTCTGCATATACATAATCTCATGGTGAGGTCACCAGAAAGAGACACTTTCTATACCTAATTTGAAAGAAAATGCAAGCCTCAATGGGCTGGAGGACAAAAGAGAAGTCCAAATGCAAGGATAGAGGAGAATGTAATGGTTTCCAGAGTTTTATCTCACTTCAGTGCTGAGCTGGGGAGAATGTCTAGGTCTATTCAGTCTCCAGAAACTATCAACCACATCACTAATTAGTGACAATTTTAGTGGAGTTTTTTTTCAGGTTTGTTTGTTTGTCACGTTTTGTTGGGGTTTTTTAGTAGTCAACATATTTTTCCACTAGGAATGGGACTGAGATTGGTGATATAGTTATCTCTATGCATCATGCCATCACTAGTTGTTTTGTATGTGTGCTTGCATTGTTTAGAGACAGAGTGGTACGTGGGGGTTTGAGACAGCTGACACCTACCTACCTCCTTGATAAAGAAGGGCTTGTAGTAGGCCTTGCTTTGTTGCCACGCCACACCAAGCCAAAGCATTGCCAAAATCAGCTGGGCAAGTGGGGATGTGGAATTTAGTCCTGCCAGTGTATAATGGTGCACAGATGGGTGGGGTGCTGCTTTTTGCCGCTTTTTATCCAAAATAATGAATTAGGCTCTCAGATCCCCAAGTGTTGTTAACATTTGTTCAACTGTTAAGTCACCCTGGCTTGAATTTCTCCCCTGTTGAAATACAGCAAGAGACAAGTATTTGCTTGGGCTTATTTTGGCATAAAACATTGTGTCTGTGTTAGAGTGTGTGTGTTTATTGGCAAAGTACTTGTCACATGTAAGTGCACAGAGCATGGTGTACATACAGTCATCATAGTGAAGTATTAGGAAGGCAGACTCATGGGCTTTTTCTAGCAAAATTTACAATCAATTTGTCAAAAAATAAAGCTGTGGCATTGTTTAATATAATTTCTTATGATCATGCTTCAAGTATTCAGAACCAGTCCTATTACATGAGAACAATTTCAGGTCCTAACTTCAGGAGACCCTTTATCAAGGACAGATGATGGAGCATTCAGATGTTATGATGCAGAACAAAAGCCTGAGCAAGCATTGCACACATCAATTCAGGATTGCATAGAGCTGCAGAATTGTTGTTGCATTCCTTAGGACTATAGCCACGAATCCTGATATTGGCATTGTTCAGGCTGAAACATATCCTTCACTGTTGCTATCTTATAATATACTTAGCTTCACTAGCTGTGGAAAAACGATCATGCATTTTAATGCTCTTGGGTCACAGTCACAGATACATACATACAGACTTTGATACTGTTGACTGCCTTTCACCTTGCTTCCAGGCTTGCATTGGAAATTAGGCTTAGCTGTTTCTATCCCTGAACTTGAAACACTCATTTGAAATTAATTTTTAGCTGACTTACGGTGAAAGAGAAACAAACCAAAAAAGCAACATAGAACACATTAAATATATGTATGATACAACAGATCATTAAATTACATTCTGTCTCATTACACACTCACACATGTTTCCCAGAGAGTGGGTGAAGTGTTCACTTCTGGACGGTTTTTTCCAGTGCCCAAAGTTATTTTCTAAAAAGATGTCACTACTACCAAGCCTCAAATCTTGACATAATTATTCCGTTCTGGAAATTTATATTTTTCAGTTTGTTATGTAGTAACAGTGGGGAAATGCACGTTGAAGATAAAAGCCCTTTT
>VZTR01033427.1:8470-48627 GCA_013400775.1 Chaetops frenatus | reverse complement strand
CCAGGAGATGCTGTGGGAGCTGCTGTCAAAGGCTCAGCTGAAGTCCAAGCAGACACATTCCCAGCCTTTCCCTGACCCCCTACATGGGTCACCTTGTCACAGAAGGAGGTCAGGTGGGTCAAGCAGGACCTGCCTTTCACAAACCCACGCTGGCTGGGCCCGATACCCTGGTTTCCTGTGTGTGTCCATGATGGCACCCAGGATGATCTGTTCCATGACCTCCCATGGCACTGGGGTCAGGCTGCCAGGCCTGCAGTTCCCTGGATCTTTCATTCAGCCCTACTTGTAGATGGGGATGGTTTTTGCCAANGTATATGGGGACTGGTTTTGCCAACCTCCAGTCACTGGAACCTCCCTGGTGAGCCAGGGCTGCTGGTGAATGATGGAAAGAACTGGAGAGCACTTCCTCCAGCTCCCTCAGTGCCCCCAGGTGGATCCCATCTGGCCCACAGACCTGTGTGCATCCAAGTGGTGCAGCAGGTCACTGACCATTTTCCCTTGGATCTGGGGGGCTTTTTGGGTTCTGCTCCCCATCCCTGCCTTCCAGCTCACAGGGCTGTGTACCAGGAGAACAACTGGTGTTACTATTATAGACTGAGGCAAAGAAGGCATAAAGTACCTCAGCCTTTCCTAGCCTTTGTCACTGTTTCCGCCATGTCCACTAATGGATAGAAATTCTCCTTAGCCCTCCTTTTGTTGCTGTTAGTACTTACAAAAAACATTTTCATTGCCTTTTACAGCAGTAGCCAGATTAAGTTGTATTTGGGTTCTGGCCCTTCTGATTTTCTCCCTGCATAATTTCACAATATCTTTTTAATCCTCCTGAGTCACCTGCCCCTTTTTCTAGTCACAAACTCTCCTTTTTCCCTGACTGTCAGCCAAAACTCTGTTCAGCCAGGCCAATCTTCTCCCCTGCTGGCTCAACTTTTGGCACTTGGGCACATTTCTGTACCTTTAGTATTTCATCCCTGCAAGATATCCAGCCTTCCTGGGCTTTCAGCTCCCTCTGTTTTTTGCCCATGCTGTGTGCATTGGTATAAATGCATTCAATTGGGATATTGATCCCACAGCCATTTTGTGGGAAGCTCTAATTCCTGTGGGACCATTCTCAGGTATTTCTGTGGTTTCTAATGCATCAATAACCCTTGGGTCTTTGCTGCTGTGTGGCTCTCCATCCCCTACCCTCACTGAGTGGGCAGATCATTGGCCCTCATGAGGATCCCTCAAAGATGAAATTACCCTTTTCTGGATAATAATTGTCACAAGGTATACGTGTTTTACTCTGTTCTTGTGGCATGTTTTTAATGATTGTTAGGCTTCTTCCTTTGTTACTTCTTTGCCAAGATCCCACCTAGCGTCCAACACTAACAAGTGGCTTTAAAGGCTCATGAAAAGGATCATAAACATGATTTCCACTCGTGGAATCACATCTTGCTAGAAAGAAAACAAAAAGCCTTCACATAAAATCTCCCTATGTCCCATGCCCAACTGGCCCTGGAAATGTAACTCTGCACTCTTCCATTTGTTGCCTATGTGTTGGTAAATTCTTTTGTAAATCTTTATTTTCTTAATGAAGTCACTCATGGGTTTTGCACCGTCTTCATCCAAAAACAGCATGAACCTTACCTTACCTTAATATTTCCTTCTCTTCTAGACTTGATAATCGTAGGTCTGGGTTTGTTAGTAGTAAGGAAAGGAAACATACCTTTAAATCTGTGCTGGTCAAAATATAAAATAATTAAGACAACTGTATTTAAGTCCTTACCCATGCCTGTATTTCTCCTGTATTGATGGGGTAGACTGTGCTGTGTTTAATACATATTGACCTTTTTCTTCTCCATGGAACTGCTCTTTTGTTTTCATCCAAGAAGAGCAGAGAAGTCCCTGATCTTTGTAAGTGTAGTGTTAAATTTGTAACTCATCCTGATGATGGACAGTGCCCTTACTAGAGATAAAGTCATACATTTCTTTTCCCAAATACTGCAGTTCTGCTGAGGTGATTTCTTCAAATGCTCAGATTGCTTTATCAGCTTCCCCTACTGAGGGGCTCCACATCGTGGATTGTCCTCAACCTTCCTGGCACCAAATGGCTTACTGAGCCCTTCTCAGGTGCTTCCAGTACCTAGCTGCCAGCCCTCTCAGTGCTTTCCTGGCCTCAGGGGTGTCTCACACTCTTCTGCTGCATGTTTAACCCCATCCTTGGTCATCCACTTTGATTTACTGCCATCCTTCTCATATGTCTGTTGCAGGCACCACAACCAAGGAGTGATTAAAATTTGAAGGCACTTAATCCAACCTCTATTCTAAGCCAATCTAATTAGATCAGGTTGTTGGGGACATGGGTAGTCAAGCCTTGGAGGGTGGAAAGGACAAGTTTATACACCCTCAGATGGAATATGAAGCGCTCAAACCAAGCAGCCAAGAACAAAAACCCTGGGCAGAAGCTGCTGAGAAACTGCAGCCAGGCTTAGATGGCAAAACCAGCACGGCCTCAAGGGCCAAGGGGACAAATATCAGTCAGATGCAGGGACCCCAGGCAATGAGCCATGGGATAACATATTGAAAGTCTGATATTGAATACTGAATATTGTGTCTGGTTTTACATGGGTGTATCTGAGGGAGAACAGGACACACAAGAAGTGTCAAGGGCCAGACTGGCATGGTGAAAGACAGTGAATTCCACTTTGACAGTGGGAAGAAATCCCTCTCTAGTTCTCCTAATGCAGGAGGCAAATTCAGCTTTAAGGGAAGTGGGAAAATGGAAAGCAGGCAGGGAAAAGGAATCTGGCTGTAACTGAGGCACTGCCTGGAAATGGCCTTGGTGGCACACATTGTGGCAATTTACTGAAACCACTACACAATTCCATGACTCTGAAGCTACAAGTGACTCTGCAGGAGGGGTGGCCTTGCCATCAGGTGGACAGATGTGATGTCACAGGCCTGTGTGCCTGCAGAAGGCGGGGAAGCAGCAAATCCTTCCAAGTCCCCAGCAGCAGGTCACTCCTTGAGCCAGGTACACAGCTGTGCAAAACTCAGACCTTGCCCTCAGGAGCTCCCCAAACGTGGCCTTCATGGTGTCAGTCAGGGGCCTCTCAGTTCTTCACCAGTACATGTAACTGCACTTCTAAAAGTTTAGTCCTGAAATACAGAAGCTCATGGGAGGTCCTGATGGTGCTGGAAACCCATCCAAAGCCTTGCACATACATCTCCCTCCTTTTCAATTCTATTCTCCAAGGCTGGGTTACTTATAGAATTTTTTTTTTTTTTTTTAATTAAAAAAAAAAAATTACATTACTGTGAGTGCCAGCAGAGGCTCTTCTTAGGGAGCATATAAATGACGTCCTTTCTGGCTCCAGAGAGTCAAAATCTGCTGTGGTTGTTCCTGCTATACCTGCTGCAAGGTTTTGAGCACTGAGATCCCAAAGTATTACTGTGTGTGTCAGTGTCCCACTATCACTCCCCAGGTTATTGCAGGTGACAAGCACAGATTAGAGATGAACAGAGCTGAACAGTCTGTGTGATGAAGATGATGGTGAGATGATACTCTGAAGACACTCATTGCATGAGGCTTTTTCTGCAGTGCTCAACCACCTTCCTTTGTAGGCTGCAGCTGCACAGAGCAGTTCTGCCCTCAGGTTCTGCATCAGAGGAGTAGCACTGAGCCTCCAGAAAAGAAAACCAGCTTCAAATCCTGTGGATCATAACATTCTCCCTCTGCTGCAATAGGATTTAAGTCCCTTCACATTCTGAATGCCTCTTATCTGTATCTCGGGTCTGCAAGGTTGGAACCAGTATTTCTTTCTTGTGCCGACCTCTGGGAAAACATTTGGATGAATGTTATTAATCTCCTTAGTGCCCTGCGTGCCTGGGAGATGTCAACAAAACAGCACACAAGCAGTGCTTGGAATGAACATAATGAGGCAGGTTTGATCCAAATAACAATGGAAACCTGTCACACCTAAATAAACAGGGGAGCATGCCAATGAACACAGCAGTTTGCAGGCTGGTGGGGTAGGAGCAGGCCATTGCAGACTGGACAGTCAGGCTGAAGGCTCTTCCACACAAAAATTACATGAGTTGTTCTTCTGGGCTCTGGTTTTATTCAGAGCACCATGGAAGAGCAGTGGTGTTGGTCCCCTTCTCATCCTCTCTATGCACTGCACAAACAGTGGCCTCTGCCCTCTCTTCTGTGAGATAGTGGGCCATTTCCTGTTCTGCAGGTGTGGCAAGGAAGCACAGCTTGGCTGGCTGCACTGTGAACAGAACAAAAAAGCCCAGAGGAATCCCAACAGTTCTAAGGTGGACATGGGGTAAAGTATCCAGGCTGAGCAGTGGGAAGTCGGCAGCTGTGGCACAGCAGGTCACGGGCTATGGAACCTTAGGCATTTGTTTCTTGTCACTCTCCCTGTGCTGTGGTGGAGACCTCCCAGACAGCAAGCACCAGAGGAAACATGACCTGAGGCGATCAGCACATTAAAGGTATCTGCTCATTAAAGGTATCAACTCAGCTGAGGAGCTGGCTCCTACTTTTGCCAGGACTTGACTGAGAGGTTTGGAAGTAAGATGCCAACTTGCACTGGAATAGGAGAAATGGATGAAGATAAGGGCAGGGTTTGGGTGCCCTGTTGCACACAACTAGCAGAGAGGAGCAGCAGGGGACATCATGCCTGCTAGTCCCCAGAACATCTAGCTCCCCAACAAAGCAAAACAAAGCCTGGGACAAGCTGGTGGCAGAGAAAACCACCAGCACTCTGCCTTGCTGCTGGGCCATGTGCAGAACATAGATGTGTGATTAAAAGACCCACGTGCATTTGCCTGTGTCCAGGAAGCTGCTCTAGAGAAGATGAGGGTCTACTATAAACTGTCCAAGTAAGAGCTTTCTATCACCCTCTCTATCTCATTGTGCAAAATTGTGCCTGCCTGTGTCTAGATGGCTCTGTAAGCTGTTATGCCAAAGCCATGGGTGGATCCAAAGGAAGCCAGGAGATGATGGCAGTGAACCTTGTGAGGGTGCCTTGGATGCCCAGCAATTCCATTTTTGCTGTCTAAATAAAAGAGCCAACTATTGTGAGAAAGCACTGGGAAAGCAGTAATATGGGATTCACCCCTAAAAGCATATCTTAAATCGAGCCATGAAAAACCTGTCTCTTTAAATTTGAAAGTGCAGTGTATTTGCTATCACCTCAAAGGCAGCTCTTGTCTGCAGCTGTACATTGAGTTAAAGACTTACTCTGTAATAACTCAATCTTATGTCCCCGGTCAATCAGATACAGCACCTGCATTTTAAACATGTATTTCCTGTTGTGAATTTTTTCTTCCAGCCTTACTGTCTCTCATTTATCTCTTCTGGACTATGTTTGATAGCTGTTTGTTCCAAATATTTCTAAAAGCCAATAGGCTTTTACATCCTTTTGTATCTGAGCAGAGATTTGCCAAGTCCAAATAACAACCCTAGAAACCTTGCTTTTACATTTGTCTGGTTTAGTTACACAAATCAAGAAGCCAGGAGATCCTAGTGGTTCTGTACTGCCATTTGGTACTCTTATTTAATCTCCACATCCTCTCTGTTAATCTATGTAATTTAAGGAACATTCACTTCTGCCTTCACTCTTGAAAGGCTTCAGGCAGCCTTACTTGTGTGACAGCTGCACATCTCCAGGCAGGCATTTAAACCAGATTCCCTGAAATGTCTTTAGAAATTTTCAGCTTTGAAGAACCAAGGCAACACAGCTAGAAGGGATATGCTTTTAAAAACACCCCATCTGCAAGGCATAAGCCCTTAGCACAGTTTATAAGTGTTCTGTCACAAGTTAAATCAAACTAATCCTTTCATTTCCCACTACATTAATGCTACTGGGAAAACGAGTTTGTTTACCTAGTTCTCAACAACTTTTACAGGGACCATGAAATCAGTAATTTATTCAATTTTTTTGCTTCTTCAACACCTTCCTTTCCAGGATCATCATGTGTCCCCTGGCTGGGTTCAGGAAACTTCCTGTATTACTTGCATTAAATTAAATTACTTGCTCACCATGTGCAAATAGGAAGGCAGACCCTGTCACTGTATTTTTGTGCTCTTCTCACATTGGATCCAACAACTTCCAAGAGTTTCCAAGCTTTCCAGACCAAATTAATTTGGGAACTGGTTGTATAGATATTTAATTAGTTAATAGCCTTTAAGATTAAGTTTTCCTTGATTATTTTTGCAATTTAGAAAGAGCCCTGTTTTCCCTGCTGTGTACAACTGCATAAAATCATGTCCCAGCCTTCAAACTCTCAGCACCTTGACATGTTTTCTCACATTTCTTCCTGCCCATTGCCCTCTGAAGCTGCGGCTCGCTCTCCCGGTGTGAAAGCAGCAGAGGACATAGCCTGACGCCCTTTCCCATTTAGTGACATTTTTCTAGGGCTCTTTCTGCCCACATGAGGCTCCCGCATGTCTCATTCCCAGCTGTGTGCTGATCTGCCGGAGTTAATGATCCCGCTGAGCTTTAGACCCCGGGAGTCAGGATTTCCTGGTGCTGGCTGCGGACACGGATTCCTGACGCTGCAGCACTCTAGTGTGAGAATAGGGGAAATCGATGGCTTCTGAGGGATAAGTTATTGCTTTTTGTTTACTTTGGCCTTCGTTTGTAATCCACGCAATGCGCTCTGCGTTTCTGTCAGTCTCCCGTCACAGGCTTTCCGGGACCCGAGGCAGGTGCTCGCGTCTCCCCGAGTGCCCCTTTGTCACCGCCGGTGCCACGTCGCTCCAGGGGCCAGGTCAGGCTGCCTGCAGGTGAAGGACTCTGCCAGGAGCCCCCTCAAGCCTGGATCTGGACAGGCACATGGGACCAAACCTGCCCAGCCTGGTACCCAGAGCATCTCCCCGGTGCCCCAAGGCAGGACAGAGCCCCTCCGAGGGGACCAAGGCTGTGTGGTCCTGCCGTACCCGCAGCCCCCGCAGCCCCTGAGCGCCCGAGCAGCCCAAATCCCACACGGATCATTCTCTTCACCCCCCACCCCTCCTCTCTGCGCAAATCTCTTATCTCTATAAACACTTCCTGGACTGCCTGAGTTCTCATACTGCCCCAGAGCTCCAACACAATTCGACTGAACAGATTACTGAGCTGGGAGATTTATGCTGTTTGCCAGGGGGACTGCAGGTTGTTTTTGTTCCAATTAAACAATGGGAATAAGGAAAAACAAATGTTGCTGTTAAAATAATCACAGAATCCATGTGATGAGGGGGACAAAAATGAAGTTCACTGCTACTTTGCATATGTGTGCACACTCCTGTGTACAGTGTGCACACATGATGAATTACCAGTGAAACAAAACTAAATGTATTGCTTAATTGTCAAATACCCGGTGTTACACTACTTGCTTGGACCTTAATCTAAGTTCTAAATCCCAGTTTTTTAAAGAGAAGATGAACACAATGAATATCTGTGGTTTTAAGTTTTATTGTAGTGCTCAAAAGCTTACAGAACCATCCTAGGTTAGGTGAAAATAAAATTCAAGGCCATCTTGTGCTATACTGCAATGAGGACTTTCACTTACAATTAAATGGAAGTTGGGCCAAGCTTTGAACATTCACTTAATATTTATATTTCCCCTGGTTTTTTCCCTTGCCTGTGTGTGGCTGTGAGAGCCTGCTTGTGTTATTGCTTTTTTCCAGTTGTTTTGCAGATACCTTCTGATGTCTTCTGGCTGACTGTGTGCAGACAGCTCCAGCTGGGGCATGCTGAGCTAGGCCACTTGTAGACAGATTTTGAATTTTTTCGGGTTTTGTTTTGCTTGTCCCTAATGAAGTTTGTTTATTTGGGCAGAGATACCTGCCTTTTCAGGCAGAGCAATAAAAGACAGCAAAGGGGACTTTGAGATCATTCACAGAGCCATTTAGAATTTACCTGTCATATACAGGAGATAATGGAATGTACATTTACAGCATAGAAAAATCTATCTGCAAAAAAATTCTCATCTGACCTGATGACTTATGCAACAAACCAGAACATTTGTCTGTACAAAGGGTAAAGTTTTTACATATCTAAGGGATGTTTTTATGAAGAATGCCATTGCATGTATCCTCAGAGGAGCTTTTTACAATACTGCCTCATTTACAGTGGGAGTCAAATTACTTGTCCACTTCTTCAATTATTTCAGAAAATAAGATATTTAAACTTCCATCTGTAATTCCTGAAGGGATAAGGACTTTGCAAATTATTTTTTATTGTCTTCTTCTTGCAGTGGTATTGGAAACAACTTCAAGACCAAGATTCATCCTACATAGCTGCAGGATTCTGAGGCAGTGGTCTTTGCATGATGAATGAAGGAAGATGAGTTTCAGCTGAGTCTTTCACTGAGGTTCTTCTATGCAGGGAGTCTGAATCACTCCTAATCTAAAAGGGAGGAAATTGATCCTTTAGTGGGACCTGTGTGTTCATCAAAGCAACTGTCCTGGGTCAGACCAAGGTCTCCTCCAGCTCAGTGTCCTGTCTCCAGCAGTGGCTGTGATGAACAGGGAAAAGCAAAGCCAGGAAAAGCAAATGGGATGCTTCCCCGTAGCATCCTCCTAACCTCTGCCTTCAGCTTGGGAATTTCTTCAGCTGCTTGGGTTTTCCATGCATTTAGTAACCCTCAATGGATTTCTCTTCTCTACTAGCCTGATCTGCCCTTAAGCTGAGCTGTATTTCACAATTGTCACAGCATCTGCTGGTGGGGACACCCAGTGCCACCTCCCTGTGGGTGTTTCAAACCCTACTGACAGGAGACTCTCTGAGGTCTTTAATGACCCAAAGAGATGTGTGTGAACATAGCCAACACCTCTCAGTTCCTTCCACCCCAGGAAGAAGCTGGAAAGGTGTCAAGTCACACAGGTTGCCCAGGCCCTGTGCACACCCAGGGGCTCTGGGGTTTGTGCTGCCCAGGCTCCTGGCCAGCACTCACTGGATGCAAACGGGCACTTTCCCAGGACACTGAGAAAACAGTCACTGTGGAAGAGCAGTGGGAAACCTGTCTGAGGATTCTTCCTCTGCTTTCCCCACCAGGTCCAGCCAAGCACAGGCCATTGGTGACATTCTGAGCTGTGCTGTGGAAATGCCAGTGCCCAGCCTTGCACCTTGCTCATTGTCACCCCAAACCACTGACTTGCCTTTGTATCTTGGCCTCTGCTCTTCTTCATCGCTGTGGACCTGTCTGACAATCAGTCATAGAATGGAGTGAGTAGGAAGGGACCTTAAAGATCATCTTGTTCCAACCCCTCTGCCATGGGCAGGGACACCTCCCACCAGACCAGGTTGCTCCAAGCCCCATCCAACCTGGCCTTGAACACTGCCAGGGACGGGGCAGCCACAGCTTCTCTGAGCAACCTGTGCCACACCCTCACACAGTAAAGATCTTCTCCTGAATATCTAATCTAAGACTTCTCTATTTCAGTTTAAAGCCATTCCCCCTTGTCTTATCACTACATGCCCTGGTGAAAAGGGCTGTGGCTGACCCTGTCTGAGCATCCATGGACTTGAGAAATGTGGATTTTGGTTCCCTCCTGGCCTTGCTGTCACCCCTGGCTCTGTCTTGCTGACCCCTGCAGAGCATCTGGCTCCTGCTATTTCCTGACAAGCCTTGTAGTCTCCCCAGTGCAATACCAAGTTGTCACATCATTCTGGATTGACAAACAAATCTGTATATTACAGCAGTGTCCTCCCTTCTCCTCCCCAGCTCTACTGCAGCTACAACACCTGCATATCAGTGACTGGTCAAGCTGAGTTTCAGTCCTTGGCCAGACTCTTTCCTTCATCCACTGCACCCTCTGTGTGAACAGCACAGCTTGACTCATATGACTTGGCTGTGAACAAGCCCTAGACATAAAATAAGGAAGTTTTAAAACGCATATATACTTTCAGTTCCAGCATGTCAGAGACGTAAAGAGAATGATGACTTTGAAGACATGTGAGAAATGCCAGAGAATCATGGCTCTGTTAGTGTTTACAGTGACATTGTTACATTATTTTATCAGTTCTCACTTGTGGAAATTAAGCACATGATAAGGTGATGATCTTAATGTCTGCAAGGAAATATATGCAAAGCAATCAGTGTTTCAGAAATATATTTTGAAATTGTGTTGGAAGCTGTATTTTCTTACAGTTCTGATGAATTGGTAAGCATCTGACTTTCTGGAGTTATTTTACAGTTACTGGATTAAGAGAGACTGGGTTTTTTTTTTATCTTATTACAAGCTCTTGCCTAATGAAGAGATGAGATTTATTTGCTAGTTTGAATTGCTTTGTCCTGCTCACCCTCCTTGCCCCCTGTTACAAATCCTCTGGTCAGGTTGCTAGGCAGAAGGGAAATAATGTCATTTGTTAAACAAAGCAGACAATGTCTTTCTTTGTGGGCTTCGAACATTCTTTCAGGGGTGTGAAATCCGTGTTAACAATCAGCTCACAGTGAAAAGGTCCAGTTAAACATTACCACAAGAGCTGAGAGGTTTGTGTACTATCTGAGGACATGAAAGATGTCGTTTCCTGAAAATTTACCTGGACCCTTCAGCTGGTCAAGGAGCTTGTTGCCGAGGTTTTCTGAAACAAGGAGAAGCAGAAACATGAACCTTGCTGTGTGCAGGAGAGGAGGACACAGGACAGACACCCAGCAGAAAGGGTGACACAGGTCCAGCCTGTGTTAATTTTTTTGTCCCCTTGCCCTCTGCGTCTTTCTGATATTTTTTCTGGTAATTTTNCTACTACTACTACTACTACTACTACTACTACTACTACAACATTATAGTTAGGAATAAGGAGAAATATGGTTTGTTTAAGGCAAAATCTCTTTATGAGCTGCTCTACAATAGCTCCCCTATGCCCTCAAAACTCCACTTACTGCTGGGGTGCCCTGAGCAGTCTCAGCTCACAGAGGGGCTTTGTGCTTTGCTGAAGGGCATCTTCAGGGACTTCTGGAGAGGGAGACTGTAGGAAATGCATTCTTATAAACACCTCTATTTTGAGTGGTCTTTTCTTGCTGGAGCTTTGCCTTTTCCTTGCCTAGACTGTATTGGAGGGAGGCAGTTCTTTGCATTTAGACTCAGCTATTCAGAGGACTCGTATCTCAGCTTTCAGAAGGGAAAGAATGCAGATCTCTCCTGTGCTCAGCCGTATCTGACCCAAGGCTCTGTTGTGGTCAGCAAGGGTTGGCTGAGTGGTGACACCACCACGTACAGGGAATGTTGTACCTCTCTAACAGCTTGGGCCATGCCAGGGTGTGACAGAAGAAACAAATTTGAATAAATCCTCCCTTTCCACCTACATGACTTCTTAACACCTAAGCAGCAGCTTCAAAGATTGTACTTCAGCTTCAAGCATTAGGAACTAACTAGGCCACTGAAACCCAAGAACAGCCTCTCTGCATATTTGTTGCAAATTTGTAAGACCAGAAATTCTGGTCTCTTAGACATGATTTAGTTTGATCTGTCTAAAATTCCCTGTGTTAACCACTGTTTTGAGTAGCAGTTCCTGAGTTAGAGGATATTTTTAAAGAAAATTTTGATTTGCATTTCCAGGAACACAGTATCCACCTCACAAATACACTGTTTTGGTAAATACCTGTGTTTATTGTTAAATCTTTATTTCAATTTCCAGTTAAGTAATTTAACACCTATTTTCAGTAAGTGGAAATAAGTCAGTATGATGCCATTTTTCTAGTTTACAAATCCAACAAGCCAGCCTCATTGATGTCAGATTTGCACCAGGAGAAATGTCTGGTCTATGGGCTAAAGGGATCTTCCCCTTTTGTTTTAAGTAGTTTCTTGTCAGAAGAGGTTTATATATTGATAGAAATACAGATATTTGCATATATATATCTGTACCTAGCTCAGATGTCCTGAAAGGCAGAGTTATTTATGTTGAAGTAAAATTAAATCCATGGCAATTTCTTCACCCTAAATCACCAGGCCAAACACCATCCCCTCCAAAATGCTTTCCCAAGGTCTTGGTCTTGTACCATCTTTTGGGTTTCAACACATGACTGTTAGGAAGCCAGGCTGTACAAATTAAATCACTGGGAGAAGCATTGCAGGTCACCTGCAGTGCTGCTGTACAGTTACTCTCTACTGTTCTCATTTCGGTGACCAGTGAACTCACCCTCTCATCTGTTTGCAGCTGTGGGACTTTCCCTCTCAAATTCTTTAACTTCTCCAAGCTCTGACATTGAGCAAGTATTTTTAAAATAAAAAGCTGTAGTTCAGAGTGGGATATTAAAGTGGCTTTTGCACATTTGTTCTGTGGGATCAGCGACTGCTTCTTCTCATCATGGCAGGGCTGCAGCTTCTCTAGCTGAGATGTGTGGATGCAGTCCAGGCTTGGCCAGATATCTCTGTTCTCCTAGATAGTCACAGCCACTGTGTTGTATTCTTTGAAGTTGACTTTGGCTTTCCTTGGAGTGTGAAGAAAGCTCTAACACTGCTACTACTGCCTCCCAGGAGAGGCACATACACCCATGTTTTTCTCAACTGGCACTGCAGGAGAAGAGCAGCCCCATTCTGGTGACTTTTGTTATCCCCTTGGCACAGATGGGAAATGGGAGAGTCTGTGTGCAAAGCAGACAATCAGGCCCTGACCATCTTCTGGGTCATTAAAGGGACAACTCAATCATCAAAGTCAACTGCTCACCTGAGGAGAAACAAGTAATAAAAGCAAACCGAAAACAGAAAGGCAGAGCAGGTCTGAGCAGCCACTACAGATTTTCTGGCCCTATCCTGTGGGTGACAGCAAGGTTGATCTCTACCATGTTTGGCATCTACATTTTGTGTGTTTGCAGCCACCAGAGTGTCTATGTTCCTTCTCACAGGCAACAGGAAAACAGACTCTTCTGGGGAAAGTTTGTGAGAAGTGCAACTACCTTTTTTGTTGAAACTTTCCCCAGGAGCCTGGGAGGTGTGTGCAGGTGCAGGTGCAATGGGTGCTGTGATGCAGCCCTGTGCCTCCCCTTTGGCAGCACCATGCCAGCCACATCTCCCAGCATAGATTCACCTGGGCTTTGCTGGGAGGTGGCATTTCAGTTTTTGCTCCAGATAAACCCAGCCCAGTTGTGAACAGAGCAAACAAAAGGTCATCCTCATGAGCACAAATGTTACATGTCTAACACACGTCCTCAAAGAGCAGAGAGATCATCACCACCACAGCAAAACCCTTCCACACATCCAGCTGCCCATCCTCAGCCTCCAGACCAAAGGGTAGCCTTTGGAACGTGGGATGCAGGACTGGAATGAGGATGAGGAACACCAGTGCTTTCACCTCATTTTTGATGGAAGAGCTTTGAGCTGATGTGGGAGTCATTTGATCTGCCTGACCTTTCAGAGAATTAATTGCTGGCTTAGAATTTAAAGTTAATAATTTGTTTCTAGAGAAGGTGCTACCGCAGCAAGGCAACGTTGGAGCAAGGAGAGGGCTGGGTTTGAAATGGGAAACATGTCTGCCAAGAGTAGAGTTATTTTGGATGCCTTTGGAGAAAGGCAAACTGGATTATGGAAGGCAAAATAAAAGCAGTCATTCTCCTCCACTCTCAGTTGATTTCTACAAGTCAATTCACTTCGACTCCTTTTAGGATCTGGAAACATTATTGTCCACTTTGAATCAAAATAAATTATTCTTGTTTTCAAGCTGATCTCATGGCACTTTCTGTTAGTAGAGGAAATTTTGAAAATCTTGTAAGACATCCTGTTCTCATAAAATGCCCAACCCAATTTTGTAAATTCAGGAGGTTTTGGCTAGGCCAGATAAGTTTTGGAGAAGCATTTGAATATTCACTCAAGCTGAACCCACACTCCAGACAGTGGTGTGAATAGTTTCCTGCATTTCTGAGCTTCTGATGCTTTGAAAAAATTTTACTGATTCTAGAAGCATGAGGGCAGTGGGAAAAAAACCCAAACCTGTTTCCCCTATACAGTTAGTATATTGAATAAAGAGAAGCATGTTTTGTTGCCCAAAGGCTGACAGATGGGATAGATTCAGTATGGTAAATATCCTCTCCCTTGTGGCATGCAAATAAACAACTCCAGGTCCAGGGATCTCTTGGGAAATAATAGTTAGAGAGGCTGCTTTGGTGGTGATGGTTTAGGGCAAAAATTGCCTAATAATTACTGCCACTACTGCATATCTAAGACATATCTCCCATGAGAAAAAAACGTGTCCCCATTCAGCCTCAGTGCTTGTGCAGGTCCCATCACAGCAGCAAGGAGCTGAGAGTGTTCTTGCTGCATGGGAAGCTCCTGGAGGCAGCAGGGCTTGTTGGAGGTCCCTCTCCCAGACAGGAATTTTATGTCCTGTTGTTGAGTAGGACACACAAACCTCCCATGAACAGTCAAGCAGTGAGGAAGTCCCCTTCACATGACTTCAACAACAGTGAAAGTCCAGGTTTTCCCTTTGTTATAAAATCAATACTTTAGTACCAAACATTTACTGTGCTATCAGCTTTCTGATGTTAAGAACTTCTTGCCATTAGCCCAGCCACAACAAGTTTGGGAAATGTGCTTGTCCTTAGCACCCTCAATCCCTGTTTTAGGAAACAGAGAGGGTACCTGTGGCAGAGCTGTAAGTATTCATTGAATACAGTACAAAGAACTTCAGGCAAAGATGCTGAGGGCTGTAATGCTTCCTTTTGTCAGCACATACCTGTCAATGCATCAAAAGTTCTTTTCCAAAATTGTTAGTCAGAGTTTTCAAAGTTTTTTAGTTTGCAGGAGTCTGGACATTTTCTAGTAGAAATGAAAACTCCTATGAAGTGAATTTAAATCTAATGATTTGATGTAGACATGCATCTTTCACGTGTACCTTTCTAAGTACCCTTGAAAAAAAAAGTTAGAAGAAAATGCAATCCCAGTTTCCTGGGATTGCTTCCTCTTCTGAAATAATCACCTCTTTTCTTCAGTCCAAATCATCCTTCCAGAAGGTATGGTCCAGCCTTTCTGGACAACTTGTGCCACAGATTTTTGATGTCTGAATAACCCATCTCAACACCAGATCCCATCTTGCATGGCTATCTACACTCCTTGTGGTTCCGTATTTTGAAGCAGAAACTGGCAGTCAGTACCTGTGGACCATGGTAGCACTGACAACAAAATAACAGTAAAGGAAAGGTAACATTGCAAGAATAACACATGACTCTGATATCTCAATAACAAACAGCTAAGGAAACACTAGAATCAAAGTCAGCCATGGAATTTCATCTCTGTCCTCTGCTGTAAAACACCTTTTCATTATGCCTTGCTATTCATGCTTTGCCCTAAATAGTTATTGGTTTTCTAATGTAGTTTTCTTCCCATGATACTCTGCCTTTATAGTCAAGCTCTCAGAAATAATTAACTGCTACAGTATCATTCAAATGTGAAGCAAATGAGTCCCTTTTCACTCACTAGCTGTGAAGATTAATGGAAAGAATACATATTCTGGTGTCTGGGCTGAGGCTGTGCATTTCACATATTAGATGTGGCAGGCAAAAATTCTGACTCCAGGCTCTGCAGTTTGTTCCAGGGAACCAAAGTATCAGGTGAGAAAAGGCTTGTCTGGGTTCCTCCTCTTCCCTGTGGCTTCATTTCCCTCATTCTCCACAGCTACCACATCCTTCTGCCTCCAGCCACTGTCCTGCCTTGCACCCCTCACTGCTGGTCACACCCAGGGGCCTTCCCCAGCCCTGTCCTTCTGCCTGTCTTGTAGGGAGGATTCCTGAGTCTTCCCTCCCCCATCACCAACCCACTCGTCTGGCTCTTGTCCTTTCTGCACTTGAATCCAGGAATTTTTCTCCTCCACACTGTCTCCACAATGTTTTGGTGAACATCACCACAAGTGCAAGAGACAGACTCCTGGCTCTCCTGCTTCAGGTGCTTGGCCTTGCCATGGGCTGTGAAAGTCTGCAGCTGAAACTGCAAGGGAAGTCCTGCTTGAACTGTGGTTGGAACCTGCTCAGGGAGGATGAAAACTTCAGGAGTTCAGTTGCTCAGATGAAAGGAATCTCATAGTTATCTCCTGAGCATGTCCAAATTCAGCTTCCTAAAGGCATATAACATAGCCAGATTTGGGCAGGTTTTCAGGAGGGCCAAGGGGATATCTCTGATGAAAGGAAACCCTCTCCAAGGAAGAGAGATGCCAAAGCTTTTCAAAGGAAAGGTCACAATTGCTTTTTAACTTGGACAAAACACTGAATTTTTCCTTACCCTCATTATTGGAAACGGCTAAGTTTGTGGATGTTTTCCAAAAACTTTAGCCTGAGGCAGATACCTGGCATGGAAAATTTCATTCCAAATGGTTATAGTTTGGCAACCTTGTAAGCCCTTGAAAGTAGGCTCTTACAGGCCCAGGGATCAAGCTCCCACTGCAATGTGAAAGGCTGAGCCACCAGCCCTACCTGCAGACACAGCCCAACATTTTATCTCATCACCTGCACTGCAAACAGCACAGGGATGCACATGGGGGGGTGGCTTTCCATCCTGTCCAGAAGGAAATATCTGGGATTGATACTGAAGAAATTGGTCAGGATGAACATTCTGTAATACACAGGAATTCCTAGCATAGAGGAGCTTTGGACAGAAGGGGTACAGAGCCCCTTTCTGAGTTCTGCTTGTCTGCAGAACTTGCCTATGTTCATTCATATGCTTCACATAAATGAGGTTTTCAGTATTCTGACAAATGTGTTCGCAACAGCTTATCCACAGAGTCCTGGTTTCCAGCTTGCTCGACTTGGTCTGTCATTATCATTAACTCAGCCATCCATTTCCTTCTTTTCTCTCACCACCTCCACCACCTCTGCCTTGTCATGCTCTGGAGTAATAAATGCACAGACACGGACAATGTCCAAGCAAAATTAGAGCAGCTGGCTGCTGATGTTGCATAGCATGGGATTTTTCAGGGAGAAACCACCAGCCCCTTTCCAGCCGATCCTTTCCTGAGTGTCAAGCACAATCCCTGGCTTTCTGGCTGCATTTCTCACACCACGGCAGATGCATGGCCCACATTCTGCAGGCATAGACCAGTTGCTGGAATAGGCAGAGGGCTCATGAGGGGCTAATGAGCACCAGCTGATTCACAGGTACTTCACACCTGCCATATCTGACTCACGGTATCCTGCCCCATGGCCAGATGGCTGGCAGCTCACAGTACCTCAGCACTAATGAGCCATGGCAGGAACGTGGCCATCCTCTGATGCTGCTGTGAGACCTGAGATCAGTTCATGCCACTTTTTCACCCCGTGGGTGAACTGCCATCCCCAGGCAGCCCTGCCCTGGTTCCCCTTGGAAAGATGAGCTCCTAACACAGAGCCCAGCACAAGGATGTTGTGGCAGGACACACAGCCTGTGTAACACCAGCTTTGCACTGCTGTTGGATGGCTTCAGAGCCTGGCTCCATTGATGATGTAAGCGTCCAGGAGGTCTTCTGTGGCTCACAGAGTCTGCTGAGAGGGGAACCTTCTCACAATGAAATCCTCTTTAGAACTGCTGACACTTCCATGAGTAACAGTCCTCATCTGCATAAAAAGGTTTTCTTATTGCCCAAGGTATTTCACTTTTTTTCCCCTCAATAGTGGTAGAGAAATATAAAAATCTGGATAGATAATGATTATCAGCTTGTTGGGACATCAGAGAGGGGCTGATGATAGTTTGCAGGTGGAGGAGAGGGGGGAGTATTTCCAGTACTTGTAGAAAGAGGTTTAGAGGCAATCACAGCAGCATCTGACTAAAACCAGAACTGACTGAAATCAGAAGAAAGGCGAGAAGCGGGATGAATAAAACACAAAGGGGAGGAAAGGACAGTAAAACACAACTTGTGCAGAAACACGGGCCTTTTATCTTGTGCCTCGAGCGAAAACAAAGGTGTTTTCCAGCGGAAGGGAGAGCAGCCAGACGCTGTTTCGGGAAGGCTGGAACAGGCTGGCAGGATCAGGAGCATCCCCGGCAGCCAGAGGGCACCGCCGGCCGCGGTATGGGAGCCGCTGCTGAGAACACTGCCAGAGACTGGGAAACCTACGCGGTAAACTTCGCTCAGAACATTCATCAGGAATAAAATCCTCAACAATCCGGTGATACCTGAGAGTTCACCTACACGTCTGTGTTTCCAGGCTTTGCTGAGTAATTTATCTCAGTGCTCTCGTGTTTTCCGGAAGAGTTACAACGTTTAAAAAGAGGCAGCACCATTGCGAGAAATGTTTCGGTTTTACTTTTGTAACCCCCGTGCTCCTATAAGGCCAAAAACTTGTTTTTGTCAGTTGGCCTGGGGGAGGTTCAGTGTTGCATCATCAGCAGAGTAACAGCACCAGGTGACCCTTCTGGCCATTAAATTCCTGCCTTGGCCCACCCAGGTGGGTACAGTAACATTCCTCAGAACTGCCTGCAGTTTGCTGCTGGTGAACATTTTAAAACTGCTTTCCACCTGGGCACCCTTTTAATCCCTATGAGGTACAGACCTGAGAGCTGGGAGCTTTCCCAGCTCTCATCCTGACCCTGTCCATGACATGACAGTTTATCAAACTACCTCCATAACTGTAAATTCTGCTGCTGGAATAAGAAGAAACCGGAGGATTTCTGTTATATGTGACATTTGCAATAATCAGAAAAACAGTTTGCAATGCTTTTACATTCCCTACAAATCTCTTCAGCAAATTCTTCTGGTTACTTTTCCCCTGGTTCCCACTCTTTCCCTGCATGTATTTTTTGTAGTGAGCTAAGCAGGGTGGTATCAGAGGAATGGCTCCATCCTTGTCTTCATCCATCCCCTGACCTGTCTCAGGGTGCTGTGTGTGTCAGGCCCTGTGGGATGTTGGTCAGGGTCAGAAAGCCTTACTGGTGCCCCCAGGACCTTGACAGCAGCTTTAAAGTGTCGGCTGTTACCTACAGATCTTAGCAGCAGCAAAATACTCACATGGACAAACAGCCAGCAAAAAACCCCACAAAAAACCAAACCCGTTCAAAACCCCCAAAACAAACCATAAACCACCAAGCCAACCCACAACCCCCCAAAACCTAGCTTTGCTTTTGGGACTTCCTCTGTTCAGTTCTAACTTGACAAATTCCAGCCCACAGCATGAGTTGCAGAGCCAACTGATGTGTCACCCACCCGTGACTTTTAGAGAAAGGGGCAAAAAGTTAACAATGAGCTGAATGAAGCCAAAATGAGACCCCAATGGTCTCTGAGTCACAATATATTCAGTATTGTGAAAAAGAAATGTAACATTCTCCCTCTCCCACAACTCAACGCCCTTGAAGAAAGCCCTGTAGTACAAGCTACATGCTCTGCAGGAGGGATCCTGTTCTGCCAGTTATCAGGCAATGATCCAAAATGCAAACCCACCCCTCCAAGATAGGTCCAGGGCTGTCACACAAGCGGAATAAAATAAAACTGAGCTCCAAGAGAGGAAGAATCTGGATGTAATCTGGTCTGATACCACACAAATAAAATGATCTCTTATTGTACTGGGCTTGCAGGGTGAGGTTTTGCTAACAGAGGGGCTACAGGGGTGGCTTCTGTGAAAGGCTGCCAGAAGCTCCCACCGTGTCAAACAGAGCCAATGCCAGGTGGATCCAAGATGGACCCACTGCTGGTCAAGGCTGAGCCAGCTGGTGACATTGACATCACTTCTGGGATATTAGATTTAAGAAGGGGGAAGAAACCTGAAAACAGAGAGGAACAGCTCTGCAGACACCTGGTCAGTGAAGAAGAAGGGGCAGAAGCTGCTCCAGCTGCCAGAGCAGAGATTCCCCTACAGCCTGAGGTGCAGCCCATGGTGAGACAGCTGTGGCCCTGCAGCCCCTGGAGGTCCATGGGGGAGCAGAGATCCCCCTGCAGCCCCTGGAGGACCCCACACCAGAGCAGGTGGATGCCCACAGGAGGCTGTGACCCTGTGGGAAGCCCACCTGGCAGGACCTGTGGCCTGTGGAGAGAAGCCCATGCTGAGGCAGGTTTGCTGATAGGACTTGTGACCCTGTGGGGGGAGCCCAGGCTGGGGCAGCCCTTGGAGAACTGCAGAATGTGGGAAGGAGCCACATTGGAGAAATTTGTAGAGGACTGTCTTATATGTGCCCCCAACCCCACTCTGAACAAGCCCAAATTCATCAGTTGGAGGCTGCAGAAGCACCACGGGGGGCAGTGCATCTGGAGGAGCTCAGCTCTGCTCAGGAAACTTGGAGAAGAAGCTTTGCAACTGTGACATCCCTTGCCAAGACTATCTTGCTTTTTCCTGCAGCTTCCAGGCAAAATTAATGATGAGTTGTGAGCCAGAAAACAATGTCATTTTAAAAGAAAAAAAAAAAACAAAACATACCAAGCAGTTAATCTCAAATGGAGATAGTAAAATATCTCTGCAGTGGGATCTTTCACTCCTGATGTTTTGCTTGCTGAGGCTACCTCACATTTGGAAGGAGCTGTGTAAGCTGTGGTGTGAAATCCAAAGAGCAGGCAGTGTTTTCACATGTCTGTTGCTCCAACTCTTCCTGCACGTGTAACCAGCTCCCCTCACCAACTTGCTCTTTCACCCTGACTCTTCCCTCTCCACACAACTTATTTCCCTTCTGTCTCAGAAACATTTCCTTCAGTGTCTCTGCAGTTTACCACAGCTCACTTTCCTGCCCTGAATCTGTCCTCCACCTCAACCACTCTTAACAGAAGGACAAGAAACTCTCCTACACAGGCTAAAAACCATCCTCTAATCTAGGCTAAAATCCTGTCTTGATGCTGGCTGTATACAAACTCAAACCCCTGGCTCAGCAGGCCATCCTGCAGGGCTTCTGTGTCCCTGCCCATGGCTGCAGCCCCAGCAGTGCTCACATGCTCCCAGCCAGGACTGGCCCCACAGCCTCCTGTCCTACCAGCCCCAGCTGGTGACACCTGCCATGCAGTGACGTCCTTAGCTCAGAATGGCATCCTGTGGCTTGAGCTGGAAACCAGAACACAGCTTCTTACCAGAAACCCCGTGTGTCATGCTCCTATTACATACTTCGATCATAGGAAACTTTTATCGCTGTTGGTTGACGGACGACAAACCCCATTCATTTAAAAACACCCAAGAGATGTGGTAAGGGCAGCTTTGCATGAGGATGTGAATAAGCAATTTTTGGAACAACACAAGTAGCAGCTCTTTCCTCATCCTGCACCTTGACTCGTTACTTAAAATTGCTTGCTTGAAACTTCTGTTTCTGCAAACCAATCTCTTGTAGTGATAATCTCTTTACAGAGATACGTAAACCCTGGGCTCCTTGGTCACTCTGTTAACTAGGCCAGAGAGACACTGAACAAATTCCCCCCGAGAAGGGGAACTCCCTGCTGCTGGCGCTGGCTCAAGCATTTACTACAAGGGGAAAAGGGTGCACATCTGTGCCGTGCTGGGGGCAGCAAGGACTGCAGCCAAACCCAAATCTACGTGCTCAGCCCTCCAACATCGCAGCTGTGCCTCACTCCGATGACACAACACTCTCCAAGCACAGCAGTGGGATGGTGAAACTTGCCACAGCAGCCCTTAAGCACTCTGAGCTCCAAGGACCGCTGCTTTCCTCCAACAGTTGTTGAAATAGATCCAAATTTAATATAAGAAATGATGTTGCATCAGTTTAGACAAATGGCTTTTAGTGTAAATGTTCATTTTTGCGTTTAGCATTTAGGCTGGTTTGGAAAACGTGGTTTTTTTTTTTTTTTTTTTTTTTTTTTTTTTTTTTTTTTTTTTTTTTTTTTTTTTTTTTTTTTTTTTTTTTTTTTTGTTTTTTTGTTTTGTTTTGTTTTTGTTTGGTTTGGTTTGGTTTGGTTTTGGTTTTTTTTTTTTTTTTCTTAGTAAGTGTGGGTCCAGGGTGAAAAATAGCTTTCTTTGGTTATTAAATTAAAAATCTCTTAGTATCAAGGGGTAATTGTTTCCAGTACATGTAGGTCAGGGTTAACATTGTGTAATTCTTAACTAGGCTACTAAATGACTATGATATGCAAAGAATTTGTGTTTCCAAATCAATCCAAGCCAAAGGCTCTCCTTAGCAGCATCATAAAAACACTGTGACGTCCATCAGAGAAGAAAAGGGATAAATGCACACATATACTTTATTAGTTATAAATCTTTGCCTCTCACTATGATTTTCTTACTTTGTTCATATTGACTGGGAAGAAAGGCAAGGTCTCTCTTTGTCCAATCAGCCTGTACAGAAATTACACCATGTTGAAAACATGGCAACAAAACTCTGTGAATTTGTTTTTGGTATTGACTAAGCCATGTTCATTGCCTTCAACTGTGACCAGCCTGAGGAAGGACCCACAGATGTAACTTACAATTCTGCTTTACTGTGCCATACTGATTACTCCAGGAAATTGTTTTTTGCTTGGGTTTTGTTGTTGTTGTTTGTGGTTTTTTGGGGGTTGTTTTTGTTTTGTTTTTTTTTTTGTAGATAAGCCACTTATTCTTTGCTCAAATGACATTTTGCCTCTCAGTCCTTTCCCAGATGCCAGCAGTGCTGATCATGTTTAAAACAACTCAACAAAAGAAAAAGTTCTCCATCTGAGTAATAATCCATCACCTTCACTGAGATGCTCACATTTCCCTCCACCTCTTTAATCCTCACCAAAGAGCCTAAAGGAAGAGAATAGAGGGAAAATTAATCTGCTCTGCTTGTCCCAGGCCCTGTGAGGTGTAGGATTTGTGGTTTTCTGGTGCTGAGGTGACCAGCACCAGAGAGGAGGGAGCTGTAATGAGGAAACACTGAAGCATGGCTGGGTATGGGCACTAAAATTCCAGAACTGATTCTGGAGGTCTCAGCAACCCTGGATGGAACCACAAAATACAGAATGACTGGCCAGCATTTTTCTGTGGAAAAGTCATTAGTGAAACCTTGCAGCAAGGCCTCCTGTGGGTTTCTTTTTTTTTTTTTTTTTTCCTGCATATATTGCACAAATGTGTATTTCACAGGTTTTTTTTTTACAAAAGAAAGAAAACGTTGCTGTGGGGCAATGGAGGAAACCAACCAGAATTTTGTGAGTCTGCGAAAGAGATGTTGGCCTGACTTCCAAAAGCAGTGGATAAGTACCTGAGGAAAAGTGGAGAGTCCATTGCTTTTAAAATTTTTTTTTTTTTACGTTTTTGTCTTTTTAACATATATACAGGTTGAACAAAAGTATTTAGTCACATTTCTAAGCAACTGGTTCCAAGAGAAATGTGCTTTTCTGTTGTACTTTTCCTCATTATGAACCTGGAGATTTGTTTGGAGGTAATCACTGCTGCACTCAATTTCCTTGGGAGTGAAGAGGAATAGGTAAACACATTGGGAAAAAAATACGAATATAGAAAGATACTGGCTGCAAATCCATAAGTAAATATCCACTGGGTGCAGAGACTGTTCTTGACTTCAATCATTTGCTCCAGAGCCATTGGTACAACTGGATTTGATGCCAGAGAAACAGGATGAGCTACAGAGAACCTTTACACTTCCCACTTTAAAACAATTCAAGTTTCCCTCCATTTTCAGCGTGGAACTCTTTTCACTCCATCAGCAGAGGATCAGTGTGTTGGGGTACATCAGCGCAGCTCTGGGCAGGCTGCACAGCACCTGTGCCTGCAAGAGGAGGAAAACAGGGAAAGGAGCAGTGAGTGCAGAAGAGTGACTTAAATGTTTTCAAGCTGGAGGGCTAAGGCAGATGTGCTGCACCTGGAGGTGAGAAACTCCTCAAGGAGATGCAAGTTGCAGGTGACTTTCTGGGAGATTTCTAGGAATTGCAGAGAAATGTGGAAGACCATGGATAAGGAAATTTTATCAGGACTGTCCAGGGAGGAAAGAAGGGCTTTTCCGTTCAATTCACTGAGGTATTTCAGAATCAAAGGAAGGTTAGTCACACAGTCTGTACATTCCAGGATAAAAAAGAGCAAATTCCTTGGGACAGGAACTCTTCCTCTGCTCCTCTCCTCTGCTAAAGCATAAAGTGACCTTTGCTTTTCCCTTCAGGAGAGAGAATTTCAGAGTTCCTAATTAAAGCAAAGCTTACTACAGTATTTGGATTATATCACTATACATCATGAAAATTTTCTCTTTAAAATAACAGCAGCCGAAGACCCTCATTAAAATAGACATGGTGTTGTTGTTTATTTTATAGTCTCAAAACTTAATTTGAATGCTTAGGTTTGTGGTTTTGTTTACTTTCAGTAAAATACATTTTGGCTGTTTTCCTGCCCATAGGCTGTAGGCCAGTTTCCCTTTAAGGCTTCAAAATGTTTGTGAAGCAAATTATCTTCCTTTAAAGACCATACCTTCGTTTACCCTCCCCCTAGAAAGCCAATATCTTTTAAAGGATGATGTGCCTTGGGCACTGTGAATGTAAGAAAGGTATAATTGTGTAATGCTGCAGTTTGTAACCCTTCCTTCGTTCCTGGACGTGCTGTGGCACCGTGGGCTCTTGTTCTCATCCCACAGTCCTGTGTTCACCAAGGGTTTGCAATACCAATACCTAATGCAATGACTAAAATGAAATGCAGAAATGTGAAAGTGGTGTAAATAATTGCCATTAATTAATGTTTTTACATAGGGAATTCTAAAAGAGGTGTACTGAGATCATCTGCTGCTGGCTGGAAGATGCTGGCTTCAAAAGCAAAGAGAAGTGCTGCTTTCCTTCACACAGAAAATTCTTCCCACTAGATGGAAGGGATAAACCAGTATATAGTAAATAAACTGACTGCCTGATTCTTATCCTCACCTCTCCCAGGTGCATAACGAAAAATGGATTGGAAATATTTTTTCTGCTTATTTAGACCTCGGGCTTTGATTTTTCAGTGGGATGAGAGAAGCAAAGTCCATGAGGAACAGAAAAAAGTTAATGAGGTGCCATGGGGCCACAACTCAGCCTCCCCCTGTTAATAACTGGTACTTGTGGGGATTAGGAAAGAAATTAGAAGGTAAGAGAGCCTTCCAGGAATGGGTGCCCCAGCAGGACAGTGGGTGTACTTGTTGGGAGAGGTTGATTCTGACCTTTAGGCATGATGTTTGGATAGCAGAGTGCTTCTGAAGAAAATGTCCTGTTCCCACTTGCCAGGGTTTGTTTTGCATCATGGAGCAGTGTTAGGGTGCATGAACTGGGCTCTCTTTTTGGTGATACAAGGATGGAAGTGCCCCAGGAGAGCTGGAGGCACAAGTGGGTGTTTGGTCGGTGGGACCAGATGAGAGTTAGGCCTGTAAACACAAGACACCCAGAAGGGTGCACAGGGTGAAAGTTAGGTCATCAGTCCCCAGTACAGATACAGCCAGTGTAAACTTCTCTCTGTGGCTATTACCTGCACCCAAAAACAAGGCTGTTACAGGAACCTGGATGCTGGAGGATGACTCAGAGTTGACCCTGCCAGGAGAGCACTGCTGTCCCTCTGGGAGAAATGTGCTTGGAGCTAGAGAGAGCCTGGCATGTGGTTATGGCTTGACTTCTTACCAAGACATTTTGCTTGTGGATGCTGAGTAAGCTCATGGCCTTGGTGACCCCATTTGCAGAGGGCAATGGCTAATTAAAGGTCTTTTCCTTGCCCTTTACTAGTTTTTCACTATCTAGCCATGGTCTAGGGACATAGAAATGAGGTGTAGAAGGTCTTTAAGTAGCCACTGATTTGACAGGCTGACAGACCTCAATCCCTCTCATGAACACATTTGTGATCCCCTTCCTTCCTTGCTTCCTTCCTTCCTTCCTTCCTTCCTTCCTTCCTTCCTTCCTTCCTTCCTTCCTTCCTTCCTTCCTTCCTTCCTTCCTTCCTTCCTTCCTTCCTTCCTTCCTTCCTTCCTTCCTTCCTTCCTTCCTTCCTTCCTTCCTTCATTTCTAACCTTCTGAACAATCACAAACTGAGAGGGATTAATTTCACGCACTTCACATCTTTTCAAAGACCAATTTTAGCAGAGACAACAAACTTGAGAAAGAGGAGCTGTAAGACCCGCAGGAATTCCTATTTATTCCACCAAGAGTGGAGAAATTTCACTAAGTATCCACTTTGTAAGTTTGAAGAGCGTCTATGATTCTACTTCACAATGTGGAAGTCAGATCTTCACAAAAGAACTAATTACCCATATTATGATGCTTAAAATATTACACACAGTACTCAAAAAGGTCCTGTTTACCTGTGAAGGAAGAGCCCTTCTTACATCTAAACAGAGGAAAAGTATCTGCTGTATTTCTACACAACTCACGCCTAGCATGGAGGGCACTGATGTTCATGGTACCTAGAAAACGCTTTCAGGAGTTTGGATTATCTCCAATACACTTATGAGAGAATTATAACGTCTCAAAAAATGGCCATAAAACTTTATGTGGCAGCTTCACAGATGGTTAGAGAACCACAAAAACACTCAGCTTTTCTGCTTGGATATGCTTTCACAGAAAATTCCCCTTGGAAGTTTTGTTGCTTAATTTTGGCAAAGAGGATTAATTTTATGTCTTTTAGTTTGTCCTCTGAGAAAAGAAATGATGGAGAAGCAAGATTTTCACTACAATTATTATTAATTATTAGTTCTCACACTTTATTGCACATTTCTGATCTCTTTCACAACACACTTTACTGATTAATGGAAAATTTGTTGTGTGGAAAATAATTACTAGGATAAATAAAGCCCAATCTGAAATCAAATATTTAAACTCAAGTTCATGGCTAATTCTGATTTGAGGAGGATTGGTACCTATAAATCAGTGAATTTTATGACATATTTCACACCAAGATTAACAACGGATGGGAATTAGTTAAACATATCAATCTTTCAATATTTTGAGGTTATATGTAAAGGAGAGAGTTCTGTGCTTATGGAGGAACCTGATATCACATGTAGCAGCCAACTCATGCATAATTCTGTAGCATCACATGCATAAATGTTCTCAGCACACTTTTCTTTAGCTTTCTAGTCATAGCTGTGCAGGCATGCACAGAGCATACTCAGGGAACTAATGCTGCAGTAAATCCTTTGCTGGGATTCTGTGGCCGCCTCCTCTCCCCAGCAATTTGTTCCTTGTGTGTGCAGGGATGTCCTTTCTTGCTTTAGGCATAAAATAATTTGAACTACCAAATAAACAACGCTTCCACTTGTTTTTGCTTTGTTTCGTAATAGTATGTTCTGAAAGTTGTATCTTTTGTTGTGCCATCCAGAAAATCATGGCAGTAAATAGTAGTCAGCAGGGAAAACACTGATGTTATATTTGCTTGACACCAAACAGAAACCTTAGTGCAGTCCAAGAGCTGCCTGAAAGCTTCCTGGCAAGATATTATAATTTGGACTTCTGATACTACCACGAACGTTGTATCATGTAGCAAATGTTAGAACTGCACTCTGACAAAAATATTTATGATTCTCTCAGGAAGGCTGCAATCAAGAATTTATTGCTGTTGTCGAAATGCTGGAGCTTAGCATTTGAGAATCTTCCCTTACTTAGAAATCAGCAAGCCTGGTGCCATGTTTATTGTTTACAAAGTTTCATAGGAACTTGAAAGGGGTGAATGTATAGAAGAGTTCCTAAATAAATAACTCAAATTTAACCAGCCAAGTACACACTAACAAATTCTTCTTATTCAGAAAAAGAAACTTTCTAAGACTGAACAATTACTCTAAAAGAATGCAAATTAGTTGTTTCTTCCCAGAATGCTTGAAACTCCAAATGAGTGCATAGCTAATTTTTTTTGTTGGTTTTTTGTTTGTTTGTTTGTTTTTGCACCTATTATCTCTGTGGGATATTTTTTCTGCTTGGGAGTTCCTATTCAGGTAGTAATGCAAAACAAAAATTATCAAAATACCTATTTTCTGTCTTGAGAGAAGAAACCACAGAAGGTGCTGCTAGTCAGAAACCATACTATTTGCAACCTATGTTTCAACTTTTCTAGGCTGTTAGACCCTTCAAACAAAATTAACTCTTTATGGTTATGATACTTTAAAAGAAACATGAGGCTTGTTTAACAAAAGAGGAATAGAGTCTTCCTGTGTTTGAAGAAGATGTCTGCTCCTGGGCAGCAGCTGCAACAGTAGGTTCTCTTTTGATCCTTTCTGATACCCCTCAGATTTAAAAACAAAATACTGGAATCAGAGAAATGGTAAAAGACTGAGCTTGGCTTGAGCAGTTCGACATCCACTCACAGCAAAATTTCTTCTCAAGCAGGATGTGAAGAAGGGAATGAATTCCCCAGCTAAAAATTATGATTCTCCTAAGAGTCCTTTAAGCTGTCAGAAATTCTGGGAAAGTATTAGCTTTTCCAAAGATCAGAGTAATCAGGAACCTCTCCTTCTCCAAGAGCTTCCCTACTCTTCTTCTGACCAGCCCCTCACAGACACTTGGGGAGCTGGTGTGGTAATGGAATCCACCCAGCTGGCTCAGCATCAGAGAAGTCAGATAAATCAACACTTCTTGCTTCAGATTCCACAAGGGATCCCCCGAGTTTCAAAAGAAATACATATGTATTCTTGATGGGAAAAACTTAGCTTTTTAGAATAAAGACAGGATTAAATTCCAACCTTTGTCCAATAAACCCAGGACCTGTGTGAGCAGCAAATCCAGAGTGAGCAACACTATCTCTCCCCTGTTTTGTAATATTATTGTACTGATCTCTTTGGATGAAATTACATTAACTGAGCTTTTACAATGAGAAAATGTTCAGCTACACTGGTAAACAGAAGTACTCCATAGCTCTAAGCAGTAATTGTTATATGACATTATCTTTTTATTCCTAGCATCAGCCTTAGGACAAGATTTCCTTAAAGGTGCTCTAAAAGCTATTTTTAATTATTCAATAATAGCAATGTTGAGATTTTAAGCAATTGCCATCATAGCTATTTAAGCAGTTGAGTTATTTTTTTATTGTAAGATATCTGAATATGAAATTACATCTGATTTTGCTCTAGTGGAGATGATTTTCACTTGAAATTCCTTGTAGTCTTTTGGCAAAATTTCACGATCATATTTACATCTGCAGTTAAGCATGCTAGTAGTCATGATAACTGACTTCATGATTAGTCTACCTCAGTTCATTCATAAATATGTGAATTAAATTTTGGGCTCTAAGCAACTGACTGCTATTTACAGTAATTGGTGAAGACTCTGATATTGCTGGCTGCTAGTTATTGCAAAAATATGAATAGTAGAGTTGTATGTACTAAAATATTTTTTCATTATTCATTTTTCATTGAACATTGTTCAGTTATTTTCCTTTGTTCATCTGCACAACACAGCATACGTTTTACTGGCTTTGTAAGTAATCAGTAAGGCATCTAGTTAAAAGAAAATAAATCCTTTGGAGGAATTCAAATGTATGAAAGGGCAAAGTGGGAATGTGAAGTTTGTTTTGTGGTAACTATTGGTTGCTCCATTGTTTACTTAAGGGTTCTCTCAGATAGTCCAGTGACAATTATTTAAATCAATATAATTTTCACTGACTACAAACATTCAAATTTTAGTTCAGGGGTTTGAATCACATTAAGTGATGCTCAACAGTTTTGTGAAATATTCTTTGTTCCTAGATATGCTGCCCCAGTAGAGATTCTACTGTAAAGACCTCATAGTCATAGGAGAGAAGTGTGTGCCTGGGTGAGGAGATAAGGAAGCACTGCCTGGTTTGTTTCAGCACTTGCTGATCCACAGCAGCTGAAGGATATTCCTACAGATTCAGAGCAATACCAGCCTTTCCTGGTAGCTGGTAGATGCCCTAAACCTGTGATGTGCTCTTTGTTTAAAGCTGTAATAATCTGTTTGTACTGGTAAGTTAAAAACTTTGACAAAATACTTTAAAAACATTTCAAGAGGGTCTCCGCTTCCTTCTCTTGTGTAATGTTGCCTACCCCCAGAGTTTCCAGCAAGCCAGGCCTCTGCATGTATAGTGCCTATGTATATGAAATCAAGGAGGGGAAAAAGCCCTAGAGAGAGGTCTCAAATGTCCTCTTCTGAAAGGCGTTGAAATGCTCTATCTGCTGTCTCATCATCCACCTTCTCCCTGCTGCAGCCTGCTGGAGGGCATTCCCTCACCAAGATAACGAAACGCATTCAGCTCAAAATGACCTGCCCTGGTTTCCTTCCTGCTCCTCTGCCGGGAGCTTTCTGCTCGTGGGTGTGGAGGTCATCCACCCCATGACCCCCAGGATGGGGCAGAACAAGGAGGATCATTCTCCCACTCCATGGGCTGACTCATGTTTCTCAAAGACCAGGATGCAAAGTGATTTACGTTCCTAAGCAGCAAGTCATGTTTCTTGAAACTAGGATTTGGGCTTTTAGCTTGGGAGCAATTTTAAGAAAAGGTCAAATTTGTGCAGCTTCTGAGAAAGGAAGAAAGAGTTCACTGGGGACAGTGTGACTGCAGACACTGCTCACTCCCAAGTGTCTTGCACAGTGGCTGGAAGCTGACCTGTGACAGGAGTGAGCACAGTCCAGCAGTAAAAATCACCCTCTTTGACTACATGTGCTCTGCCAGGAAATTATTGCATTTTAGGGGTTAAATCTGCCCAGATGATATTATCAAGTAGCTGTGCTTTCTTCTATACATTCTGGTCCCTTGTTCAGTGTTTATTTTCAGTTGCCAGGTTCTTTGAAACGGTCTATTTGACTTGCAACCTATGTGTCATGTTTGGAGCAGTAGACATGTCTTAATGACAGTAAAATATGTATTTACAGATCTACTACTTGATCCTCAAAGATTAAACACTTTGATATTTAAATATAAATGCAAGGAAGAGGTGCCATTTCTCATACACGTAGTTTCAGTATCTATTGTGAACAGAACCATTTTCCTGCCAAAAGTGTCAGCTCCGGTATTATGTAATGAGTCAACAAAGATCTCTTCCATTTCTCCTTCAAATGTTTTTCTAAGATGCTAAACCAGATCAACATTCTCAGATTTTCAGTAATTTTGAATGTAGCTGCATTCTAGAGTATCCTGTCTCCCCATTTTTGGTCAGAGTCCAATTCTTCACTGAGCAGCCTATAAAAGCTTAATCTGCTCTCTGAGTGCTACCACATTTTGATAGCATAGATCCTCTAATGATTACCTAAATTTATGTGATTGATGAAACTTTATAGGTTGGAGATTTTTAGCAGCAGTAATACAACAACAATTTTTGTTTTGCTTTTACACATGCTGACCTCACTGCCTAATTTTTCGTGCTGCAAAACACTCCAGGAGTTGTTCAAGACATTTTCTAAACCCCGTTTTCTTTGAGCTGCAAGTCCTTACCAAAGCTTTAATTGCTCAAGCACAAATTCTTTGACAACTTTAAAACATAAAAAAGAGCAAAGTTAATCTTGCTTGAGCAGGCATTGTTCTGCATTTCTTACCGTTGGTTTCTCTTTTCCAAATAGTAAGTTAAATGAAATGGCAAACTGGTCCCTGAGCTGACAGGAATCTTTCCAGTTTACCCACAGGCAGTGGATTCTACCCAGCAATAAGTAGCCTGCTGGGAGGAAAAATGTGATTTACTTCCAGAAGCATGCTATGATAGTGACATAATTACTGAAATTCATATATTTTGCTGCCTCTGTAGCTTATTTCCTTATAAAAAGTTTCATTCTATTCTTTGCACAAGAATAACCCTCTCAGTATGATGCAAAACACTATAGAAGATTAATTTATTTATATAATTTCTTAGCCAGCAGCTCACTCACTGCCCAAGAAGCTGTGTTGGAAACTTGATGAAATACCATGGCTTACCTCATGCAGCCCATCTAATGTGCAACATGAGAGGATCTAAAAAATGGAAACCTGGTTGTAAGTCTGTGGGTTAATTCTGGCTTTACTGATTCAACAGCTGCTTGATCTCAGTGTGCAATGACTTCTGTTTAAGTATCCTTATAAACAGCTTGCATACTGTGTTTTATACAACTTAGGAGATGAAAAAAGAAGCAGACATACCTTACAACCTAGGACTTGTAACTGAAATCTCACAAGCCTCACAGAGGTCTGCCTTTTCCAGATTTGAGCCTGGAAGCTGATTTGTATAGGTGTTGGGTTTATAACATGCTTTTAATGTTTTTGGTTTTTTTTGCATGAAGGACTGATAGGATGCTCCTAGAGGAAAGGTAGGGTTATAAATAAGGTAAGAAAATTAATTCTTACACTGGAAAATCAAGAAAACTTAAATTTTGAATTCTAGTGTAAT
This sequence comes from Chaetops frenatus, assembly GCA_013400775.1. NCBI lineage: Eukaryota > Metazoa > Chordata > Aves > Passeriformes > Picathartidae > Chaetops > Chaetops frenatus. The sequence goes on along the minus strand of VZTR01033427.1, from coordinate 16,565 downwards.
TTCACGACAGCTTAGCTGTTTCTTTGTGTATCACAATGCTATCCTTTTTAAGTCAAAGTTGATACGTATGGTCATCAGGAAAGATTTGTTTCTTTTGTAAACAAGGTGGTGTGCAAGGGGCCCATGAGCAAGAAACCCATGTCTGTGCTGCAGCCAATAGGGAAAAGAGGAAATCTGATTTAAGCCATCTCCGCAGCTCCTGTGCCAGCTGCACTGTGCCGGTGGTGACAGTGAAGCCTGCAAGTTATACCTCCCACTGTACCTGAGTATTTGCTATGTAAGTATCTGATTCCTCTACATTTGTTCTGGTGTTTTGAATGTACATTTCAGAAATCAAAGGCACTGCCTACCCTGGGAAGATATTAGGTGTGCAGGGTCTCTATTATTATCTGACTTATCTATCCTCACAAAAGAGGTATTATTAGTTACTTCTTGTGACACAGTAATGACTTCTGTGTCTCAGACACCACTCAGTCTGTCAATAAACCCAGGTCAATAAACAGTGGGGTGTTAGCTCAAAATTATGTAGGACAAATGCTTGCTATAACAGTGTTTTGAAGTTATAAAAGCCATGTCAAACCCAGTTAGTTGAGAAAACTAAATCCATAAACTAATTCCAGATATATGCTAATGATAACTGACTTCTCTTCATAGTGTAATGTCTGTTGTATATTTCAGTTTATACAATTGTTGATATCAAAACCACCTAAAAATATTAGACAAAATGTCTGAAACTAATTAAGATATAGGCCAAGAGTTGACATTTCATATCTTCATTACGTTGCTGTTTGAACTTACATCATACATGAAGCTTTTTCTATAAACCTCTTTACTACTTTATGCATCTGTTAAAAGATTTAGAATGGAAAAATCCAAGGTGTGTCTTGTGTGGAAAAGCCCAATAATAAATTCCTGCTGCTTCAGCACATTATTTTAACAAATATATTGAGTGGAAAGACTGGCTGAAGATTTAACGTGGTACTTAAATTCTTACCACCATTATTTTCTGAACTTTCAAATAAAAGCCATGCAATATGTATGGATGGATTTTGAAATATCCGTTGTTGGTTCAGGTGTTCAAATTAAGCTTTCCCTTCAATCAAAGCTTGGCACTTAATCCAAACTTCCAAACATGAACTAAAAGAGATTTTTCTCTCTTTTAATAAAAGTGTATGTATATACATATATAGTCACATCACAAAACACTTCACATAATGCAAATATAAGTTACTTTACTTTGCTCTAGGGCAACTTTTATTCTGTAGCAAGAGTTATTTTATCATCAGAGAAGTGTGCTGAAAACTCTTACATAGCCAAAATCCTGAAATGATGTGTGTATTCCCAGCACAAGGCTTGTGATTTCATGGCAATTATTACTTTTCTTTAAGAACTTCCCTTGCATAAAAAAGAATTTCAAATAAAGATGTAGAAGGTAAATTCCAACGAGGTGGCCACAGGGCCTAGAAAGGAGAAAACGGTGTTAGACTGCAATAAAAGGGTGTTTTTGAAGAATTTCCTGTATGCTGTGAGCACTGACCCAGTTCAAGGTCTGATTCTTGATATGATACTGCCATTGCCACTTCTGGGGAGAGGCTTTGCTGTTTGTTGCTTCTACAGGGTAAGTAATTCCCATCCAAAAGACTAGAGTCTGGCCAAGGAAATAGGAAATTTAAACAGTGAGGTCAGAATGGCTTGTCTTAATAGCCTCTAAATTGAACCTTGGAAGGAAATAGTTTTTCTATCCCCTCTATTTTTAAATATTTCAACTTATTACTTTTCTACAGTGGGATGAAAACAAGACTATTTGAAGCCTTTTTGAGAGAAAGAAGAAAACACCCTGTTCCATACTTGTTCCATGCTGCAGCTTACGAGGCTCCTTGCTTGTAGGATGCTTCTTCTGCTTTGGACACAGCCATGTCTGGAGAAGAGCAACTCCATGTTCAGGAGAGGAAACGGAAGTTTGATCCACCGTTTTCCCCAGGAAAAATGCAACTTCTCACCCTTCATGTCTGCTGGACAGAAAATTCCAAGCTCCAGGGATGGTTCTTTGGCTATTTACCTTTTCCCAGTTCCTAGCTGAATCTGGACAAAAATGTGAGCACATCCCACTTAGAAATAACCAGCCTCTGCTTCCAGCAGGTCTTTAGAGATGCTGTCTACGTGGGGAAAATATGTAATGTTTATAATATGAATTTAATATTTAGTATTCAACTGACATCAGCCTGCTTAATATGTCAGGACCTTATCACAAGCCTGACACACTGAAAATGGTCTCTTTCATTGTTGTAAATTATTATTTGATTAATTTGGTCTGTTCCAGTTTTGTCCCTTAAAAAAAATGAACAAATAAGATAATTCTTCTTAGCCAGAGAGGTTATGATGGTGGTAGTTCTGATATCCAAAGGGCACAGGAGCAATGAAATCCTAAATGCCATATGTCAAGCAGATGAGACAGGAGGCAACTTGACAGAACAGGGTTCTTCTCTTGGAATTAAGGTGAAACAGAAAGGTTTATGGCCAGAGGAAGCAGGTCAGAGAAGAACAAAGAGGCTGCTTGCTGCTATAGGGAGAAAATCCATGCAGCCAAAGCTCAGTTCGAGGTGAAGCTGATCAGAACTGTGGGGGAAAGTAAAAGGTTTCTTCAAATACACTGATAGCAAAAGGCTGTGATGAAATAACATCAACACTTTACAGGATGAGGTTGGTCACTTCACCAAGAGGTAGGTGTGTTTACTGCAGTCTTTGCCTCCATCTTCCACAAGGATGATGGACCAAGAGGGTCTCAGTGGCCTGAGCTGAAGGACCACGACTGCAAGAATGGTCAACTCTCTGTTGACTCTGAAAACATGTGGGATCTGCTGCTTCATCTGGATCCCTACAGAGGAATTCATCTGAGAATGCTCAGAAAGCTGGCTGGTGTCATTGCAAAACCTCTCTGGATGATTTTTGAGTGGTCTTGGGAATCCAGAGAGGTCCCGGCTGACTGGAAGCTGCAACATTGTTCTGATTTTCAAGAAAGGTGAGAAGGAGGATTCTGGAAACTACAGGCGTGTCAGTCTCACTGCAGTGCCTTGTAAAATAATAAAAAATATTATTCTGGGAGGTATTGAAAAACACCTGAGGACAATGCAGTAATTGGTCAAAGCCAGTGAGGCTTCATGAGAGGAAGGTTGTGCTTATCAAACCTGACTTCCTTCTATGACAGGGTAACTTACTGAATTGGTTTAGGAAAGCCATTTGATGTCATCTTTTTGCACTACAGGAAAGCTTTTGATACTGTCTCTCACAGGATCCTTCTGGACAAAATGTTCAGCTCACAGCTGGATAAACACATTATGTGATAGGTGAGCAACTGGCTCATCGGTGGGGCACAAAGGGTTACAGTGAGAGGGGTGACATCAGACTGGTGACCTATCACTAGTGGTTTCTTTCCAACTCAGCATATTCTATGATTCTATAAATTAAAAGAAATTATCCCAGTTCTCAGAAAGCATCTGTTAGATTTGGCCCAGGACAGGAGTTCCTCTCTTCAGACATAAAGATAGGTTTTGCAAAATTTGACATAGGTAAAGTACTATGGAGCAAAGTTTTCTATATCATAAGATGAAAAGATGATGTTGGCAAAATGTGTCTTATAATGTGACTGTCAGCCACTGCTCTGAAATAAGTCAGGCCATTATGGCTGAGTAGCAAAGGTCGTGTGCTCCCACTGCCTCTTGTTACCCTCACAAGGAGCTGTGAAGATGAGATTAGACTTTCTTTAAAGGTTTCTGGATTTTCACTGCCAAGAAGGAGACAAATGTTCAAAGGATTCCCATGCAGAGGGGTTTTTCATGGGCTGGGAAGGGCAGAAGGGCAGTTTGGAGGTTGGCTACAGCCCTGCCATATCCTGTGGGGATGTCAGTGCTAGCAGTGGGAGTAATGTCTCCTCTGCTTCCTCCTCAATCCAGGCAGGAAGGACATTTTGAGCTATGGGATTCAACTACACCCACTTCATCTGACAGGAGTTGAGCATGAGCAGCATCAAGACCTCATGTCAGAGGTCTCGTTAAGACCCTGGGCACTTGTAAAGATGAGGACTGGCAGAGAAGGCAAAACAAAGCAGAGAGGCACTGTTGGTAAAGTAATAACTTTTATTAGCATCAGAATTTGTCTAAACAAAATCCTAAATGGGTCTGTATCTCTCATCATCTAATCTGGGCTCTTTTCCAGGTCCCTCTGTTCTTCTGCCTGCTCCTTTGGTCCTGTTTCACAGATCTTGCTCTTCCATAGTCTGCAGTCCTTAGACTGCAAGCATAGCCTTGCACAGCATCTCACTTCTGATCTGTTGGGCTGTGTCCAGCAGATCCAAGCATCAGCTGTTGGTTCCTGCCTCTGCCTCTCTCCTGTGCTGCAGGTTGCAGGGGAGATTGAGGGCATGGCTTAGCTGTCTCTCACAAGATGGGGTTTTTATGACAATAGAGGCAAGAGGGCTGTAGGCACATCCTGCAGGTCTTTCTGCTGCAATTGCTTCATCTGGGCTTTGTTCCCAGTCCTGCTGCTCCTTCACTTCTTGGAAAGGTTTCTGCACCACATGATGGGCCTTCTTTACAATATCAGTCCTCATGTAGTTGGCCATGTCCAGCAGATGTGCGTCATCAACTGTGGGGGGTTGTGGGGCATGTTCTGGGCTCTCTGGCCCTTCTGCTCTGGCTGTTGCTGTTGTCACCTTGTCCCTGCTTCCTGCCTGCTCCCACTCTTCTGGCTCCTGGACAGGTTCCTGGATCATAAGCCAGGCCTTCTTAACAGTCTCAGTCCTGATGTAGACAGCCATGTCCAGCAGAGGTGGGTTATCGACTGTGGAGGGGTGTGGGGCATTTGCTGGGCTCTTGGGCCCCTCTGCTCTGGCTGTTGCTGCTGTCTCCTCATCCATGCTGCTTTCCTGCTCCCACTCTTGTTCTTGCTCCTGGACAGGTTCCTGGATCATAAGCCAGGCCCTTTTAACTATCTCAGTTCTGATGTAATCAGGTGAGCCCAACAGTAGTGGAACATTGGCTGTGGGGCTGTGCAGGCCAACTTCCAGATTCTCTGCCCCTTCTGCTGTGGCTGCATCTCCTGTCACCTTGTCCTTGCTTCGTTCCTGGCCCCACATTTCTCTTGGTGGCTCATCAAGTCCCTGGACCACAAGCACAGCCTTGTCCAGACCCTCAGCCCCCATAGACTGAGCTGTGTCCATCTGAGCTGGGCCATCGGCTGTGGGGCCATGTGGAGCAGGTGCCTGGTTCTTTGTCCCTGCTGCTCTTGTTGCCTCCACTGGGGCAGGGGAAGCTGGTGGCTCTGCCTCCTCATGTTTGAGAGGTGTGTGGCTCTCCTCTTCCTTGGGAGCTGCATGCAGGGATGAATCAGCCAGCTGTGCATCTGCTGGACACACTGGGGCAGGAGATGCTGTCAACAGTTTGTCAGATGCCTCTGCTGCAGCCTCTCTGTCCACGCTGCTGAGACAGCCAAGGCCCTCCCTGGGACCAGTGTGGGAGCCTTTGTTGTCCTCTAGGTCCAAGGAATTGACCTGGTGATGGACAGGAAGTGACCCAATAGCATCTGTCCCTTTGGACAGCTCTATGTCAATGGCATCTTCCCATTCTTCTTCCTCTGGGAGCTCTGTGTCCATGTCCCCATTCCTCCTCCCCAGAAAGGTCTGCATCACTAGTGTCTTCACACTCCTGTTCCCTGGTCAATACCACTGGCTTGATGATTGGAGCTTGGGCTCCCAGCTGCTCCAGTATCACCTGCTTATTCAAGATACCCTTCGTGAGCTTCCCTGTCACCTGTGCCTGCTGTGGTGTGGCACAGCCAGCCACCCATGAGAGGCTTGTGTCCCTGTCCCTTCCCATCTCAGGCCATCCCATTCTGTCTTTGGCACTCACCTGCCCATGTGTGTCATCAAGCCCCCTGGAGCACCTCAGGGAGAAACCCTGTCCTTGGCTCTCTGGCTGCTGGAGCTCCCTGTCCCCCAGGCCATCCTGCTGCTGTGGCAGGGTGGCTTTCCAGAGTGAGGCCTGTCTGCATGCGCTTCTGGCTGGGCAGGTCCTGTCCAGGTCCTTGGGAGGCCTCCTCTTATAGGACACGATGATCTCCCTTACAAAAGGCCGCTGTTTCTTGTGTCCCCACAGCCATGTAGTGCTTTGGTAGCACTCAATGCACACTGACAGCCCTGGTGGCTCCTGCTGTGCTTGTTGCTGGTGGCCCATCCCAGCACCCGCATCCCTACTCAGAGAAGCTGATACAACCAAGCCATGTGCCTGTGCCTGCCATGATGCCAGCTGCTCCTCCTTCTCCATGGTTATCTTTGGCAACCTCTACCACAGACTTGCCAGCGTTATCCTCAGCAGCTGCTGCTTCCTGAGGGAGGTGCATGACATCACAAATAGCCACCTTCACACCAGGCCACGGTCACAAAGGGCCATGCCCCAGCACCACCCCCAAGGGCAGGGCAGATCCCTGTGATGCTGGCTGGGTCCTGTGAACTGCCACTGCCTGGGCCATGGCACAAGGGAAGGCAAAAGGGGGAAGCCAGGTGGTTGCTTTCCCTACCTGAGAGCCCACACTGGGTTGTATCCCCCAGAGAGCCAGAAAAGGTCAAGCTCCAGACCCATGCCATTGCACATTGTTGGCAGGTCTGGGCAGGGCAGGACATTTGAGATGGAAAAGTTAGTTCAGAGCTTTTACTATTGAAAATCTTATATGATGATTACAGAAAGAAATGAAGTTGGGAACTGAGGCTCTGAGGAGTCCTAGCATGCCCTGGTTGGACTGGATATTATGTTGGGCTGAATTTGGTGCTCTTCAATGCTGGCCAGAGAAGTGCAGCATCTCAAAAAGCAGTTTTTTGTAGGACTCTCTGGCTCTGGCTGGGTACAAGTTTCCCATTCCTTTTGAAATGGTTCAATTGACCAATACTGGCATAAGTTCAAGGAGATTTTGTCTCATGACATCACAAACATGGCCAGTCTTACATTTCTCATGGCTAAAAAATTCCCATTCTGTCACTGAACAGGAAAAATAGTTGGAAGCTTCTCCTTGATAGCAAACCTCTGACAAGAGGCAGTGCAGGTAATTACGTGAGATCATACAGAGAGCAACAATCTCAATGGCAACCAGACTCCAAATGTAGTTACTGCCTCGTGCAGGATGACATGATAGGATGCTCCTAAAATGCTGCAGGCAGTTGGTGAGATTTGCAAGCCAACGATGTCTGCCATGGAAAAAATACAGAGATGTGCACAGATGATGTAAGTGAAAATGATGTAAGAAAGTACAGAGATGGCTTCCTGAGGAATGCATTTTGCCCAGCTCCTGCTTTTTCCTTGTCTTGACTTGAGGGCTACAGAGACTCTCAGATGCAGCCTTTTCATCTTGAGGAATGCTGGTTGCATACACAGTCATCTGATGCAGACTTTTGGAGTTGTGTCTTGTGTGCCAAAATGTTGGATGGCTTCATTTCACTTCAGGTTCATGGAACCAAAATGTGTCATCAGGCCATACTTCTGAGTTCTGTCATCACTTGCATTTTTCATGGAGGCTCCTCCTGACATTTGGATAGTCCAGGAGACAGAAGTGGCAGCTGTGGTACCATTCCTCTTACGTCCCCTTCAGTCATTGCATACCGGCAGTGAGTCTTACAACCTTAAATCAGGAGGGTTCAGGAAACAATCAACTGCATCATAAAAATCCAATGATCTATGAAGTATGTTTTTAAAGCCTTTCTTTACCTTGTGGCACTCCCAAACCTCTATTTACAAAACTCTGGCCCAATTTTCATTGCACACTCTTGTGTGTGTATGTTAATGGAATCACACAAGTGTCGAAGAAGCCAGAAGGTGCCCCTTCAAGTTTTCTGTTCCTAATCTCAGCCTGAAGCAGAAGCAGCAATGCAATTTTAAACTATTGAACTTTCATTCCTAAAGAAGGACTTCTACTTTTTATAATAGGAAAAGGGTGGTCACCTCACCAAGAGGGACACGGATGAGGCAGGTGTGTTTACTGCAGTCTTTGCCTCCATTTTCCCCCTGGATGACAGACCAACAGGGTCTCAGTGGCCTGAGCTGCAGGACCATGA
>VZTR01033426.1:63919-74989 GCA_013400775.1 Chaetops frenatus | reverse complement strand
CACTACACTACACTCTCGCCTGGTGTGAGCAGGTGAGCAGGTAAATGTGAAACCGCTACATTAAATGGTGTTTCTGCCCGGTTTTGAACAAACCCATGACAAATATATGGGCTGTTTTTTCTATATGACTGAATGCATATAGATTAGGAAGTATACTGATACTTTTAAATATTTCTGATTTATATTGAGTCGTATTAAAGCAAAATTTGGCACATGTTTTTATATTATCTTACAGTAATATTCAGACTACAGAACAAAATATATTTCCCAAACTTTCAGACCTTTAATCTGGACTTTTAAATGTTCTTTCTTGAATTATCACATTTATTTAATATTTCACAATTCTCTAAGGTAGAAGAAAAATTATTGAAAAATAATTCCATGCAATCCAGGAGACTTCCACCAGAGGGGATGCAATGCTGGATCTGATGGTCACCAACATAAGGGAGCAAATCAGGGACATCAGGATTGGAGGCAACCTGGTGGAGTTGGTGGAGTTTTCAGTCCTAGAGGATATGAGTCAGGTAAGGATTAAAGTTTGGCACCTGAACTTTAGGAAAGTGAACTAGCTCTTTAAGGAGCTAGTCAATAGGATCCCCTGAGAGATTCCCTTCAGGGACAAGGGAGTGAAATGGAGCTGGCAGATATTTAAGGAAATCTTCCATAGAGTGCAAGGACTCACAATTCCCTGGACCAAGAAAATGGGCAAGGAAAGCAAAAGACCAGAATGGCTGAGTGGAACGCAGGGAATGCTGGTCAGACTGAAGGGAAAGAAGCAAATGCACAGGCAGTGGACACAAGGACAGATGACTTGGGAAGGGCATAGAGTTGACATATGGCTGTGCACTTGGCAAAAAAATAGCAGGATGGGCTACAGTTATGTAAACCAGAAGAAGGTTGAGGAAGGTGTGCCCTCCTGATAAATGATACTGGCAAACTGGTAAAAATAGAGAAGGCTGAGGTACTCAACAATTTTTTGACTGAGTTTTAAATGGCAGCTTCTCTTCCCACACCTCTTGAGTGGATGGATGGCAGGATGGGGGAACAAAGTACCTTGCATTGTAGGAAATGATCAGGTTCATGACCACCTGAAAAACCTGAATGTACATAGATCTATGGGATCCAATGAGATGCATTGCAGAGAGCTGAGGAAGTTGTCTGCCATTTACCTGAGCATGTTGGCTGCATGCAGTGAATTAAAGCTCCCAGAATGACATAACTCTTTGAATTAAAAAGATCCCTCATCACACTAAAAGGACTGTTATTTTCTGCCTGGCATTCCTGCTATACCTTCACAATCTCTGGACAGGCATTACAGCCTCTGAAGCAAAGCACTCTTAAACACAGCAATTTCAAATCCTGCCTCCTCTTATATCTGTGGCAAAAATCTCAATGGAAGCAAGATTTTACCATGTTTATTCAGGCTTCAAGGTATTCCTTGATGTTTATGAGATCACATTATACAAACACAATACTATAAAAAGTTCCTTTGATAGCAATTTCCCTGGCACAAAAGCAGATCTTGTTTGGCACAAATATTAGCAGCTGGCACAAGCCAGGGTTGCACCCACTGGTCCCAAGTCTAGAGAGACACAAACATGTATAACACAATCGTTTTACCACCTCTCCTAGTTGTTTCTTCCATAAAATAGATCGTAGCTGATACAGAGAATTGCATAATTTCTTCCAAAAATTACTTAAACATTGTGAAATTACTTCTCCAATATGCTATGTGTTGTACAGAGAATTCACGGGTGTGTGAGGTGTTGTAAGGTTTTATTAGCACTCATTTAGGATGACCTTACATTGCTCACAATTGGCAAAACCGCAAGTGAGTCACGTGGGTTAAACCACAACACGTGGCCATCCTAAATGCACACCAAGAAAGTCTTCATGCTGCACTGCACCAGGAAGGCCGCTGAGTCATCAGTGAGGCACTTATTAAGTAGTTGACAAAAGTTATTCTCCTCTGGAAAGTAGCTCTGTCTCATTATGGCATACCACAGAAAAAAAATGACCCTTGCTTTTGTTTCTATGACGTGAAGATGAAGATTTGATTTGCAGTTATTTGAGCCTAACCAGCAAACATAGGACAGGCCAGGTTATGAGCACGGGAAAAATAAAAACAACATACTTGTTTCTGTACCCTGATGGTGTGCTTACGTATCAGTCAAAATCTTCAAGAAAGACACAAGTCATGGAAAAACAATTTTAATAAAACAGTTAATTCTAGACTGTGGCATTTTCCAGGATATAGTTAACATATCTAATATGTGAAGTTCTGTGACTTGCAATACGGCTGGCTTTATATTCAAAAGAACAAACAGTTAAATTTATATCCCTGTACTATCATGGAGGGGAAGGCTGCTTCAACAAATCTTTTGTTTTCTGCAGTCCTTCTAAATCCTGTATACAGCTCTTCTGCTGACATCCTCAATGGGACATGTTGCTCTTGAAAACAGGTATCAGAATAGTAGTTCCAGTATATTTGTCTTCTTTCCTTAGTGACTCCCTCTATTACCAGCTTACATTTCCTGGTCCATTTTGATGTCCTATTTTGAGTCATAAGTTTAGAGTCTTCCACAGTTTTGTCCCAAGCTGTATTGGTGCTAATATGTAAAAGAAAGATGAAAACATTAGACCTGCAACTTGTTTGAGACTGAAAGGAAAATAAAAGTTACATTTATTGTATTAGCTTCTTGGTTTACTATGGCCATACAAATAATCCTGTGATAAAAGGGAATAAATTGAATGTTGAGAATTGTAACTGTAACTATATCTTAGATAATGAGAACATCCTGTGACAAAAATCTAATCAGTCCCATGGCTGATATTACTTGCGATTTTCTCTTGTTCTTTGCTACATATATAGGGCTTCTTTCTTGCTTTTTTCATTTTCAGTTGTTTCTGATTCTCTCACTTTTTCAATCTTCCCCATAAATTTTCATATGAAAATCTTTTTCAGACTGGTAAGTTTTGTAACAATGATAGTATTTTACCTTCAATTGCAGTTTCATCCATAATACTCCATTTCATAGGTATAAGATGCTTTTCAAAAGCATTCACTTCTGGGAGTGAGAACAGGTGGCAGTATAATAATAAAATGCTAGACAGTAGCAAAGAACAAACCATTATTGTTAAAAATGGTGTCAGTAGACTGTTAATATTCATGCAAATATCTAAAAAAGATTTTTTTTATTACTTTTTTTTATGACACTATCATTCTGCAAGATTTAGTCACAAGTGCATTCACATTGAATATATTCCACTGACGAGTATTAGGAGTGGCTGAATCAGTGAGAGCATTTCAACCTGTGGTGCCAGAGTGTCTAAGCTTGCTGTGTTAGGATATCCCGTTCCTGATTTCATCTTGCTTTTTAATGGAGTGCCTCTTTTTAGATTTACTTAGAAATTCTTATCTCTAGTGCCAGTATGTTTGGCAGCTACTGGAATGATTTACTTAGTTATGAATTTGTTATCTTGCTTTTAATCCCAGTCAGATGATCCACCTGCTTGATATTCACTTCCCTGTTTAGTTTCTCTAATAAATCTCAGAAATAGGATTGGTAAACTGGTTTTTATGTCATGGTGATTTTTTTTTTCCTTAAGTCTGCTAATGTTATGTATTTTTTAGCTTTGCAATCAAATAGTTTTGTTCAAATAATATTCAAAACCAGTCATACTCTGTCCTTAAAACTGTCATAGAATATGAGATATCCATGAGTGACCAAAGAACTCACATTAGGCTGGCCTAGGGAAATTCACATTCTATGTTTGCAAGATGAACAGAAAGCAAATAAAAGCTACATATGGTACAATCTTACTGTATGTTTACAATATTTGTAGACAAATCAGTTTTCAAAACATATCACCTCAGCAGAAAGTTAAACATCTAGTTAGTATTTAATCAGATAGGCATAAGCCCACTTTTTAGGAGGAGAGGTACCATGCTCCAAATTGCAGAGCATGTGCCGTGCCATGCCACAGCATTCTAGAGCAGTTAGAGCTCTGCTGATGATCAGGATGTTAATGTGTATCCATGCTTAGAGGAAAGATTTCCTGTTCAGAGTGTCAGAGATACAAAGTGAGTGTACCATTGTTCAAGAGATAGAGCAGAATTCTTCACAGTGGAGCATCACCTCCCTAATAATCTTGCCCGTATCTTGCCTGTGTAACATTTATCTTAGGGTACAAGACTTTTTATAAAAAGATTCCTTTGTGTATGTTTTTGTTATTTTCACAAAAGCTAGCATCCTGGATTAAGTAAAACTAAGTGCCTCAGAATGATGTCTGTAGCAACCAGTAGGTTGAATAGATGTAATCTAGTGGCTAAACTGGAAGTAAGATGAGATTTCTGCACCCTGGTTGCTTGGCATGTAGCTGTTGACTTTGAAGGAAATGTGAATCTATTACAGCACTTTGGAGCTATACACTAAAGTGAACAGATTTTTTTCACAAAAGTTCGGCTGTGGGGATATTTACTAGAATGAAAGTGATGTCGTTTCAATTACCTTCTGTTTGATTTAGAATAAGGGCTAGAAGTTATTTCTGTCATGTCTTAAGAAATGGTGGGTAAATTGGGCAGTCTGGGAGCATTATTTCCCAATCTCTCAGATTGGAATTGCTAAATTTTGTAGAAATAAATGCTAATTTTGGGAGTACTTTAAACCTCTCTTTTCCATGACATTATTAAGTGTCATGGTTATGAAACTGAAGAACCACTTTCTTATATTTGATGATGTGAATGTTTCTGTCTGTACATGTCTGTCAGCCATCATTCAATGGCTGTCTTAACTTGGGCAGAGGAATGAAAAAGTGTTGGGTGAGCACTAAACCACTGAATTTTTGTGTAAAAGAAGAAGCAAAGCCTCTGCTAAACCTGGTTTCATCCCAAGCCTTTTTGTGGAGGTCTCACTAGTGAGTATGCTTTCAGAGCATCCTAAGGACTCAAAAGAACAGATCAGTACAAGATCTGTTACTTTAAAGCAGCATCAAAATTTGAGAACTGCAAATATGTGATGACATAGTGACCAAATATTATGTTAGACCAGTAAACCCATTTAGGATCACAAGGTACCAGTATTTATTCTCCAGAGTACCTGTGCTTCAAACCTTTTAACATGAATGCAATTTTTAGGTCAGAGGGGATAGATTTTTCCCTACCAGTCTTCACAGATGCATTGCTGCTAGTTTACTGGTAACTGTTTGAATCACAGTAGGTGGCTAACCTTGGACTACTTCATGTTGTGTTATTTTCTCCAACATAACTGCATAAAATGATGGAATATGGTAAATGGTAAGGAAAGAGAGTGTGGCAGATATATTACAGGAAAGGGCACTTAAAATGCAAGATGCAATTTTCAAAATACTTACACAGTAACATTTTCACCCTTTTGACATAAGAGAGATTTTTCAGCCTATTCATTAGGATTTTTTAAGACACAAACTACAATTGCTGTGCTACTGAATAGTTCCAAGGCATTCCTGAATATATTGCTTGGTTTCTGGTGCACTTTGGCTTGGCTCAGCAGCCCTGCTGTACCTTACAGGCCATACTGAGGCAAAACTGCAATAAAGGCTTTGGAGGCCTCGGCTCTACAGGCACAGTACAGACATCCTCTATAGAGCCTTACAGGTCTAATGATGAGNATTACAGGAAAGGGCACTTAAAATGCAAGATGCAATTTTCAAAATACTTACACAGTAACATTTTCACCCTTTTGACATAAGAGAGATTTTTCAGCCTATTCATTAGGATTTTTTAAGACACAAACTACAATTGCTGTGCTACTGAATAGTTCCAAGGCATTCCTGAATATATTGCTTGGTTTCTGGTGCACTTTGGCTTGGCTCAGCAGCCCTGCTGTACCTTACAGGCCATACTGAGGCAAAACTGCAATAAAGGCTTTGGAGGCCTCGGCTCTACAGGCACAGTACAGACATCCTCTATAGAGCCTTACAGGTCTAATGATGAGATAAAGAGAGACCTTGCTTAGTGAACAGATTACAGAAAAATGTATCATAATCAGGTAGCATGGGCTACAGAGCTTCTAATACTCATTACTAGGATACTAACAGGAGCTCAGGGTTTATAAAAATGAGTTTAGTCAATGGATGATGACACCTTTGGCTGTATCTTGTCAGGTATCCCAGCTGCTGTTCAAGCTGGGGCTTGCAAAGGCCCCTGGATACACAAGTGTCCCCACAACCAGAAACCAAATAAAGGACATGATTGTATGTTGGTTTTAACAGTGAGGAGTAACAGAGTTGTAGTGTTTTTTCATAAATTATCATAGGAAATCACATTTTATTAATATTTAACCAGATAATGCAGTTATTCTTTGCTGTAAGTGATAGAATTTTGCCTGTGCCAAAGATGCTGAGTTGAACTCTCTACGATAAGATGTGCAGGAGTCATTTTACTTGTATCCCTAGCAGCTGAAGGAGCTCAGCTGCACCAATTTCTCTCCTTGAGAGGCAGAAAGAAAGGAAGGTTTCTTGCTTGCATGCTGACCCTACTTTGCATGCCTCTGCAGATGACAATTTGAAAGCTATGATTAGTTTACCTGATTAGGCTACTTCTTAAGAATGTTCTGGGAACTGGTGCTGCTGTGCCTTGTTCTGAGATTTCCAAGTAATTAATATTCTAACTTGGTTCTCTGGAAAGTAATTTTTCTGTTGAAGGGAGTATGTTGTAATCACTTCTGTCATCTGCCTATATTTATTCCTTGTTAAGGCATAGTAGTAAAGATTTCCAGTGAATAGCTTTGTCTCTAAATATCATGATAAAATTTCTGCTTTATGTTCTTTCTCTTGTTGCTGTTGCTTTTAATTACAATCTTTCTTCTTTTTCACTTTTAGTAGCTACAACTATCATCTGGGGTTTTTTAATGTGTTCTAAAATGAAGGGGAAAAGCCATATGATGATAATGTTATGCAATGTATTGATAATATGTTAGCAATGTAATTTACTCCTAAGTAAGAAATAGTGGATTAAATTTTCTTTTAGAATGTATGATATTGAATTCCCATGAAAAAGAAATCCTGAATGTTAGTGATATATTTTTATGATAATTTGGTTTTTACCACAGCCTGGCTCTAGCCTTAACCTTAAACTATTTCATTACCTTAGCTGTTTCCTTTGCCCAAGCATCTGCTGTTTCATATTCCATGCTTATTTTTAAACTAACAAAACACTCACTAAAATCTCTTTCATTTTCTTATGAATCATATTACTCACAAAAGTAAAATTGAAGGGTTTTTTTGTGTAAAGTCTCAATGGGAATGTAAGAGCTGTTTTTAAAGTTTATCTCCCTAGAACTGCTTAACTTCATTTTTTTCACGTATAGTTAGGAACAAGAAATAGTGTAGAAAAAATAACACAGTTTAAAAAGATGTGAATGGTTACATTATTTTTCATTTCACATTTGGTCTAAGGTCAGGTGCAGAGGTTACTGGTGATTACTACTGATTAAGCCTGCAGGCTGGGGTAGTTTTTTCCAGGCTAGATCTAGGAAAGGCTTTTCTTCTCAGTCTCCTCTTTTATGTTGTTTTTTTGGATTACCAAGAGTGAAGACTTGCAGTATCAAAGTGTTTGCTGTTGAAAAGTTTTAAGTTTGATTTATTTATTAGTATTTGATGGTGATGGTGGCAGATTAAGTTATTCCTATGAGGCACTGGGAAAAGGAAAGTGTTGGAGACACATCTTGAGACCCATAATAAACATACCATAGGTAAGAAGGAAGGTAGAGTTAGGTTATTCTTGGCAGGTATGTTCTGGAGGAGGGTGACTTTCTATTTGTTGTGTGTAGTGCTCATGCATTGGCACTACTGTAAAGTGCTGGAATGTGGAATTGTCTGGGAGAGAGGAACCCTGGCTTTTCTATGTCTTCCTCTGTCTTGGAAAGACTTTTATATATGGAGTTTTTCTGATCCAAATATTGCTTTCAGTCAATATCATTAAGGGTAAAGGGTGCAAATTTTGAAGGACCATCCCCATACCAGCTACTGCTTGTTTTAACACAGAGAAATTTCTGTTTCTGTATAAACTGTATCACTGCTTACTAATATGTGATGCTATAATTATATAATTAGTGAAGGTTTTGCCTTGTTAGTCCTAGAGCCAAATATTTTTACATAGTATAAATATTGATTCCCTCCTTTGCTTTTATTCAATATTGAACTTTCATTCACTAGTGGAACTGTACATGTGATCTTAGAATAGTATTATGCCCCCCCCCTCTTTTTTTTAAAATTATTTTCACTTGGAAAATCTAATTTAGAAGGGATGAACCGATAGGTTAAGTTGCAGCTAAAGAAAGTCTGTTAATACTGAAAACTTTACAGCAGAAAATCATGATTGTTTTACTCTCCTTTTCCTCTCTTCTAAAGTGTAAATCAGATGCCTCATTGGAAATTTTGCTTCTTGGTAAACCTTTAAATAAATTCTTACCAATATCAAAAACCAAAGATGAAAAATACTCTTCCTGATTCATGAGTCTCTGAAATCAGCAAGTATTTTGCTCATTAGATTAGACTTTTTTAATCTATAAAATATATAACTTCTCACTTGGTATATCTAGCCAAAAACATTGCAACAGTTCCCCTCAAGACCTAATCACAGTTTTCTTGAGCCTTCTGATATAAATAGATTTCTTTTTATGTCTTTTCAGAGTCCTTAAAAATGGAAATATCATGTTCATGGGAAGTAATGGAAAGTTAAAAAGCATGGAAGGGTGTCTTGTAGCTTCTTTGTTTCTGTGGGCCGTGGTGACCTGGTAGCGTCTGAGTAGCTCGTAAGTGATGGCACCTGCTCCAAATTCCCTCCATAATGTAATTAATTTTTTTTTTTTCCCAAAGCTGCTCTTTGGTTCTCTGCCAGGGAGCTTTCTCAGGTAGCCTGTTTTTGTTCAGTTGAGACCAGACATGTTTATTCCATGCATTGTCCATGTTGAAGTGATGTGGCTTCAGACTGCCCACTGAAAACAGAGTGAGGCCCCAGCCATTAATGCTGGCTGAGGGGAGAGCACATTGTAGCCCAAGAATTTGGGATGGCATTTGAAAGTAGTTTCAGACATCCTTCATGATTTGGTGATATTTGGTTGTGTAAAGTAGTCTGAGGGTTCTGTGGTGAGTATGCACTCTTGGAGATACTGTTTCATTTCTGAGTGAGAATGGCCATAGTCTGGTGGTTTTTGTTTTGAGTGCATGTTTGTTTCTGTTTTTTGTTTGTTTGTTTTTCTAGACTGCCTGACTACTTGATGTGGGCACATGATGAAAGACTGGAAAACTGATTTGCTACTACTTTATGAGGCATTGAATATTAATTAGTGTTGGTGCTTTATGTTACAAAAGTAAAAAAAAATAATATTTAGCTGTGAATAACAATAATGAAGTTTTGGACAGTAAGAAATGTTTCTAGAGATTGTGTTGGACTTAATTACTGTGCTTTTTTAATATTGATGGGGGAAGCACATTATACTTGAAATAACTTACCAAGACTTATTTGTTTTAATTTAGAGAATTAAAAGAATTTTTAATGGGAAAGTAGCATCTCAACAGAGAGAAAAAAATGGAAAACAATAAATTCTTTTTATTTTCTTTGTGTTGTTAAAGTATACAAACCTTCTAGAGAAATTTAGTTGTATGTATGTGTATATCTACACACTGAATATGTACATATCATAATGAATTTTACTCATGTTGTCAAGGGTTGGTGGTACTTTTTTTGGTCCTTCCAATAAGTTGCAGAAGTAGCACCCAAAATATAAGTGCACCATAGGGCTTATTTAGAAACTTCTAAGAACTTTCTCAAATGACAATTTTTGGTCAAATGCTGTATAGGTCGACTTTGGTATGGAACTGTCTTAAGACTTGTCATGCTGTTTAAATAATTGCAGCAGCATATGAGAATCAACCAGTCACACATTTTCTTTTCAAACTTCTAAAAGAATTTCAACAGCATGAATGGAACTGTCACAACAGTGGTAGATGTTCCTAAAGAATTGAACTTTGCAATAATTTTCCTTTTATACTATTACGGCATTGGACATTGTAAATCTCAGCAGGCTTAGTGAATGAAAATGGAACATCATGAAAACTAAATTCTAGAGCTGTCAAATCAGGAAACAGAAATAATATTAACTCTTGTAGCACTCTACATTATTAAACTCTTCTGTGTAACACTGAACATGGCAACAACTTTGGTGATTGCTAAATAAAACCATGTCTTTGTTCATACCTCAAAAAAGCAGTTATGACAAATAACCTGAGCAGACAGAAAGAGAGGGGAGTTTGGAGAACTGGATCACTTCATTTCAGAATTATTAGTTTTTATAGCAGTGATAACTGAGGTTTCCTTCAAAACAATGCATAAGACTTTCAAACTGAGCTAATCTTAACTGGTCTAAGTGTCACGGGCATTTTAGCCTTCTGTTTTGTTAGGAGTTACTAAGCCTATATATTATAACTGTTGATAGCCTAATCAGTTAGAAAATAAATGAGAAAAAATTAAGCATGTCTCTGAGTACAGGCTTCATTGATCTGAGTCCTAATAATTTCTGTGCAGAATTGAAAGCAGATTTCATGTTGTAGGCCTTCAAATTTGAATTTTTAGGAGAAGGCTAGACTTCCAAACAAATACATTGGTAGCCCACTCCAGGAGCAAGAAAATTTCCTATTACTCCTGGAGATGTTGTAAGAGGCCTCTAGATTTTGAACAAAATGCAGACGTAAACAAAGTAGAAAAACTGACTGACTATGAGGCAAAATAATAGCCTTCAGCTGAATATTCAGAGAAGCTTAAGTATCTTGGCCAGTAAGGCTTTTGACAGTCCTGTTATTCTGTTTGTCAACTTCGAAACCGTGTTGTCAAAATCTTGCAAACCACTTGAAAATGGATATATTTTATCAAGCAGGGTTCTTTAACGGTAAGTGACTTTGAATTTCATGATTGCAAACCAATCAACAAACATGACTGCAGTTGCCATAAAAAATTATCTGAAGATTTAATATGGTAGAAAAAGTGACATAACTTTGGATTAAAGGAACGTAATGAAAGCTATTTGTCAT
>VZTR01033424.1:339730-360951 GCA_013400775.1 Chaetops frenatus | reverse complement strand
AGAGAAGCTAGAATGGGTTGGGAAGGAGTTTTAAAGTTAGAATACTTTTTCTTTTGAAGACAAAATTTTAGAAACCTAGGAAACAATACAACTTCTTCATTATTTTCAGATTTTGTGGAAGATGAAACACATTTCTGATAAATCCAGTTCTGAATCCTGGTAGGTTTATAGAAAACTGCCTTCCTTTTGTCCACATTTACTGAGCTCACTCCCACACAATTTACTTCATATTCTCTTGCTTTTCATACTTCCTCCATTCAAAAAGATATCATCACGTTCTTTCTGAGAAGGATCAAAACATTAGTCCTACTTTCTAATCATTTTTAGTGTCTTTCTTTCTGCATTTCAAGGACCATTTAGAAGTATTACAAATCACACTGAAAGCAAGTTTATTCCTTCTATTGTTTTTAAATGGTAAATGTATATTTCTTAAAACTGTGGGTTTTGCAATGTTATGGTTCCATTAAGTAAACTAAAAAATTAACTTCTAATTGCATTTGGAAAAGTTAATTGATACTTTAAATTTCTTCTAAAATATTCAAAATGTAAATACTTCTGTTACTAGGATGACCAAATTCTTAGGGGTCATAGCATAAATCAATATAAATTAGTATAAATAAGTATAAATGAGGGAGTCAATTCAGCTTACAAGGCTTTGAGAAAATACAGCAATTTGAACTAACAAGATAACAAGAAATTATCACACTGGATGCAGTAGACACTGAGGTATATGGAAAAAAATGGTCCCTCAGTCTGCAAGGCACTTTTTGAGGCATGGAGTAGAGATGAAAATTACAGTTTTCATGTCAGTTGCAGTGGAGTGAAGATTTCAGTTCTTATTTTTGTGCTTGTGTTGTGTCCTGCAAATGGGGCATCTGTGACTGCTCCTGAAATATACTTAATTTAATACAGACCAATTTCAGCAGACAGGTAGATTTATGGTAGAGCCCATTGTAATCATGTTCTTAAAGCTCTGCTTCTAGGATTGCATTTGCTCTTGGTTGTATCCATGTTTACAGTTCTCTGTGTAGCTGTTTTTCTCCAAACGGAAGAATTCCTGGTATTAAGGCAGAGATAAGATTCACCTCAGAGCCAACAAAACAGTTAGACTGAGACCAGAATAAATGAAATGTAATCAGCTGAATAAATCATTTGAGATGTTTCTGATGGAACTGAAATACCTGTTGAATCAAATAATGCAATTACGCTGTTGTAATTTCAAAGTAACTGTATTCATGGAGGATATTTGTCTATTGTGGGGCTATTCTGGATTTATTCTATCTAATAAAGAAACACACATTAAGTGCTTAATAGAGAAACACCTTAAGTACCTCCTGTCCAGTCCTGCTTTTTTTTCTTTATTTCATTTTAACGCTTAGAAGCTGTTGAAGTCAAAAACTTAACTGAAAATTTACTTGCTTTTTACCTCTTCCCTTCAGCTTTATGCAATACAGTGTTTGACCTGCCTCAGTTGGCATTCTCTTCTTACCTCAGACCTGATTCTGTAGAATATTGCACACAGACTGCAACTGCATAAAAAATGAACAACATTTTGCAGAAATGTGATCATATGCAAGTGCAGGGGCAAGTGAATGTGTGATATTAAAGTTTGAGGTCAAAGACATGATTTTAGAGCTTCATTGATTCCTGCAGATGCTGACACTTCCTTCAGTCAAAAGCTGAGGATTGAAATAGAATGACTTTAAATGAAGTCAAGTGTGTTTTTCATCAGTTGTGTTGTAGAAACACTTGGAATGTCCAGAGACCAGTTAAATGAGAAAATTACCTCAGCTTCACTAGTTACTGGAAACCCATTGGCTTGCAATAACTGTTCATATGCAGTAGGTGTGAATTTACTGGAATTAGCTGCTATGAAGAAAGTATAACCACGTTATATTAACTCATATTTCCAGCAGTAGGTCCAGAGACAGTATATATTGCAATATGGTACATTCTTACACAATAGTCACTAGCATGACTGTGTTTGAACCTCCAGCCATTGCCTGATTACTGTGCACTAATCCTTTGCTCCATGACAGGGTTGCCCATATTAAACAGCTCAATCCTGCCTTAGTAGCAAAAGCTGGGACCCAAATTCCTACAGAATAATTAGTGTAGAAGTAAATCAGGCAAATACAAAAGCACTAACAGATATTTGTCACACACCAAAAATATGTATTTTGGCAGAACTGCCTCTGCTCAGGCTGGAAACTGCAGAGTAGTACAGATCACACCCAGATATGTATTGCAATGGATAAGCTCTGAGCCATTTCCCCCATGCCTTTCTGGAATCAAGTGTGGCACTCTTAAAATGAGAAAAAGACCTAAAACATTCTTGTCTTACATGAAAATTCTTAGACTAAGTACATTGTGGCTGACTAGATAAGATGTGATTTGAGCCTGGTGAAGGCAAAGACTACTCTTCATACATCAACTACATACATACATATACATCAACTAGAAGATGGTACCTAATCCAGCTCCTTTTCCCCAGAAAATAAAATTGGAAGGTGATGGTAAAGGAAAGAGGAAGTGTTTTGCTTGCCAGCCTGTTGTGTTTAGCTGTTCTAGCATCAATTAGTAATTCATAACTACAACCATAAAAAAAGAGTTTCAAGTTTGTAGACTGCCTGGCATACTTAAAACATCCAATCACTTTTTAGTTAAAATGCACTGTGGGAGCACAGGTGTTACTTTTTGGGGTTTTGCTTCTGCTCAAGACTGCCAAAAAGACTGTTTGTTGCTACAAAAATATGAATTGCCACCAGTGTCAGGTAGAAGGGGTTTGTGGCAAACCCTTCCATCTGTCAGAGTTACATGTGAACATTCTGATACTGACAATAGTAGGTGTACAAGTCTCAGCTCTTACTTCCTGCCTAGTTTTAATTTTCCTATTTGTACTTAACCACCTCAAAAAGGTGATCAGTGCAAATACACAGGCAGTAAATCTAATTATTGAAGGAATTCTGCCAGAGTTGACCTTTTGTCACATCTTTATACTGCACAAATTAGCTTCTGTGATGCTGGTCATATAAATTCTGCACCATTAATCATTTTCAGTCTAGGAACATAGCCTCCAGATTGCAAAAGAACTACTTGAAAAACTCCTCTATTTTCTCAGCCTTTGAGGGACAAAGAAACCACATGTGATAAGGGCTGATTTATTCTGTGCTGGTCTATGATACAGCATCTTTAAAGAAACTGCCAAATATCTAATATAAATTAGTTTTTATTTCTAACTTTCAGACCTCAATTTCAACCCTCCTCCCCCAACAAAAGCAGAACTATAAACCTACACATCAAGATCAAATGGAAAATTTTCTAAACAAGTTTGATTCCAACTGTGTTAACACCCTTTTTTCTCCCATGTGTTGCTTCCCACCTCTAATTAACCAGCTGGAAAGAGTGTAAAAATCCTTCCTTCCCAACCCTAGAGAGGCTTGGGAAGGCTATTAGTGCACTGGACATGCTGTGTAACAAACTTTGTTTCCTCCTAGCAAACCATAAAAATGTCAGTGTACAATGAGGTGTGTGCTGAGGGCATGCTTCACATGGGCTCTGTTTAGGACATGCCCTGTCTTTTCTTTTAATCTCAGGAAATCATGAGGACAGCATGTCCATGCTGGCTTTTACAGATAGGGCAAATTGGTCTGGAGATTCCCCAGGTCATTTTATGTAAAGGACATGAACTTGTTCACACTGCTTCATGTGTGAGAATCACAAATGAGCAGAAAGGTAATGTAACTTTCTGCATCCTGCTTTTACAAAGCTGGTTTACTTCTACACATATATGGAAATACCTTCATTTATTGAAGATGTCAGAGAGGAAAACAGAAAAAAAAACCCACGTTTTATTGCAAACCCCTCACATTTTATTGCTTTGCCTTATTCTGTATCTCCTAGCTTGCACTTTTTTATCGCTGTTCAACTTGTAGAGTTTGTTTTGTTTATGGATGATATTACTAGTGATAACAATTGCTATAAACAGCAAAAAGCTTTATATCTGATAATGTCAAAGGCTATCTCCTTTGTTGCCAATTTATAAACATAAATAGCAGTTTATGTTTTTACAGAAGTATTTAAGGTTATAACTATTTTACCACAGATTGGAAAATAAAGATCCAGAATTGATCTCTACTAGAGTTTTGCCGGTGTCAGAAATTCCTTCTAGAGACTTCTGGTGATGGATAACACAACCACTGTAATTACTGTGACACTCATTCTTCTCACTTAGTTTTGCCTACTCTTTGTTTCTCTGTTGAGTCATTGTGGCTATAGGAATNAATGATTCACAACGACAAAGCAGTATGGTAAAACTAGACATAGAGTGATCTCATCATGATTCTTAAGGTACTGGGAAACTATCCTGTTTGTTTTTCCCTGGCATCAGTTTTCCCCCATTGTCTGATGATAACCAACTAAATGTTTTGATAGTGCACCAAGCAGGTGTCCAAAATCAAAAGAAAGGTCACAGTCAAAAAGGCATCACTTTCCCAACTGGATACATTTCACTGTGATCTCTGACCTCTATGTTGGTGTCCTTTTGTTGCAGGCACTGCGTGTATTGAGCTGTGATTACAAGATGGAAAATGAAACTAGAATGGTGGTTTGTGATCTTGGGAACCCCATGGTGGCTGGCGCAAACGTAAGGGAAAACCAGATGCATTTATTGATTTTTATCTAATTGAATTTTAAAGGGGAACAAATGGAAATTTATTCAATTACCAGAATGTGTCCCCAATAAGCAGCACATAAACCAAATTATTTACCTGGACCAGAATTTGTTGGTGTAATAAGAGGCAGAACCATGCTTCTGAAAAATTAACAATTTGTTTTTCTAAAAGATTAATTATGCTAAAACTTGGTGTTTATGTCATTCAGAGAAAGTGAGAGTGACTCAATTTATCACAGAAGTTGCACTTGTATAATGATAATTTCAATCTAAAATGTGATTTGTTTATTTCTCCCTTTTAGTATTCCTTCTACTTAAAATATTTTTATGTATATGTATAATAAATGACAACTTCTTCAGCCTGATTCTCATCTTGGGTGCATAAGGGTTGTCTTACCAGTTTATATCACAATTTATATCAATGAAAGTGTGTTTGGAATAAACTTTTGCTTCAAGTTATTATTTTAATTCTACAGATTTCCTAGGACAGCTTCTCATAAATCATACTACACATTACATGGAATGATGGTAACCTTGTTTTTGGACAAAAGCAGAACTGTATAATAACTGATGATAAACATTAGATAAGGATAAAAATAGGTTTGGAGACAAAAAATTCTACAATTGTCATTCTTTGTCCCTATTTCATGACAGTTCAACCCAGGAAATCCCAGAACTGTTAAATCCAGGAATGCCCAGCCTTTGGTGCTCTTGCAGAGGAATTTAGTGTTTCTCATAAATTTTTGAGTTCCATTAATATTTAACTAAAAGAAAATAATTCAAATACTGATACCTCGATAAAAAATTGTCCTAATAAAAATGAAGCGGTCAGCAGCATGAACATATATCAGGAATAAGTAACAGCTTTTAATTGAAAATTACCACTGTTTGAATTTCACATTGGACCTATGGCTTTACAAAGAAACCAAAGCAGATTTCTTTAGTATTTTCAAAATCACTACTAAGTTAGGTTTTATCCTATGGAAGATCAATATTTCCATCTTCAGCCTCTCTATGGAGGGGGGCTTTCCTGTCCTCTTTTAATCTTGAAGCAGTTCATGTCTGACCCTCAACAGAAGAACCAAATGGGTCATATCATAGGAGATTGGGACTAGAGTAAGTTTCTTTGTATCCTAGGGATACAAAGCCTCAGATCAGCCATAGAACATTAGAAAGTGAATAAGGGCAGGTGTCTCATACAGTCATCTGCTTTCATAATGGGATGATGGGATGCAATGATGGGCCAAAGCATGAGACAAATTCAAACTCAAGGCAAATAATTTCTTGTATTGAGAAGACAGAAGTTTTACTTACCTGCTTAGTAGTTTCCTAGTTACTCTCAAGGCAGAAGCAAATTCTCAAGATACAGACAGAAGTTGGACAAGAATATTGTGGGTGATTGCAATGTAGTGGAGGGGGGCAGGAGAGCATAAAACGCCTTGGGTTGTAAGAGAAAAGGAAGACCAAACACTAGAGACACTAACTTGTCTACCAAGAAGAAAATCTTTTTAGTTAGCATATTGTCATAAGCAGAAGCAATGGAAAGCTCTGAGTGTAGAGGTGTTAGACTACAGACCCTCCTACTCCTCCTTTTGAATCCAAAGCCCTGTTTCTACATCATCCTTCCCCCAAAATGCTAGCAGTGTGAGGACTTCAGGAATGCCATTTGGTGGCCACTAAAACTGTACTACTCATCTGTGTCCTTATGAACTCTCACAGCATAACTAATCCTTCTTTTCTTCAGAATCAATGCTAGGGCTGCTGTAACTGCCATTACCAGATACTCCTAAGCAAACTTCAAAGAGAAGTAGCAGAATAAAACACCAGGGTACATAACAAATTCAAGGGTTTTCTGCTTCATAACAAAATGATCCAGTCCTTTAAAATTGAGGCATATGAAGATAGAGCATTACAAAGCCAGATGACAAAGTTGTTTCATTAGAGTGAGTAAAATCTTAAATCCTAAGTTTATCTCTGAAGCCAGCTCTCCTGGAAGCTCAGCAAAGGTGAAAGGACTTGAGTTTTTTCAGTCCAAACATATTTATGATGGCAAATGTACTTCCAAAAGCAAAATACCAGCCCTTTGTACAAATTGCATAAATATCAAAAGGTTTGTCTGATCCATTTCCAGTTTTACAAAACAATTCTCCTCTGGCAGGAGATCAGTTATTCTCAAAATACTCAGTCAGAAAGGGACTCTTTGTGGAAGTTGTGAGTGGGAAGGAAAGGTTAGGTCAAAATTGAACATTCCTAAAACTCTTTAACTATTGAGTCACCTTAATGACTTGCCAGCACCCTGAAATCCTAGAATTCTTGAGCTCTTGAAGACCAACTTCTGAGTATGAGGGTTACATCGGGATTTTGTAATATAATCCATGGGATATTACTGCAGCAGACTACAGGGTTATCTGACACTTCACATCTTCAAAACGCATTATTGTCATCTGTGTCCTTAAAATTGTTTACTGGCCACAAAAAATACTTTACCTTTTCAGTAATATCTTTGAAGTTTCAAAAAAGAAAAGATGAAACATTAAAAATGAAGATAAAAAGAATTGGTAAGGAAAACCTCAATGCCATATGGCCCAGAATGCAAACTAAATGTCTGACAGCATCTCACTGGCAAAGATTGCTCAACATACTTACTTATGAGACTGAAATGGAGTAGACTGACAAGCTTCCTAATGCCTGTTCAGTGGCATTAGCAAGTGAGAAAATTCTAGTAGAAAAATCTGGAAGTTCATAGAAATTAATAGAAGTAAGGTTAGAAGACTGGAGGCTTGGCAGATACCATATCAAGATATCAGTACCAAACTGATTCGTCAAGAGCGCCAGGTTTTATCTTTCTTATGAACGATAAGATATTTCAGAAAAAGCTGCACCTCTGTTTCCCAGCATATTCCTAATTCCTGTCAAACATAATAGAGTACAATTTATTAGTAATAGCAGGAATGTCATGTATTTCAAAGGTACGTAATGTTACAAACATGGAAATAATGCAATTTTAATGAAACTAACTTCACTTGGAAAATTTCAAGCAAAGTTAAACTTTAAATTTATGTTTTACTAAAACAAGGATGTTGAGCAATTGCTAAGTTACAGGTTCAAACAAGTTAAACTCCTTTGGCTCTGTGGGTTTTCAGCAAGGGCATGTGAGCATCTTTGCCCCATTATTATTAGCAGTGTCAAGGGTCATTTGTCACTAACAAAGTCATATGACTAATACAAAGACAACATCTGCAACTTATTAGAGTTGTACAGTAGGAGTGTGTTTCACTATTAAATGGGGGATTAAGCCTCAAGGGTATAACAGATCATCAAAACTGCAGTTCATGTCTGCTCTGTCTGATCAAAATTTTATCTTTGGTTTGTCAAATCTTTTTTCTGCCATAAGTGGAAACAAATTTATTTAGACTGGTTAGTAAAAACAGTAAGAGAAATGGTGAGTTGAATATTTGGAAATTTTTGTCTAAAAGACTAAAGAAAATCATTATATTTTTAAAGGTGAATGGAATAGCAATTGAGTAACTAAGATATTCTCCAAAAAGTTAAATCTCCAAAGAGCTTAAAATTAAAAAGAGCTTACATCTCTATTCCAAGTCAGCTATTCAACTTCAGAGTAATTTAGTGAGCACTGTCTTTTCACCTGAAAGATTTTGCTTCCAAAAGGAGAGATCAGCTGTAACTATGACATTAAGATAATCAGAATTCAAAGATTTGAACTCACCATTCCATTTATGGTGACAATATTGCTTCAGCATTGGCCAGCTGAAAGTAGTTGAAACACGTTAGGTAAGTTTTGTTCTGGTGATGGATTGTGTTGCACCACTGCAAGTGAAGAAGGAAGGAGAATGGAATGAAAAAGAAATGGTGGGAAAAAGGAATTACTTAAACATATGAAATTACATCCACAGAGAAAAATTCCTTGTCTTCAGTGATGTTGAATATAAGTCCCTACATTGGTGTGTCCTGTTGAGTTGCTGACGGGGTTTCCTTAAATATTCTAAGGCAATTATGCCAAGCAGATTACTTCTTTTCTTCCCCTACTCCCCCTCTTATCTAGTCAGATATTGGCAGAAATGAGGGAATGATGTCTGATTTCCTAATGCCATTAGATGAACATCTCAGGAAGATTGTTTCTCCACATGGAGAATATGTCTATGTAACCATCCTTTTTAGAAAAATGAAAGTACAATATGCATTTTATCCTGCAAAAAATTCTGCCATCAGGCCAGATGGAAGGTAGAGGGGGAGTGAGAAGTTGTAGGAATTGCAAAATTCACATTTTGAAAATTACCAGATTTAAAAGGTGCTGTTGAAATAATTAAAAACAATAATTTAAACACTGCAGTAGAATTTATTTGATTTAACATTGAGGGCTGATGGCATCTCCCATTTCTCACCTGCCACTTACACACTGAGGCTGTAAATATGTCTAACAACAGGCTTACCCACCACAGGCTATTGTCTATTCCTTCTCTAGTTAGTCCTTTTTTCTTCTGAATAGACTTGATCTGCTTATCCCTACCCTTCTTGCAAAGCAAATGGAAATGGTCAAAGGGAGGAAGCCGGGTCTGCATAAATGCAAGGGAGCATCAGTGGAAGCACTTAACTCCTTCACTTTTGGGAACTGTGGGTTTTACTCTCTCCTCTGGTCACTCACTTCAAGTTGTGGCAAACTGAACTGCAAATATAGCTTTGAAGCTGTATTCCTCTTGAAAGAACTGCAATGGAAAAAAAGAATCAAACTGAAAGTAAATTAAAACTGCTGCAAATTTAGCCTCAGGTGCTCAGTCAGACCCACAACACCCCAAGCATGCAGTGCAGTGCTCCCGGGTACAGAGGCAAATGCAGGGACCAGGAAGCCCTGCAGACCTGGACAAAGGCATGCATGGATGGAGGCAGGGATGAGAGCTGCCAGACAACTGTTGTTTTCTTTTGGCTTGGCAAAGCAAAACAAAGACTGTCTAGATGAAGAAGGGACCACTGCTGTGTTCTTGGGATTGTACTTCTCTGTTCCTCTGATCTTTCCTCTGTCCAGCCAAATTTTCCATCTGGTGACATACACAGGCAGGATGGTATTTTTTCGTGAGAACAGTTAGATGATGTTATTTCATACTAATTTTAAAAAGCAACAGTATCCAGTATAAGTCTGTAAAATGCAATGTTGGAGAGTACTGCATTATTGATCTGGAGAGATCAGCTGTTTCTAGTAACTTGTTGTTTTGTTTCTTTCTCAGTTCTCCACAGGCATTCGATTTTCTGTTCAGCATTTTGAAAATGCAGATTTCAGCATCAATTTTGAGCTGCAAATTAAAAGGTTAGATATTTTATCAAGAGCATGGTTATTTAATTATTAATTCCTTTTGGCATACGAAGTTTATTATATAATAAGGTCCCTCTTGAGTGTCAGTAATTATTTCATGGGCTTTCCAATGGTAGCCTACATGAAGAGGATTTCTGAGGTTGGAGCCTTGTTAGCTTTTAGCAAAATCAGTCTTATTTCTCTAAAATTCAGGTTAACTGATTTTGGTCAGTAATCCAAAGATCAACAGATTTGCCAAAATTGAACAGTATTTTCTACTTCAGAATTAAACAGTGATCATTTTGCAACAAAAGTGAATATACAAACATATCATGCTCTGAATTAAACTAGACATGCTTCTTCTTCACAAAAATTTAGAAAATAAAAGGAATGCAGTTAAAATCTGCTCAACAGATTTACTTGCATGGAGAGAACTGTTTCAGTTTGATGCAGGTGAACCTTTGTAATTTTTCCATTAGATTCCTCCCCATTTGTGGGCCTCACATATTAATACTGTAGAATCTTGTGTTTTATGCTGAGCAGTACTTCTTCCACAGGGAAAAAAAAAAACACAGAGTGGACTGGGTTAGGATAACAGCAAAAACCTGGGACTTTTTCAGTAGGTGGCAGGGCTTCTACTCCATCTGTCCTCATCAAATACGCACTGGAGTTCTGTATGGGGCCCTCTCTGCCCCACATGCAGAGACTTAATTGCTGATGTCTGGCCTTTAATGAGGGCCTTGATCATGTTCATTATGGTAAATAACTGAGACATTTAAAATGTTTAAGTAATGTCTCCGTAATAAAACCCTTGAAAGGAAAGGACATGCAGGAACTCAGGAAGGGCACAGCAATGCCACAGAAGTCCATTAGATGCTTGGTCAGGCCTCAGCCCTCTCCCTGGGATCTGGCTGTGGATCATGCAAACCTGGACATGTGCTCCTCTGGACAGAGACACAATATGTATCTTGTAGGTCCTCTGTCCATGCCACTATTCATTTCTTAATGCAAGCAATAGTTTCAAATGGTTATCAAAGGCTCATGTCACTAGCCTTTTCATGCTGTTAAACTGGGGAGGTCCAGAGCTTTTTTGGTAGTTAAATCTGTCTAGGTAACAAGAGTTGAAGGTAGGTCTCTGTTTTAAAAAAGTGACAAGAATTTCCTGAGGAATAACTCCGAACTTCGGAAGACAGCAACATCTCAAGCTTCCTCCATGAGAGTGACTCACTAAAATGTAAAGTAAGGAAATGTGTTGGTCTACAGACTGGTCTGAAAATGCTGAAGAGCACACAGCTATTCAAAAAACAACAAAAAAGGAAAGAGTAAAAGAGTAAAACTTCTTGCACAGGGAATGTACCCTGCAGTTAAAACTCACTGCTTTGTACATTCATTCACAAGCAGCAGGACAGTTTATGCATTTCTATGCTTAGTGAACAGGTAAAACAATCCTAAAAGAAAAAGGGAACAGAACTCCATGAGGCAAAAAGAGGAAATTGCCTAAATGGAAGGAAAGGCAAGAATACATCTGAATTTGAGTCTTGCTTTAATTTATTCAAAAGAGAGAACTTCCATTTACTTCAAAATATCAAGTGGAAAATAAGTTTGCAAGTATTTTAGTTTGCAAGACTGAAGTTCATTAGTTAGAAGAAAAAAGCAAGAGGCTGAGTAATGCCTTGAAATCTGATTCCTTTTCTGATGTGGATGTTGCTATGCATTTATGTACCTCTTAGAGACAGAGATGTCCTGGCACTTTTATTTTAACTATTTTCTTCTCTAAAAATGCCATAAAGCATGAACAAGGTTTGAATACCAGATATATGTGTTTAAAATATGTATTTTAACTCTGTGGAAAGTAGGATGAATATGCAAATTTGAGAGCAGCTTATTCTAACAAAGTAGTGGTATAATAATTTTTATATTTCAAGTAGTTTTTGTACTTTTATACTCAAAGCAATGGCTATAAAGGATTACATGAAATTTCAAATAATCTTTGATGGGAATCTG
This sequence comes from Chaetops frenatus, assembly GCA_013400775.1. Lineage (NCBI taxonomy): Eukaryota > Metazoa > Chordata > Aves > Passeriformes > Picathartidae > Chaetops > Chaetops frenatus. Next base: position 348,970 of record VZTR01033424.1, on the reverse strand, counting down.
CATTAGTTTACAAACAAATTAGAGCTGCTCTTAATTTTAGTAATCTGTAACCAGAAAGCCTGGATCAAAGCAGTGTTGCTATTTACTCCTCAGGAATCAGTCACTGGGAATGCTGACCTCCTCTGAATGTTTCCATTTGACTGATGCTACCCAGATGTGATAACAGCGAATTGGGAAAGCAGTAGAAACTTAGTGTTCATGAAGCAAGGAATACCACACTTGATAGAAAAAAGATCCAAATTTAGTGTCATTAATTCCATAATTAAATAAATTCTGAGTCTGTAATTACTTCACTATCTTCATTAATTTGAACCTGCAAACCTTTTTTTATATGAATGGGCTATAATCACAGGAGTGGCCTTTTGAAGTAAAAGAAGCTACATTTATTACTCAGGATTTGCAATAAGAAAAGACATTTAGATGAGTGAGAGCACTAGATTTTAAACACAGAGATCTGTTTTCACTGCTAAGTGGTTTTAAAAATGTAAACACTCTGGATAGGGGAGGGAAGAAAATAAGGAAACGAAAGAAACAGTTGATCTTGGTTCTTTTTCCCCAAAGACTCTGTCATGCGAAAGTCACAAGTTTGGAGACTCATAAAAATAAATTTTATTATAACAAATCCTGTCTTGTTCATTAACATTGCCTTCCTCCAATGCATGAAACAAACTTGTATTCTATTAAGATACTTCTATCTATACAGATTGCCAAGTTATACTAGGGAATTTACATTATATTCTGAGCCAAATAAATTTGTATCATTTTATTCATCATCATAGGATTCTTTAAAGGAATCTTGAGTTGATTAAATTATTAAACATGTGATGAGTTCAATATCAAATACCAGTGTCCTACAAGACTGAAGAGTGGCAATAAGAATCCCATTTTGTAATATGTCCAGTGGGCCTTGTGTATTGAGTGATATGATAATCTAGAGTTCTGATAAATAACCTTTGTTAACACTTGTACGTATTTTTTCCAGTTCTAACAAGATAAATCCCACCAGCAACTTAGTGAACCTCCAAATCAACATCAGTGCTGTAGCTCAGGTACAGATCAGAGGGTAAGTATTCAACTGTTTCAACTCATTATGATAACTACTTTTTTACAGAATCTTTCTGCATATGATAATCCCATGTAGTAATTTTTTTGTCATATTATAAACCCAAATGCCTTATCCATCTAGGACCCATGGGTCTCACCCCTGCAAGCCTTGCAGGGTGGAGCTACTACAGACTTACTGAGTGTCTGTGCAAAGACAACAACCTGTAGAATCTCACATTGTAGTAACACCAGCCAGAGCCAACATTTTATTTGGGCATTCAAATTGTGTATGGGTGTTACTAATATAAAACGCCTGCTTATTGTGTGTAAGTCTTCTTGTGCAACCACTTGGACACCTAATGCTGAATACCAAACAGAATCTACTGCTTTTATGGCTGGAAGTGTGAAACACATTATGGCAAGGCATGTACTAATAGAGAGCAGAGTGAGACCTTTGGAGAAAGGATGAGTAAGAAATGAGTTATGATAAAAAGTCAACCAGCTACTGCTGTAGGATTATTACATTTCTATCTGAAGCAAGTGCCTGTTCACTGACAAAAAATATACCAAAATTAAACAAGCACAGGATATGATCAAAGATGATAATTTCTATCTCTGGGTTCATATATACAGCTTAGTTTTGGAAATTATACAATGCAACTAGGTGATAATTGCCAGCTGAACATGAGGCAGCACTGTGCCTGTGTGGCCAAGAAGGCCAGTGGATCAGACACGGTGTGGCCAGCAGGCACTGATCAGCCCTCTGTACTTGGCACCCATGAGGCCATACCTCAAATACTGGGGTCACTTTTGCACCCCTCACTACAAGAAGGACATTGAGGTGCTGGAGCAAGTCCAGCAAAGAGCAGCAAAGCTGGTGAAGGGCCTGGAGCAGCTGAGGGAGCTGGGGCTGTTCAGCCTGGAGAAGAGGAGGCTCCGGAAGACCTTATTGCTCTCTACAGTTAAGTGAAAGGAGGTTGTAGAGTGCTGAGAATCAGTCTCCTCTCCCAGGTGACAAGTGACAGAACAAGATGAAATGTCTTCTAGCAGCACCAGGTGAGGTTCAGTTTAGATATTAGGAAAATTTTCTTCACAGAAGGAGTCATCAAGCCTTGGAAGAGGCTCCTCAGGGTAGTGGTACAACCACTATCCTGAGAGATACTGAAAAGACATGTAGATCTGGCACTAAGGGACATGATTTAATAGTGAAATTGACAGTACTAGTTTTATGGTTTGACTCGATGATCTTTAAAAAGTTTTTCCAACCTAAATGATTCTCAGATTTAATAAGACTATTAGAATACCCTGGAAAATCATGTAGCTAGACTCCTGGCATCATGGAGGAAGTCAGGAGGATGTTTTTTTAAAGGAAATAATTGCCCTCAATGCTTTTTGTCTAGGATATTAGATTTCCTACATTTCCTCTTATGAAACCACAGCTCAAGACCTTAACCATTACCAGCTCTGCAAAGGTTGAACAGGAGCTACAAGGCCCAGATTCACTTCCACAGTCAGGCCATGAGGCTTGGCTGATGCAAGAGGGGTAGATGTCTCTTATGTGAGGCACCTCAAGGGGCTGCCTTAGATGTAAACAAATAAAAATGCATTTACTTACGGATTTTTTCAATTTATAAAAATGTATTTATTGTCATTTCTGAGACAATATGACTACCTAGTGCTAGGAATAAGTCAAATAATTCTACAGATCACAGAGAACATGTTTTCTGCTCCAATATTCAGTCTATCTGCTCTAATATTCATTCTAAATCAGAGATATTTTTAAAGGATTTTTCATCATATTTTGTAAGTGTATTCCAGGTTAAGAAGACCCTAAAACTATCTAGGTGGGAAAAAAAAGCTGGCATTCAAAGACCGTATGGGTATATGTTAATTATTTTATTTCTGAAAAGGAACACTTGAAAGACAACATGTTTAATAAGAGCAGAAGTGAGAAAATTATTTCATTTTCTGACACTAATGGTGATCTAAGGAAATGAGCTGGATGGGAAGAGAGGTGAAAAATACAAATTGTGTAACAGAAGTAGAGCCTGTGGATTCTACTTTTTTAGTGAATTCTCTCCTCATATTAATAAAAAAATGTTAAAAACATTTTATTCTTTGCAAACTTTATGGAAACTTTGCCTCCATTATGTTCTTTCTGTGCCATAGTGTGTTCTTTTTAATGAAAAGTTCTGTAACAGGTAAATAGATAGACCAGAAAATGACCATAAAATCCTCAGCTCTTATGAGCTTGGAGATGAGTGGAAAAAGTTCCTTGAATTGCTGCCGAAAGTGCTAAGAAACAGGTTGTTAAATACAGAGGAATTAATTGAATGACTTCCAGTTTCTTTCCTCTTAAGTATTTTAGTTTTCTTACTAGCTATAGCATTCCCAACTGCTTTGTTGACAGATTTTGCTAGTTACTCATAGATGTTAAAACACGCGGTTCCAAGGGAATTGCTCACCATTTCCTAGATAAAATAAAAGAGACCATGTCCACATTTGGACTGGAAAATATCTTGCATTAGTTTCTCTGCTTCTCTTCTGTGAGTTGTGCAGAGTGGAACTGGATGCATTGTACATTTTACTGAGGAAAGGTAAGCAGTTATGAAATTGTGTGTATGCATACATGCAGATATACTTGCACAGTGGAACCATGCAAATACTTCTTCTGTGAGAAAGGAAGAAATTGTCTTCAATATCCTCTCTAAAAGAAAATTAACTCCTGAGTTCAAAAAGCAGTTGCTTTGATAACTAAGATTTGATTATTCTGCTTACCTTTTTTCTTCTATAAAAATGTAGGAGCTTTAGTATTGTCATTTTTATGTCCCACTGCTGAAAAAGCACTAGAGGAATGAGGGATTCAGGAATGAAGTAATTTGGATTAAGAGGATTTAGAGCTGGAAGAATTTTTTATTGTATATCCCAAATAGGTCTTTTCTGTGGGTCATAATTCATGTATCTTATTTTTCAGTACTCTTTGTTTGATAATTGTCACCTAAAAGTCTAGGAAAATTCCTTGTCTAATATATCATTCAAATGTTAAAAATATTCTCAATTAAATGCAAAATAAAATAGTGAAAAGAGCAGATTTGTTTTTCGTTTAACCTAATTTTGCTACTTTCATGTCAATAGCAGAAGTCCTCAAAATAACTGCAAATTCTGTTAAAATAAATGTTCTTATATACATTACAATATTTTTAATTTATTGTCTAAATCTATACTTTTTGTATTTTGTAATTTTATGGATGGGAATACTTCCTTGGAAGTGCAATAGAAAACACTGAGTTTTGAAACCTCATGTCTTCTTCTTTTGTCTATGTGCAGATTTTGATTTTCAGTTTTTTGTGCTAGTTTAAGAGTCTTTGTGTTTTGGCTTTTGTAACAACAAACTAAAATTCCTATTCTCTGACAGCAATCAGTAATTAAAATTCATACTGGAAACAAGATGGTTTGTGAAACTTAGTACCTAATCAGACATGACTTCTTTAATGAATATGTTGAGTTTCTTTTATTGTTAGGGTTGGCTTGTAAATTTGTCCTCTGGCATACTTGTTAGTACAAACTGCTGGCGTTTTGAAGTCTGAGGAAGTATTGAGAGATAGCAGGATACTCCAGAATACACCAAATTTCACAGAGTTCTACTTCAGCTGCATAGTATTAAGCTGTTCTTCTCTGGAATTTCTTGCTGCTTTGAGAAGCTATATACTGTAGAAAATTTTCTTCCAGACAGTTCATTCATTGTATATTACATAAGAGCTGTAATTGAGAACAGTTTGTTTCTTCCAATAGTGTTTTTTCAGCATTCACAACAAAACTATGCAATTTTTTCTTCAAGGGACTATCTGCAGCAGGGCCACTGCAGAGTAACATCAGTGCCTGGAAGTCCATCATGTTACTCAAGTGTTACATTCTAAAAAAATAATGATTATTTTCTAACAGTTTTCTGTTAGCAAAATTCTAGCTTTGGCAGAACCAACACTGAAGTTTTTTGGATTTTCTTTCAGCTAAAGGTTCCATAAATCAGCAAAACTGAGTGAGAGTTGACACTGGCAAAGAAAGAGTAATAATAGTTTAGCACCACAAGCAACATTCAGTACTTGTAGGTGACAGATGTCTGTGCCAGAACTCACCTGTCATGCTAAAAGAAATTCTTGGGATCTGATTTCCCAACTTCTGAGCACCTGAGGAGGTTTAGTTAGCGTCTGAATGGGACCAGTACTATCAACTTCCAATTTTTACGGGAAAAAAAAATGTTTGTGATTCAAATAAAAATGTTAACAGAAGAATACTTTCTAAAGGTCAGATAGAGAAGAAAAGGAAAAATAGAATAGCAGCTGGAAAGAAAGATGTCAAATATTCAACCACGGTTTTCTTTATGTTTATTTTATGTTGCAAGTTGCAACAGTATTTCAGGGTATGCTTTAGCCGCCACTTAGTTTTGCAAAGCAGTTGGAAAGCCTGGAGCACTCTTTTAGACTCTAGTCCTGAATTCTGTTTCTCAGTACGCCAGTTTGCATTATGACTTTATGGAAGTCACAATATCTCCATTTCCCATCTGTAAAATGGGATAGGCTGTTTTGCAAGGTTTTTTAAAGGACTAATAACAGATGTTCTAGAAATTTACAGTCAGAACAGTTTAAGAAATATCTAAAAATGTATTCTAGGGAAGAAAGATGCAGAGCATTAAACACCTACGAGCTTTAAATGGAAATAAAAAATACATTTATTTACTCTACTTTTATGGGTAATGTATTCAGGTATCTCATCAGCGAGAATGATATTAATGCCCAACAGATTGAATTCCTCTCTCTAAACAGAGCTACGCCCTTGTCTGGGAAGGACAGTCCATCACAGGAATGGTGACACTAAATACAAGGATTGGGTAGTGCTTTATGGAGGCATTGTAGCATTCACCTCACCTAATTCCAATTAATGTGGCCAAATAACAAGCCTTTGAGGGCTCCATTTTTTATAGCGGTCATAATTTTTTTCTAAAACTAATGCAATGAGTCACTAGTAACAGTTACTGTTTTAACCTGTTTTGTATATTACAGAGTGTCTCACCCCCCAACAATTATTTTGCCACTTTACAATTGGGAACCCAAAGATGAACCTACAAAAGAAGAAGAAGTTGGTCCTTTAGTAGAACACATCTATGAGGTAAAAATTATGTATGTTGCCACAGGACCTCACACTGCCCCGACTGAATTCCTGATGAATTTGGTTTACTGTCTTTATCTGTAGCTAGATAAAGCCACAAATGTAAATACTCTAACTTTAGCACATGACCCAAATTTAATCTGGGAATTCTCAACCCCATTATCTGTCCATGTGAGTGGAGGAGATATTAGTTTATGCTAAGAGTCTGTCTTAGATATTTAAGGGATTTATAAACATCTTGGGTGTTTGACAAGAATTTAAAACAGTCCTTAAAAGTTCCTTATAATCAATGTCAAATCTCATTAGAAGCTGTGCACTGGAAAAAATGTTTCCTTTGACATTTAACTGACTGAAAAAAAATAATGTAGACATACACGTAACTTGTTACCTCAGAAAATGTTCTATTGAAAATAACTCTTATTGTTGGAAATACATATATTTTTACCTTGTATTTTTGTTGGTTTTTTCCTACTGATGATTCGTCAATTAAAAGAGTTGAGCTTAGAAAAAGGTCATTGAGTGAACTACATGGAATAGAAGCTATCCTTAGAATTTTATGGATGGCCTTTATTCTAGAAGATAAAACAGAGGGCTTCACATATGGTTATAATTCACGAACTAGCACTCAAGAAAATATAAGCAACTGAGCTTAATCAACAGTGTAAGATTACAATTTGCATGACATACATAAGTGTAGTGAATACAGCTATAAAATACAAATTATCATTTGTGAATTCCTCATCTTAGCACATTTCTCTAAACTGAAAAATACCTAACAAATCATCCTGTCTCAAGCATTTGAGTTGTTTGTGAAACTGTATTTGTGACTTCAAAAATATTGAAATAATTACAGTGATTAGTTGCAGTTACTAAGGAAATCACTTATGTGGTTTATATCAGCAAAGCATAAAAAAGACCAAGCAGTCTCCCAGAAGATGTAAGATTGAAACGGGTTTTTATTTAGTTGTAACTAAAGGTCATCAGTCACAATAATTCTGTGACTGATTCTAAATTCTGCAAATTTAACAAAAGGAGGTTCTCACATCTCTAGAAACTTTGCGTAAAGGTCCATAGTGTTCAGCTTCTTTAGCTCTTCGTGCCCAATGACAACACATGTCCAGACTCCTGTTGTCATCAGTTATTTACAAATGAGTTTATATGTAAACTCATATAAAGAAACTATTTTAATAGCCTAGATTTCTTAACTGTTATTATTTCTATCTTTTCTCATTTTCCACAGAAAAAAATAATGTCTTGGGGTATTAATTTAGGAAAACTATAGTTCTTTTACTTCTTTTGAGGAAATTTAGATTGAGAGTATTGAAAATATAGCTCTTAACCAAAGAAGCTAGTTTAAGTTCTGCTTTACCTTCTATTCCTGTGCCCTGGAACGTGATTCTTTTGTATTCTGATGTTTTGGCCACTGTTTTCACATATGATCTGTTAAGGTCCATTGTTCATATTTCTATAGGGTTTATTTGCTAGTGTGTTTTGGGTTGGGGTTTTTTAATTCTTTTTTAGATCATTTCAACTCTTCATATGTAGGAAAAAATGGGAAAGGTAATGGATTTCTTGAATACAGACTCATACAGAAAAGACTGTTCTCTCAGATTTGCCATTGGCTTTGTGACTAACATGGAGATGTTTTCTCTCCTACCTGCCACAGGTTCTCCATCAATAAAGTGATATGAATAATCTGTACATCCCACCCTAAATACTTCAATGCTGTGACCACTAAGAATTTGAAAATATGAGTGGTTGTTGCAGTGGTTTTTGTTGGTATTTACTGCCTTGGAAAGTACTTATCATATTTCTTTGACAGCTGCACAATATAGGACCAAGTGCCATAAACAATACAGTTCTGCACGTTGGTTGGCCTGTGTCCAGTAGAGAAGAATTTCTTCTTTATATTCTTCACATTCAGACACATGGACCATTACACTGTCAAACAAGCTCTCCTATTAATAAAATGCAAATAAAGGTAAGTATTTTATTTCCAGCCCTTTCTGCATTTTGATTGGGTTTTTTTGCCTACACTTCACAATGGGATGGAACTTTTTTTGGGAATTTTAAACAACCCAGGATCATTTTCCTGGGTAAGAAGCAAGATACAGATAGTCTATAACATTTCTAATGTGGGTGTTGTGTTGCTTGGTATGTATTTGGTTTCTGTATTCTTTATATGAGGAGAAGGGTGTGCTCAATCCCACTGTCGATGCTACCAACAGAGGTGTTAAAAAGTGCCCTGTCCCAATACCAGCAGTGGTGGGGAACACCACTGGTCTCCAACTGAACATTAAGCCACTGACCACAATTCCTTGAGTGTGATCACACAGCCCATTCATTATCCCCTGAGTGCTGTCAGATCCATGTCTTTTCCAGCACAGAGACCAGGATGTCATCTAGGACTGTGGGAACTACTTTGTCTAGGTGCAGGTAGATGATGTCAGTTGTTCTTCCCTTATCCACCAACATTGTGACCCCTCCATAAAAGGCCACCAAATCTGTCAGGCACAATTTGCCTTTAGTGAAGCCATATTGGCTGTCACAAATCATCTTCTCATTTTCCACATGCCTTAGCATAGTTTCCAGGAAGATCTGCTCCATGACTGGCTTGGGCACAGAAGTGAGACTGACTGGTCTGTAGTTCTGCAGGTTTTCCTTTTTTACCCTTTTTAGAAATGGGGGTTATGTTTCCCTTTTCCAGTCAGTGAGAACTTCACCAGACTGCCATAACTTTTCAGATATGGATAATGGCTTAGCCAGTTCATCTGCCATTTCCTTCAGGGCCCGTGGATGCACCTTATCAAGTCTCATGGACTTGACCACCTCCAGATCCTTTAGATGTTCTCAAACCTGACCTTCTCCTACAGCAGGCTGTTCTTCATTCTCCCTTCTGTGATTTGGGCAGTGTGCCTGGAGCATTTGCTAGTGAAGACTAAGGCAAAGAAGTCGCTGAGTACCTCAGCCTTTTCAACATCCTGGGTAACCAGGTCTCCTGTTTCCTTCTGGAGAGTACTTACATTTCCCCTC
>VZTR01033424.1:271187-311599 GCA_013400775.1 Chaetops frenatus | reverse complement strand
ATGACTAAGTCTCCAGCTTGAATTTCAAACCACAAGTCCTGCAGCTTCCAGTAAACACTGAATATTTAAACATACGCTATTTTAAAAATTATATGGTAAAGAAATGCTGTTTCTTACAATTGGCATGAGAATTATAAAAAAAGGCTGTAGGAAAGACAGCTGCCTGTGTCTCAAAGGTGTTAGTACAAGTAAGAATCATGCTTGCAACCAGTGTTGACCACAGTCACTGTTTTCAGGTCCTTTGCCACAAATGCATAATTCTGTAAATGCAGGAAAATACTCTCTAGTCTTTTTTAGTCTCCTGCATTCCAGCATTTCCAGGAGCCTAGTCAAGGGTTGAGGTGAGTTGATAGCTGTGGTCACAACCCAAGTTTATTAATCCAAGCCAAGCATTAATCCACAGGAAGTACCCTCCTCTGATGTTCTTGTTGCTGATATAAGCTGAAAATTAAATAAGCCATGAATAGTAGGTGAAAAGCTTTATTTTTCCATTAGTGCTGTGTTTCCTTTATAGGGGGTTTCAAGAGAGTTAATGCCTTTACTGTACCTTAGCCAATCTGGCTGAATGTCTAATGTCTACTTCTTGAATAATACAGCATATTCTGCTCTCTCCATTACAGATTATTTTTATAAATCATATAAATTATATCTAGGATCCTGCCTAATATTAATTGCTTAGGATTGAAAATACAAGGCCTTTTTCAGGCTTTTTTTTCTGAATGCACAGCCACAGAAACATGCTTAGAATTTGTGTGAAGAAGAATCTAGTGCTGAAGAATAAAATATTAAGAATGTCTTGAGTCTGGAAATGGAAAATAATGTGATCAGGAAAGTTATTTTTCTGAATATCACCTCATAGATGATCAGCATCATGAAAGTGTATAAAACTACTTATTTACCAGGTCTAATTTTTCATTTCAAACTCTATTGATAGAAAAGGTAGTTCCCTTTTATTTGATGCTATATTAAGCAGCTGATTTGACTATCTCTGTGTAGTTGTTTGAGATAGATTTTTTAACATTGCTCTTTCTTAGTATAAGCCCCAAGGAGAGGTTGAATTTTCTGATAATAACCATTCAGCTGCTCTCAATATTTTAAAAGAACAAAATTATGGCATAGCCAAATGAGTTCCAGAAGGCAATAAATGTGCTGGCTTTTTATCACCAGTAACACCTCACATACTTGCAGAGAAAATTAGTTTTTTAAAAGAAGAATGGACAAGGCAAATACCAGAACTGCAACTCTGGAGCTCAGGACAGCACCCTTTACAGGGATCTGCTGGAAGTAGTCCATGGGAGATGATCCTGGAAAAAAGAGAAGTCTAGAAGAACTACTGGTTCTCCAAGATCATAATCAACATCCTTTAAGCTCAAAAACTGTCCATCCTGTACAACTCAGACATAAAAAGATGGTGATAGGTTAAAGGTTGGATTCAATCATCTGGGAGGACTTTTCCAATCTTTATAATTCTGTGATTCTGTGAAACATAAAAGAGGTGAAAGCAGAGTCAATTAACCCACTGCAGGGGCTGGATAAGGAATACAGCAAGTGTCTGAGAATGCAGGGACAGAGTTAGGAAAGTAGAAGCCCACCAACACCTGAGCCTAGCAAAGGACTTAAAGGACACTAAGGAGGCTTCTATAAGTATGTCAACAGCCAAAGGAAGACTAAGGAAAATACTGTTTGTCTGCTGAATGGGACATGGAAAAGGCTGAGTTGCTCATATTCTTGTCTTTATATGTGTCTTTATATATTATGTCTTTATACTCCATAACTTTTGCCTTTACTGATGAAATCTTCATACAGTAATCCAAGGCCTCTGCAACCAGAGACAAAACTTGCAGCTGTCAACATTTACCTTCAGCAGAGAGATATCAGGACAGAGGAACATTTCAACAAATTGGACATAAAAAAATTCAAGGAACCTGATGGAATACACGTACAAGTCCTGAGGGAGGGGCAATGTGAGACCTTTCTCAATTGTCTTTGAAAGTTTGTGGTGACTGGGGAGAGTNTTAAAATACAGGAAATTCCATTTAAATATAAGAAAAAAACCTTTTTTCTTGGAGGGTAGTAAAAAACTGGAATAGGCAACTTCTTGAGATTGTGGAGTTTCCTTTCTTGGAGATATTCAAACCTAACTGGACATAGTCCTGAGCATACTGCTCTAGTTGATCCTACTGTGCCTGTGCTTGGAGCAAACAAACTCCAAATACACTCTCCAACCACAGCAGTTCTGTGAAAACTTTGATTTGGGCCATGGTCATTCAAATGCATCCAGGTTGGCTCCCAGGTTTATGTTATGCTTATTTCAGCTTATTTTCAGAAACAAACCTTTCTCCATCAGTGAAGGAAAGAAATAGTTGCCCAAATTATCAAGGGGTCTTCTTGCCTCAGTCTTTGCTCAATAGAACAGCTGAAAGAGGGAAAGCAGTTCTTTGAGAGGGTTCATGCCTTTGATGCAACAGGAAGCTACAGGGAAAGACTGAGGAAAAGATGTTGAACAATCACACAGGAACCAAATCTTGTAAATGGAACAGAACTCCTAAATGTGTGAGAAATAGAAGAAGAAGGTTTTGCAGAAGGGGATTTAGGAAGTGACAGCAGTGTTCCAAATATGCTGGACTGAAAGAAGCTGGTGACAAAGGAAAGACTGCTTTACTTACAAGGTTCTGTCTTTCTGTAAATCATCAGCCCAATATTATGTTGAAATCTGATCATCGTATTTCATAAAGGATTAAGACAGGTAGAAAAAATAGGNGAAAGCAAATGGTATTACCTGTCTTCAAGGAGGATTCAGAGAACTGTAGGTCAGTCAGCCTTATTTCAGTCCCTGAGAAGAGAAAGTAATGGAGAAAAAAAACGTGGAAGCCATTTGCAAACATCTCAAGGACAGAAAGATGACTGGAAGCTGTCAGTGTGGATTTACAAAAGGGATATCATGCTTACCAACCTGATAGCCTGATAATTGGTAGATGGCAGTGAAATGGAAGGAGTTGTTGATAGACCAGTTGTTTGTACTGTCCTTCAGAGGAACTTCAACAGGCTGGAGAAGTGAGTTGGCAGGAATTTCATAAAGAGTGACAAAGAGAAATGCAAAGTGCTGTACCACCAGAGGAATAATCCTATGCACCAGTACAAGCTGGGGACCAACCAACTGGAAGACAGTTCTAGCAAAGGATCTTGGAGACCTGCTGGACGTGAAGTTGAACATGAGCCCGCTTTGTGTGCCCTTGCCGAAAAGAAAGTGAACAACCTCTCCGGCCACATTAGAAAGAGAGTTGCCAGCAGGCCAGGAGAGTTGATTCTCCCTCTGTGCTCAGCACTGATGAAACAGATCTGGAGTTCAGCCCTGGGCTCCCTGAGACAAGCGAGACATGGACATACTGGAGCAAGTCCAGCTAAGAGGCACAATAATGATTAGGGGCTTAGAGCATTCCATGTACCAGGAGAGGCTGAGAGAGATGGGAGTGTTCAGTTTGGAGAAGAGAAAGCTCAGGAGGGATCTTATCAACATGTGTAAACATCTGATAGGAGGGAGTAAAGAACACACTGCAGGGTCTTCTCAATATCAAGGAACAGGGAAGAAGCACAAATTAAAATACAGGAAATTCCATTTAAATATAAGAAAAAAACCTTTTTTCTTGGAGGGTAGTAAAAAACTGTAATAGGAAACTTCTTGNGACAGCAGTGTTCCAAATATGCTGGACTGAAAGAAGCTGGTGACAAAGGAAAGACTGCTTTACTTACAAGGTTCTGTCTTTCTGTAAATCATCAGCCCAATATTATGTTGAAATCTGATCATCGTATTTCATAAAGGATTAAGACAGGTAGAAAAAATAGGATGATGATGATGATTAATAATAATATAGAAAAAGGATATAACAGTCGTAACTCCTAGCCCTCTGGATTCCACTGACCGTATTAGCACTTGACAATCTAATGCTTTTCAGAAAATATCAAAGCACTTTCAAAGGAGATCCATATCAGTACCTCAGATTTACATGGGACAGGATATACAAGATGAGTTGCATGTGGTGTCACCCAGAAAATCAATTGCGCGTATTGTCTGCACATCTTTGGCTTTGTTGAAATGCCTAATGACAACTATATAAATTTTTTACTAGGTGGCCAGTTAAACAATGGCTGCTGTACATTGCTTTCACATTGACACAGCTTAGTAAACAAGCAAGGTGAATGGGATTTTTTAGCTCTACTGCATTAGGAAATCAATCACATTCTAAGTGTAGCCTGGTCTAGGTGACTCTGCCTTGACAGTTGATCTCCCTTCCAACTCATACTATTCTGTGATTTTGTGTGAGTGAGGTTCAAAGATGGATGTTCCTACTATTGTTTGGTGGGAAGGCACAGCCATTTCTTTGATGTTATCAGGAAGCTCTACCAACTTGGTCTCAACATAGGCCTGTAAATGTTCTCAATATACCCATGCTGGTTGTTGAGCTTGGTGAGCAGAGGTGAGGGTTTAAAACATAGATACCCCATAAACTTCACCCATGCTTCTAACTCACCTATTTCAGAGGCAAATATGAGAAACAATTGTATGCATCTTTCTGTATATCTACGACTTCTTCCCCATTTTGAACATGTGTCCTTTGTATTGCAGGTTTATGCTGTATTTATCTCCTGGACACATACAGATCTCAATATTCCTGCACTCTTCACCAAAAGAAACCATCTTTGACTTATGAAATCAGTGCTCTGGAGGTTTTTTGTCTGCTTATCTTTCATAATGCTATATAAAATGGATTTTAATACTTTCTTTTTTCTCTATCATTTCAGAGAAAGAATGATCTCTATAGTCTTTCTTCTAATGTTTCCTTTGAAGTGAAGAGCATGCCATATAAAGTGCAACCAGCAAAGCTCCCTGAGGGAAGCATAGCAGTAAGTAACTGAAAATTGTGTCTTTGTGTGAAGCACATGTATTGGGTCACTCTGATCACAGCTGTGAAAGTTCTTATAGATGGAAATACTGAGATTGGTCTTTCCTGTGTTTCTAGTCTAAGTTCCTGAAGTAATACCTAAAGGAAATAGCTTCATTGCTTTCTGTGGAGGTTGATGATACATGATTCTAGTTACACTTTAAAATAATTTCTTGCTGCACTAGTGTGCAAATTGCTTTACTGCAATTAGGATGGATTTTTCACCCAAAAGAAAACAGAACTGTGAAAGCAGGTATCTAGTTACTTGTTTGGGGTTAAAAAAAATCTGTAGGAAGTTTTTACGCAAAATCCAAAATCGCGTTTCTGTCAGGTTTAGAGATCTCACTCTTCTCCCAGTCAGCAGTTCTCTCACACAAACTTGTGTATTGTCTACAGCAACTTCTCTCTTATCTGTGTTAAGCTTCTTTGATACCCTTATTTTCAGGAAGGTCTGTATGTCTTTCTATGGTTTCCACCTCACAGCACATCAAGTACAAGATACAGATTTACTTGGTAATCCCTACAGAAGTAATAGATAGATGCTAAACTACTTGCCTTACTTGCAGAATGAGATTTTTTATGGCCCTGGAGTACTATATGGAAAATTAACTTTGGAGGCATAATTTGGGTTTCATTGTTTGCTGGTGCCAAAGAATTGGGTTTGGGGTGAACTTTAAAGTAATCTGCTACTTACGGAGTCTAATACCATGGTTAAAATTCACTCTATTTTGTCATTACTGATAGAAATAAGTAAAATATGAGGGCAAAAATTGATTCTATTATAAGAGTAATCTGAAATTTTAAGGCATAATGTTCTCATCTTTATATTCATCAGTTACATTCCTTCTTTGACAAGGTAAGCTCAGTTCAAGCTTTGCCAAGTTGAATTGTGGTGAAAATACATCATATCAGTCTGTTGAGATGTACCAGTATGGGCAGAATGTTTTCTTATCTAGAAAACCAACAGAATAATACACTTTATAGCTTACTTTGAGAGCATTTTAGAGGATACAGGCTATAAAGTTTTGTTTTGTTCATGCACAGATTGAATGGTTGATTGGTACTTGCTCATAAGGTAAATCTTGGTTCTACGTGCACAGTGACTCCAACCTCCATCATCAGTAGAACCATGATTTCACTAGAGAGAACTGGTGCTTAATGCAGTATTCATCCAGAAAGGTTCAAAGGCACCAAGCTGACAGATATACTTGGGCTCTTTTTATTTTCTTGCAGCATGTGTTCCATACCAGAAACACATGTGCAGAATTCTGTTGATAGTGGGGCCTTCATCTGGACTGGAGTGCTTTAACCCAGGTGATAGCCTGCTGTTCTCAACAAGTGTCAGATGATCTACCAAATGATCAGATAAGCATTTCATTCTCTTACTACAGCCAGAATAATGCTTGTTATTTGCAGCAGATGATTTACAGCAAAATGCCTGTAATGGCAACTGTAAAATGTTGGAAAATGATAACGCTTTTATGTTGTTTCATATCTGGGCATGGTGGTGGATGCTTGCCAGCCCTACAGCTTCGTGTGTTATATGCACCAGTTCTTTGATGTTCCACTTGCAAGAAGAAATATTTCCCTGATGTTGGGCAAAGCTTAATATTTTTGCTCCTTCTGAAAAAGGTCATTAGTTGTGTTTTATAAGGTTCCAAAGATTTATTTCAAGGTTTATGGTTTTCTTTCAGACAATGAAAGGGTGGAGGTGGAAGAAAGATTTAAATATTTTTAAAATTAATTTTCAAATTTATATATCTAATAATTAGCTAGCACTTTAAAGTTGATATAAAGAATATATTTAAAAGAATAGAGCATATGTCCTGCATTTAATTCCTATAGTGCTGGATTCCAATTATGCAGGCTGATATTTACATTTAGTTTTAATAGCATGAATAACCCCATACGCATCAGTAACCTAGAGAGTCATGTAGTCATATTTGCAGCTCTGAGGACTTTATCATCATGAAATATAGCTCCTGGACACATGAATATTGAAGACAAGGTCATGATACAAAGGTCTGTGAAACGTTATGTAAATGTAAGAAAATCTGGATCTTTTATAGTAAAACATTAGAGTGAAAATGCATCAAACAGAAAATTAGCATGGAGCTTAAGCCCAAATCCACTGATATCTATAATAGTATTTCCATTAATTTTGATAGTCTTGGAATTGCAACCATGTATTATACAACTGGTTGAATTTCCATGCTAACAGCTATATCATTCAAGAGGAAATTTTAATTTTTTTGTTACAAGTATTATTGTGGCAAATAATACTGTCTTGGTGAATTACATGTGCAACATGAAAGCACTTTTCATTGCAAAAAGTACAAAGTTACAATAAGCAGCAATTTGCTCTGTTTTAATTTATGATTCTTGAACCAGTTTGGGAGTTTAATAAAATATGATTGCTTTTCTTAAACATTTGATAGGATTTTCACTTTGGATGCCTCTAGTCTAAACTGTTTGACCAGAGTCCTGCAGTGAGTAACATTGGTTTCAGACTAAGGCCTGTAACTTCTTTTAGTTATTAAGTGGTGATAGTACTTCCTTTTTAGACAAGCTTATATTCCTCATGAAATACATTTGCAAAGTGTGAACATAAATGTGACTTCAAGCTCAAGGGAGCTTTTACATTCTATTTTGAGCATTTTTTGAGAACATATAAGAACATCATGCTATAATGGTTGGATGAGGACATGTAGGAGTACAAAAGAATTCCTCCAGCCTCTGTAAACAAAGTTGCTGAAGAGTAAAGGAAGGTAATCATGGGCAGCAAAAGTAGTAGCACTACTAAATAATAGTAATTAATTTAGCTACTGTTTCTTAAAGTAGCAGAATGAATATGGAGAAGTTATTTTTATTATTCAAAGTGTGTCTTTTAAAGAACCACGGAGAAAAAAAACCGACTTTGTGAGAATGGCACTAGCATGCACTGGATTCTGACCACAGATGCTGGAAGTTTGCACCAGCTGAATCTAACTCCCATCTATACACAAGGAAGTGCCAGTGAACCAGTAGCTTACTACGTGTGCTTCTCTCTGCTTTGTGTTCCCTCCCAGAGGAATCAAAGACTATTTTGAAGACACACTGAGTAACACCAAAATCAGAAGCCAAATCCAAACTGCATGAAATACAGTGGCAAAAACCCTAGTAATTCTTTTACCTACTTAGTGTGCTTAAATATGGCACATTTTTAAAAATGAGAATAAAATCCTCCCCAGAAGAACACTTTCATAAGCAACAAGTGACTTTCATGGAACCACAAGAGGGGTTATGAGGTTAAGACTATCAGACAGCATCTGGGCTAAGACCAGTGTGGAATTTATTTCCAATAGCAAAGAAAGGCTCTGTCCATAACTCTTGGGTTGTCTTAACTCTCATCTCAGTGCTTGAGGCAAATGGCATTCTTTGGCACCCTTTGGATACGAAAGGTGTGAGACGTTCAGCAGTGTCAGAAGTCAGATGGCTCCTCCCAAGTCTGTAAACTGTGCTTCTCACTCACCTAAGAGGGAAGCAAGCACTGCTCTCAGTGTTCAGCATAAAGTCTTGTCCTGACCAGATAGGGAACCCAACACGCATCTAAAGTACAGTGTCAACATGCAACACTTGTGTAAAAATTCCACTTCATATTGGCCACCTTAGATGGAAACATTCCCTGGCTCTGATCCTGCAGTACTAAACCTACCACATGGAGAAGAGCAGAAATCTAAACTGAAAATACAAACAGTCTTGAAAATACAAACTTGTATTAAATCAAAATCATATATAAAATTGTTGTGAACAGCATGGGGTAAAGAAGGGACAGTCCTCTGTAAAAATGGTGAAACAAGGCAGACAAAACGGAAGGAATGTTTTGTTGCTGTCTTCTCCAGCTTCCACCTCAACTCTGTGGGTGTTCAGGACTTGCAGTGTCAAACTATTGACCAGCAATTGCATTAGTAGCCTTGCAAGTCTTTGTGTAGAGTATAAAGGGTGGCAGCCCAGGGGCATTATATCCTGCTGGTAATGCACACAGGCAGGAGTGAGACTGATGCCTACATATAATCCCCTGCTCAGGAAATAAATCTCAAGTACTTAGCACAACCATCCCCTTGCTTTTAAAACCTAAAACAAACAAGGATTCATGGAAAAAGGGTGCAGGGGTGACAGGATGGTTTCAAGATTTTAGCAGGCAAGTATTTCATTAGCATTGGCTGCACTCAGGCCAAAAGAGAAATGTGCCAGCTTTGCAGCAGCATTCTGCTTGATAAAGGATAGACCTAATTTCTGCTGTCTGTTTTGTTCATTACTGATAATCTAAGGATTATGAACATGATACCCTGCTCTTCTGTAAGATTACAGATTCTTGTTTATGTTTCACCAAGCTCCAGCTGAGCTACTGAAATTAAACCACAAGTTGCACTTGACTGTCTGTAAAGGCAGAATGGCAGAAGGAGGGAGGGAGAAATTATTCTGAACACAGGCAGCACAAGCAAGGCTGAGTGCTGCTACACCACTCATAACTGTTTAGCATCCTCAGGAGTATTCACATGTACTTGTCTGGCTCCATGCTGATAGGTGCTCTGTAAACATCAGAAGAAGAGCTAGCTTGTCTTTTTGTTTTCATAGCCTAAGAAGCAAGAAAACACAGCACAAAAATACAGCAAACATCTAAAAGTGGCACATAAAAGAAGGCATGTAAAGGCAACATGTGTACTTGTAGTTGCATACACTATCAGCTTTATCCTAAACCTAATGAAATCTACCATCCCTAATGAAATAGTCTGTTTCCACTAATTTCAGGAGTACCTCAGACATGTTTTGAAGTCTGGATTGACCCTACCTAATTTTGAACAGTGAACTGGCACGCAGTAAGAGTCTAGTTGTTGCTCTGCTCCTGTGCAATCATATGCTGCCCTATGAGCTATTCAGACTGAAACACCAGGCAGCAGCTTACTTCACCCCTGTTTCAGAGTACCTGTGGACTTGGTGCCCAAGGAACCAGGTGTGGCTCAGTCAAATACTATCTGAAGAAATCTATAAACCAGAATTTCTTCTTACAGAAGTACTTGCCCACTCAGATAATTTCCATATTCAGGATGTACAATTTCAGTAGACTGTTGTCATGGTTTAGGAATGGTACTCCCCAATTTAGTTCTTCCACTGTGACTCTCCAAACCATGCACTGCTTGCTCGCTTCCCTGCTTTCCCCTCCCTCTCACTCTGCAACAGGATGGAAATAAGAATTGAAGGTACAAAACCTAAAGATCACGAGTTGAGATAAGAACAACTTAAAGGAAACAGCAATGAGATAAGAAAATTAATAGTAACAGCAACAGTACTAATGACAGAGCGTACAAGAAAGGAAGGATTGACAGGCAAGCTCCCTAACAATAGACTACTTGAAAGCTCCCTCTGCCAGGCTTACTCGACTGGGAGGAACTTTGGAAGAAGCTCCCTTCCCCCTCCTCCGCAATAGTGTGAGCTGTTGTAGAGTAACCTCCAAGTCCTGGCTGTGCCCCCTCCAGGCTACTCCAAAAATTAACCCTTTCCTGGCCAGACCCAGGATGACTGTCCATCTGTCAAGCCATCCATACCTAGCCAGCAGCTTGCCAGAATCTTTTTGTTCTGTTTTACTGATGTTCTACAATCCACCCTAAAGCAGCAGCGCTGGCTCCCATTTCCTCAGGCACATTATGCCACCTAGGAATTTGGCTGAAGCTATCAGTAGCAGAAATGGCAAAATAAAGTCTTTGCATGCAAATGGGTCTTCCCTGTGGTTTGGTCTTGCTGTGAAATGGCATCAGTCATTTCATTAAACTTGAGACAACAGAAAGCACTGCTTGCCTTTTATTTTTGCTGCTGTTTTGCAAATATTTTTAAGATGGTTTTGGTAAGTGGTCTTTCACATTAGTGCTCCAAATTCACAGCAACATGCTCAGACAAGTGATAGTGTTACAAATAGAAGCCGTAGTGACGCTCAAACCTTCGATGATTAAGATATGCAATCCGTATGTTGACAGTGTCAGGTCCTTCCCAAATAGTAAATACAATTTGTAACTTCCTGTGTGTAGTACCTCAGAGTGCCAACAGAGGAAGTACACATTGTGAATTAGTTGGGGCTTTTTGAAACAATCCATTTTTGCTGTCTTGAGGCCCATGAATTTTCATCAGCACTTCTCAGCTCTTGTGCTGTATGTGATCAGGCTTGCTTCAGGGCAGTGTTCATGATTTTCAAGCAATAGAAGGGAGATGCTTTCTTCTTTGGACAGCTGAGCTCATTGTTTTCTACAGGCTCCAAGCAGCCCCCTGTAACTGCATCCTTTCTGTTTTCCCTGGCCAGTTAACCTTTTACTTGAATTAATCTTTTTCTTTAATTGGCTTTACTCGGGAAGAATCTCTGCAGACAGTTGAGATGACCCTTCTCTCATTTTCTCTGCCCTTGCATTTTAATGCCCCCCTAAGACACAAGCAGAGCCATTCAAAAACATTTTATCCTTACTAAATGAGCTCTTCTCTAGCGGAATCTAATGATGCAGAGAGCCTATAAAATTTTGCAGTGGTTAAGAAAGAACCCAAAGAGGAGGCTGGCAGAGGGAATGGTATTCCTGCACTGGCACAGCTGATCACTTGATCAGACCATCAGGATATATATTGGGACATTAGGGTGACATTTCATGGGTTGTTTTATTAATGCTGTTGGCCTTAAAACAATTTTTTCTTGCTTTAATTAGCTCTCATATTTATTCTTTGTAGATGTTATCTTTTTGAGATATTTTAGACTTAGGACGATTTAGAGATTCTTCAAAGATGAGAATTAGCTCATCTAATGAGCTAACATGATTAGCTGTGTTTGTTAGACCAACGATGGTATGGCTAGCACACTGCAAACACTTCATCTTCAGAACCAATGTTAAATTGCAAACACCAGGACTGGGCAGTGTCTTGGAATTTTCTGTGTAACCCTCAGTGTAAGCTTTGGTAGAGAGCAAGCAGTATCCTACATAGAAGGTTTGTCCCTACATTTTGTTTCCCTGTGAGGGATACTTTAAAAAAACCTGTGCATGAGTAGAGCTCACCAGACTGCCATCTCTGTAAGTGCTGTGTCAGAGTAGGGAGGAGTTGGCTGCACAGGTGAAGTAAGTGAAAAGGATTTCAAAAGCGTCTTCCTGTTAAGCCAGACAATAGCTGGAAGACAGAGATACTGGTGCTTTCAGAATCAAAAGTCTATGGAAGAATGCTGATGACAAGAAAAAGTGAGATAGGAAAGGACTGGATGTTGCAGAAAGGATTAAATGATTAAATTTGCCACCTTCAAAGAGAGAAGTGAGAGGCACAGGAATGGAAACAGTTTTGAGCTGAACTACAGAATTGAGTCCACTCTTAAAACTTAGACTGCTGTTCCTTCAATGAACAAACTAGAAATTAGTATTGTGTTAAATTTCTAGTGCATCAATCACTAAGGTAATAGCAGAAAAAAAAACCTTTGAAAATTTACAATGAATGCAGCTCTGAGAATGGGCAATAGCCAAGAAACTTATTTAAAATAATTTATTTCCTATCTGTACCTTGACCACAGAAGAGGAATATCATTTAAGAGTTTGTGTCATCAGTTTCTTTGCAAACTGATTTCATCATGTCATAAAGCAAATAACTTCCATCTGTCACATACTTATCCTTTTTGAGGGAGACTAGGAGTACATGAGAGAGGTCGAAAAGAAAACTCCAGAGAGAAATCATTTCCTAGGCTAACAACAATGAGAAAAGTTTGAGAAAATAAACTAACACTGAAGGGATATCATTGTGTTGGAAGAGCTAAGGAAAGCTCAAACTCATTCCTTCCCACTTGGGAGCAGCAGGGACAGAGCAAATATTCAGTGAGACTGATGAGGAGCCTTCCAAGCAGATTCTGAGAGCATATAATAAATTTTGTACAAGGTATGGAAAGGAGAGTAAGGAGGGGAGTGTGGATGTCCCCAAAAGGAGAAGTACAGAAGGGTCACAACTACTCTTTGTTCCCATGAAGGTCTAAGGAGAGAAGTTTGCCAAGTCAGTTAAAAACTTTGATAACAGATGTTAACATGCTGCTTTGTAGAGCCTCAGACAATGAGAGAGTGCATTTCACGCTTGTTTCCCGTTTAGGTCATAGTCTGTATGCTTGGCTTCTTTTAAAGGACATAATACCTTACTGTGCATTAGGCTTTATCACAAGGACAATACACACTGCTTGAGTTTCATTTTTAGACTGCTTAGCTGAAATGCAAGTCATCGGAAAAAATGTATACTGGTATGTCAGCAGAAATTAAAATAAGAGAAATGTAGCTGGTAACTACTGTGTTTTGAATTAAGAGTTTGGGCTGAAGTCCACCATTGTTTTGGTGTAATTCAGTGTAGTTCAGTGTACTGGCCTAAGCTGTACCAGTATGTGAGCAGAACTCTGCTCCTTGAATGTTCTTGAAGCATCTGCACACAAGGGCATTTTTTGCCACTGTATTATGGGAAAATTACTTGTATGTCTGATACAAGACGACTTCTAAATATGTGTGAATTCCATTTCTAATAATTATCATGAACAAGTGGAAAGGAAATTACAATAAATGAAGGCAACATGGGAGAATTTTGGTCAACATGTATTTCTAATCTGCAAAATGCTATTGAAGTCAATGCTTCTAACCTCTGTATTCTATTTTTGGATTTGCTTTACTTGCTTCATTTTTGTTCATTAAATGTATTCTTTTCATTGCAGATCAGAACATCTGTCGTTTGGTCCACCCCGAATGTCTCCTTTGAGATCCCTTTATGGGTTATAATACTAGCCATACTTCTTGGACTACTAGTACTAGCTCTGCTGACCCTAGCTTTATGGAAGGTATGTTGTGTTATTTCTGTTACTGTTGCCTTAAAAAAAACCCCAAAAGGTACTGGAAGATTGTAACAGATAAAAAGAGAGGCCAGAATTTTGTGATCTGCAACAGTTTGGAGCATAAGCAACAGTACACATGTCTTTTTTGTTTTGGCATTTCTGATGTGCTATTGTCATTGACCTTTATGCAGTGAACTTGTTTTCAAAGTCCTCCTTTATTATTGAAGTCTGGTTATAAATGGGCATACAGAGTTTGGCTCTGTTTCCCAAGACCTGTGATACTCTATTTCAGGATGTTTAGGTTCAAAAAGAAGTTACTCTAACTTTGTTTCTCTGAATAATTCAGGAATTTCCAGTTTTTGTCAGCATGGAAAAACACTCCCAGTTCTGAGATTTAATTTTTAGAATATTTCCTTTTATATTAATATATGATATATTTTGTTTTTTAAAGTTTTCAAAATTTATGTTGGTTGTTACACTCTTTTCACAAGTTTTAAGACAAATTACTAGAAAACTGCTATACTGCATGGAGCCAGTGTAGCTTTTGTCTATCCTCTCTATTCACATTAAAAATAAGATTGAATTAATTCCTTATGTTAGGATATGATTCATCTGTCTTTGGCTGCCTAAAGGCTATGGTTAGGTGTACAGCCTATGCTAACTTCCTAACTTCACCTGGTCAGGTAACAACAGCAGGAAAAAAGTTATGTCTAAACATGCAAGGAGGAGAGAAATTACCTTCTGGTGGTACCTTCCTTTAACCCCTTGCAAACTTTCAACCTTTCAGCTAAAAGCATGACTTTTAGGCAGTTAAAGTAAGGTGAGAGGAATCTCATCCTTAGTGATCTTTAGACTAGGTCACAACACTGTGCTGAGGACATTTCCCAACACATGTTACACTTCTTTTATTATTCCTGCTTGTCAGTCTAAATCACTTTTCTGAATAAGTGCATTGCTGAACTGAGAGGAGCAGATTTCTCATTAGCATCAGTCCATACCAGCATTCAGGCCAACTTTATATCTCCTGCAAAGACATCTTTCATATAATTTGGATTTTTAAAGCTCTGCTTTGGAACTCCGTGCCTTGCATCTAAAACTTTCACAGGGAATGATTTGGATAGAAATAAAATGTCTTCACAGTCTCTCAGCCTGCCATACATTGTGCTCATCATCTCAGGTTGCCTGAGTGAAGAATCAAACTGCAGTTGAGTCTTCCTGAAGTTGTCTTACCATGACATCTTTGTTTCTGTTGATTGTTTTCTGCAGTGTGGCTTCTTTGACAGAGCTAGACCTCCTCAAGATGACATGGCTGACAGGCAACAGCTGACAAATAACAAGACTACTGATGCATAAAGGAAGAGAGTGACAGTTCAAGTCAGAATCCTGCCTGAGAGACTAGAAACACAATGAGGATTATATGAAAGATTCCTTCCACCAGTCTTACTTTGTACCTGCAAGTGACATGGTGTCAATCTGATCTATGCAGTGTTCTGAGAACATGCCACATGATGGGCATCCTTGCCAAAGAAAGCAACTTTATCACTGCCTTATAAACATATTCACCACTGAACAGAATGTTTATCCCATATTCCAGTCAGTCTACGTTTCAGCAGATGCTTTTGAGCACGTGTGGTATACTGAGATGCTTCCAGAACAAGCCCAAATCTCTCAAGGAGAGAAGGCCCTCATTGCTGTATTGTCTAGAAAATGAACCAGGACAAACCTTCTGAATGCTACTGTATCATGCAGAGTACCTTTGAAACCTCCCTAAGAACTTTTATGATATTATGGCTCAGGGAGACAGGCAATATATCAGTGCTGTGAAAGTACTTCTGAAACACAAAGGTAGTCTATAAATAACTTTATAGGTAGGGCACAATTATTTATTTTTCCACCTTTTTGGAATAAGTATCTGATATAATCATCAACATAGATTTTGAGAGAAGAAAGGAAAAAATAATAGAAATCATGTACTTACTTCGCATGTAAATAGAAGAGTAAACCCATTGTACACCCATAACACAACTTCCTTGGTTGGCTACGAGGTGTTTTGCAAAGCAGAAGATTTATGGAACACTTTACAAGATGAGACATATGATAAGCAAGTACACATTGTATCTCTTTCAGCCCGGAGCTGGCAGTATCACACCCAGATAACTAAATCCATGCACAGGATAGAGCAGGGATGAGTTACCCTGTCCTTGCTTTGCTGATGGCTGGCAGCTGTACACTGACACAGGATAGTCTTTTATGAAACACTGTTTTAAATTATCACAGCCATACTGGTGATACTGAAAAGGCTTGGGGGCTTTGGGGCTGGGGCAAATTTTCTTGGCCTTTGTCCTGTTTCTTTATTGAAATGGCCTCTTAAAATGGAACAGCTACTGCCATAATTGTTCACCTAAAGAAATCTTTGCCTTTTTCATTTTTCGATTTACAAGCTGGCAGCATCTTAAAAGTAATGCTTTTGGCAAAGTTTAGGGATTAATAAAATTATTTTTTTAAGTAAAGTCTTGCAGGAAAGAGTAGCAGGACTTGTATTTATGCATAAAAATAGGATGCCAGCCAGCTAAGTATGAACAAAAAGAAGGAAAGAGATTTTGAGGTAAAGAGTAAAAATATACACTTACTATTTTTTTTTCTGGGTTTAGGATTCCAAAGAAGAGATGTTTCATTCTTTCCCTTCTGTCAGCAAATGGTCAAATTTATCTCAGCAGGGCTCTAAGCCCTGATCTATGCAAATTTTTATGTGAAAACTTGAGTCTTTCAGTGCTGCCAGTGAGTGTGAAATTAGCTATATTGTGTAAACTTCAGAAGAGATTGTTCATTTTATGAAACATACACATCACTTGCCTTCTCCTGAGTTCCTTTTCTTTCCAATCCATTTCAGCTTCTCAGCTGGTAAATGGCCTCATCCATTCTGCCACTTTTTGGCTCCTTTTAAACAACTTCCCTTCTGCTTCCTAATACTTCAAGATAGGAGTAGTCATGGGACATTGTCAGTTCTGTCAGTCTGACACGAGATTTTACAGTTTTATCATTTCTTGTATGCAGACTGACCTGTGATATGCAAGCAGCAGCTGTGTTACATCTTCATATCTAAGGCAAATTTGCAATCAGACCTTTATGGACTCTTCAGTTTATCAGATGCATTGTGCCCGTTGTGCTTACTGAGAGAAGGAGACGTGCCTCCTGAACATGGAGGCAAAGCACCTGTGTGCTTCACACAAGCAAGCACCTCTGTTTCCTACGGATGGGAAGGCCTAACAACTTCCCAGTCCCCCAGAAAACCATTAACAGACTCCTTCTCCCAGATGGTTTTGAGCTGATCCCTTGTAGATTAGAGACATCAGCTGATAAATACTACCACAAAGCAAGCCTGTCCTGTATTTGCACACCTCTGTATCCCATACATTCCAGGCAAAATCATCTTTCCATGAAGAAAAAAGTGAACTTCCAGCTTTTGTAAATATTTAATTGTTGTGTGTAGCAGCTTCAGAAATAGTATCAGCAGCTCATTGTAATCATGTCATTTGCACAACTCTGATGAAATAGCACCATAAGGAGATACTGAACATAGGACTTCTGTATGTGCAATACTTTATATTACTTATATACCTGAAGCATGTTTACACTGGCATTTGTGGTTGTTTTTTAAACTTTTGAATATACTGATAATGATTACAATAAAGGAAAAAAAAGGAATGGAGGGGAAAAAGGAAAACAAACACAGCACTGTTCAGTATTTCTTGCAATGTGTTTTCAATCCTACATTGCTCTCAGGATGGGGCTAGGTGACCTAGTAAGTTCTTTGCAGTTGTAACTTCTACAGTTCACTTTTGAGCAATTACTCTCCATTTTAATGATGGGCAAAACATGTTCAGATACTAAATTTAAAACAAAAAAGAACTTCAGTGACTGTTGAGCCTGGCTGGAATCCATTGGCTGCAGCTGTGTAATGTCACTGGAAACCAAATTAGAGGCACATGATCTGACAAACAGTTACTTTGAGCAATACTTTGTTTTATATTTCTACATCCTTGTAGATTAAACTTCCCCCATGGAAATGTCTGGCGTTGTGTGTTGTCAAGGACTGTAGTCTATTCCCAGCATTTATGGATAGTTTTGGCTGCAAATTGCAAACAAATTTGTGAAGATTTCTGGGTTTTACTGCTTGCCAGGAGTGTTTATTCCCTGGGGAGATTGCATCCTGGATGTGAACACTAGCAGGCAGTTGACATAATCTTTCCCCCCAGTATATTAGTAATGTGCTACATGATAACCTCTGCCACATCCCTACATGACTGAACTTTTGTTTCAGTGATGTCAGCTTTGTAATGAGTTACTAAATGCAGCTTTCTGTAAAAGTAATTCAGCCTTATGCTTCTCAATGCATGTGGCAAGCTGCTAATTGCAGAGAACATGGGAGTAGTCCAGAAAGCAGGAAAAACAGGCTTAAAACATTACTTTAAAAATTAGTCTTTTAAAACTGTTTATTGCTATGACCACCACAGCAGTCTAGTAAACAGAGAGACATTCATCTTTTATTTCACATGCTTCTTGCTGAATTTGAGAAAGGCTGTCCACTTATTTTATCCATGCAGCAGACTGTATCATATTTCTGTTTCATGAAAATTTCAGAATTTGCGTAACAGAGATCAGTATATTTGAATATGTTTTTCCTTACAGATTTGATCTTTAAAGATATTTAGCAAATACAGTTTTAATTTTACCACAGGTTAATTTTTTTCTTGTCACCATTCTGTAACTCATTTTGAGTTTTTCCTGTTTCTCACAGCTTTTGCAGTTTTCCCACATTAGACGGTTCTTGAAAATGACACTGATTTTCTCTACATGTTAGCTGTGAACTTTCCAACAACTAGCATGAAGGATCTTCTGGTAGGCATAGCTTACATTAACTAAAAAGCCTTTGGGGAGCCAACAAAACACCTAGAGATATGCAGGGGAAAGAAAGCACCAGCCAGCCATGGCCTACAGTACTCCGTTGCAACAAGCCTTTTTTTAATGAAATGCCATCTGACACACTGCCTTTAGGAATTGTTTATGAGTGAGTGTTTTATTTATGATGTTGGCAGAGATCCATATTAAAATGTAGTGTAATGGCAGTGCCTCTGAACAATAAAAATCTTGAATTCAGCTCATGCAGGCACTATGATGTGACACAGCAGGAATGCTTTTAATATTGAAGGACTGTTCTTGTTTTGCCTGTGTGTTGTATTGGATAGGGACTTAGCCATTCAAGATGCTACCCTACTGTAGCAGTGATTTTTAGAAAAGAAGCACAGAAGTAATTGTTCAACTTGCTTTTCAGATGGTTTCATTTGTTTTCAACATATTACTCTGCTTAACCAATGCACTACATTCCATTTGGTTGTATATTGTTCTTTGTTTCAGTGAGGGTAAAGCAAACTCAAGAACTCTTTTCCTAAACTGGACTGCATCAGACAGTATTGCTTTTCCAGCAGCCACTCAGGATAGCAGCAGAGCAGAATTCAGGATGCTGTGTGAAATGGTCAGTGTATTACAGGGGCTAGCTACTTTTCAGGAGTTTACCCAAGTTAATATTCAGAGTCATATTAACAAAACATCAACCTTAGATTCTCCATTTCTCTTGTGGAGGAGGGCCATTTTGTCATTGCTCTAAAAGCCAAACACCAAGCAATTCTCACAGCAAAGCTGGGGAGAGCAGGGCATGCTTTAACCTTGCATAAGACAAGTGTATAGCAACCAAACCAAGTATATGGCAAGAGCACAAACACCACCTCTCTTGTGATATTCTGGTCATGAAGGTTAACATTTTCCCAGCAAAAGCACTCTGCCCATTTATCACAGACCTGCAGCACCAGAAAATAATCTCTGAAGATGCAAAAAGTTTCATAGATTTCATATTCTTTGTAAAAAGTTTTACATTATGATTTTTTATGATAGTTCTTGGCTCTTCAGATAGCTTTACTGATTTTTTTTTTTGTTGGTCTTTAATATTTTAATAGCATTTGAGAAAAGATAGGTCAGCATAGTAAGACCTGAAAAAGAAAACAGATTTAAACTAACAGTGAAGTCTCACAGGAAACCCAGGCATAAGCATCTGGGTTAATTTTTTTCCATTTTGGGCTTGGAAGAGGCACCAGGAGATAGCTTAGGAAGGGAGTGTTCTGGCTTTGTTTTAACAAATGCTCCCATGCCCACTAATGTGAAAACCAAAAAATTTTGTTTTAAAGATCCAGGTCTGTCATTTCCTATGTGCCCTGTATATGAGAACCGGCACAGCATGGGTAATTGACACCATTGAACTCGAGGTAGGAGACATTCACAGTTTGAATCAGTACACCAAGAAGAAACTTCCTGGTGGAGAAGGACAAAGACTAAATTTTCTCACTGCCTAAAATTAGGAAAGATTTGTTTTTCTTGAGGAGAATGTGACCCAATGGAAGCCCTGCCATTGAAGCACCATGGGTACAAGAATAAACACAAGGTAGCTGCACACAAGGGACTTGCTGTCAAGCAGTTAAGGAGGCTGCAGGATACTACATTAACTATTAACTACATTACAGAGTAGGAGGAGGCTCTATAGGAGAAATCAAACCTTTAAACACATAGATGTTATCACAGATCAGAAGCAACAAAAAGGATGATTAGTAAAATGGATGGATTGGAAATAAGGCTCAGCTACAGGAGATGAGAAGTTGTGACCCCAGAATATAATGAAAGTAATGATTTTTTTTTTCCACAATGGCCAACTGATTCATTGCTCGTGCAAAGTTTGAGGAATACTATTTCCCTAGTAATTAGATAACAAAAGGAAAAATATCTGCAGCTGTGACAGGCTTCTTGCATTAACTGTGAATCTCTCATTCTTAAATGAAGGGCTGTATTCATTGACTTTGAGCGAAGGAAGGAGGTGATAAAGACATGACACTTGAATTTTTTCCAGCTTCTGGCTTCACTGCTATTTCAGAGTGACTTCAGTATTTGCTGAGGCACTGTGACATCTTTCACTGTAGTGGTACTGACTGTGCTATCCAAAGGTAATAGAAAGACTTTTCTTTCAAACGAGTAAAACCTGAATCTTTTGTGGAAACTTTCTGTCTATGCCTGGCTTACCCAGGAAACCTAAGGAGTAAAGTGGTGTTTAAGTGGGATGGTTTCAAGTGTTGCTACATGCATTAAAAAACCTCTCCATACATGTAGAAAGCTTTGGCCTTTATATACAGTTTCAAGTAGTTAAACTGAAGCAATCTTTGCAAACAGATGGAGACACAAGTAAGTCAGCAATGGAATTGATGTAGTGAAGATGACAGACCTATTTAATTTTGGCTGTAATTAATGCTTGATATTTTCAAGGTTTACTAATTCTTTAATTCTACATTTAATTTATTATGGTATTAATGGAGCACTTAGACATTATTAACAGTGGTATTTGTGTTAAATGTAAAAAGATACTCAGTAACAGATCAGACAAAGTAGTTACTCCACAAGAGGAGAAAATGCTAATACCATACGAGTTTTCAGTCCTTTTGACATATTTGCTTTGCCTCAAAGATTTCTGAAGCATGTTCCTCTGCTCTGTTGAGTGCTGCTTCATTAATATTTTTTGCTTCATTGGCTCCTCCACACTCAACTGGTATGGATGGTAGAGAATCAGTGCCGTCTCTGCATCTGCTTCTTGTTTAAAATGCTGAGGATATCTCCTGTCTCATTAACATGTCTTCAGCTTTTCAGTAATTCCCATGTGAGATGAGAATATATTCTACTTCATTTTGGGGGGAAGGGGTGTTTAGTCTCCATCCCACTTTTCTAATGCCCATATATACACAAGAAGTCAGTGCTATGGTATCTATTACAGATTATTTCACTAAGCAACCAGCCAAGTCTTTGTTCTGTGATTTAGCAGAACAAAGCCTGAACTTGGCCCCCCAGCCATTTTAGGCAAACATCTGTGTGAAAGCATTGACTCACTGCAATGTCTGTGAGAGGAAATCTTGTAAAACATGTTGTGGACTCCTCACTGTCATCGCTACAGTTGTTGTGTCAAGTGTATACTGATCTTACCTAGATCACGGTAAGCAGATTTTATTATCTCAAAAATGCATTCTCTGGACAGTGTAAATGAAGTGCAAGAAAAAATGTGGATTGTCTTTTGCAAGCACACTCAGAGCTGGTGAACTTTTAACTACCAGCCCCTCAGTGGGACCTCCTGAGCAGGTCTGCAGGTGGAGGGGAGGTGGCAGCATGGGTGTGAGCACCACCGGGGCGGAGCAGTGCCTGGAAAGATGCGTACAGCATTGTCCCAGACCTGGCAGAAGAGGTGCTTCCTCAGCTGCTGTAGGACTGAGGGGCTCTGTGCTTGGCCTCCCTTTCTCCTGAAGCACTCTCTTGCTTTGTCTGTGCCCCTCTGCTCCCCCTCCTCACCCCCTCCTGCAGTCGGTGTCTTGCCTACCCTCCAGCCCCCTCACAGCTCCTCCTTGTGCTTCCAGCCATTAATTCCCCTCAGCCTCCCCACACTGAAGTGCCAGCAGCTCCCCAGCTCTGTCCATCTCCCCACTTGGGACTTCACCAGCTGCTTCCCGGCCCTGTGATGTGATGGGGCCCCAGCTGGGCATCACAGGTCTCCCCAAGGCAGGTCTCACCCCATGGCTACCCCCTACCTCCTTCTGAGGGAGCCTTGGGCAGAGCTCAGTCCAGCCGAGTGGATACAGCAACCACGTACTCCTCGCAGGGCTGCTGAAGGGGATGGCATCCCCAAATCATTCATACCCTGCTGTTTCACACCTACACATGCCTCCCCAAAGATAAACCATCCCTCTAGTCTGCTCATATTGCTCCATCTCTTCCTCTGTTTTGTTTCTGAACTGATCCCCCATGTCCCAGAACAATGTCCTGGCCCATTTCTTGCAGACCATCTCTGAAAACAACCTTTCCCAGTGACCTTTTACTGGTTGAGTTCTGCCTGCTCTTCTTGGCTGCTAAGGCAGGCCCAATCCCCAAAGCTGCCCAGGTAATAAGTACCCTGGATCTTTTTAATATCTCCCTTATCACCACCCAGTGTACACTGGGGACATGGGAGGGATGGGATGACCTTCTGCTTGGCTGCTGGGCTGAGTTTGGACAGTGGGATTGCCCACAAACTTCATGTAATTTTGGGAAAGGACTTCAACCCTTGCTTCCTCATCTGCAGCAGGGCCACCAAATAACAGTGCTGGATACGTGTTGCAAATAATAAATTCTTCAAGTGGAAACCAAGACTCTCTTATTTCTCTAAGGCTGAAGCAAGCTTAAAAAGCCTTATCAGTGCTGAGTAACATCAGCCTCCATGGATCAGCTGCTGCAAGTTCAAGTGCCCGTATTGGAAAAGCATGTGACTGCTCCCTTTCTTTCCCCACAGACCCATAAATCCATATAGGGTTATTTTGTAGCTACTTATGCTTGCATTATTTGGCCCATCAGTTATAAGTGGTAAAATAAAGTAAAACCAAGCTGATGAAAAAACTAGTAATGGATACTGTGATTTGAGCTATTTATTAATCTCAGGCTTGCAGAAAAAAACCTGCTTATTCCGTTCTCATCAAACCAATATATATGAAGCTACTGAACTGTCATACGAATAATAGTTTTCCCAACTGCTGTGTAGAACAATTTAGGTGGGAAGAACTAGTAATATTAAGTACTTATCTTTTCAACTTTGGATCCATGAACACTAAAAGGATCAAGCTTGTATTTTTTTTGAACATAGAATTAGATAGGAATTACATGTCACGTGTAGAGCTTCTCTAGAATTACTCTGGAGATTTTCAGCAAGGAGATAGAAATTTATTGCCTTGTCTTTGCTCTCTTGCACACCAGGTTATTGCATTTTCTGCTTGTGTAACAGAAGAGAGGCATAGCCCTGAATGGGAGTACAGATAGACAAGCAACTGTAAATCAGATCATTGAAGAGGATTTCAAAGAATGAAAATGTGTCTCTGAGCAACAGCCAAGCTGGTGTGTTGATTCAAATAAGGAGTAGTGGTTACAGATGCAGTGACTGGGGCACTGAATCCCTGGGTGCCCTCCAAAAAATCAGACCTGCCTGAAGCTGAGCAGTCAGAAACATTAGAACACTTGACAGTCTTTGGCTAAGGCATGACTTTTTGTCAAATGGAGCAGGATCACTTCATATGAGCATCCAAAGCTGCCATGAAACCACCATGAGTAGAAGAGGCTGGCAGTGGAGCCTGTGTGTGTGAACAATGCAGTTCCTTGTTTTGGCTGGCTTGTGTCACAGATGTAAAGATGACATGTCAAGCTTTTGTAAAATCTCTCTTTTCTTCTTCATGTACTCCAATGATGTCTACAGCTTAAAAAGCTGAATAGAGTCAATCTCTTACTATGCCCTCCAAGTCCTGAATTTTTTGCCTCACTAGATAGCAGGCACCAGCTGACAAACACCTCAAATGCTGGTGCTCTAAGGAGGAATGAAGCATCTTTCCACATGATCTACTGTCTTAACTATTTCATTCAACTATTCGGTGCTTCCACCAGGACCTGTGGGGGAAGTGCAGGATTTGGATGTTGACATGCCTTTACTATATGCTAGGCACAGAGCAAATTTGTGGCACAGAAAGCCTGCACTTCAAATATAAAATATGGAGCAGCAGATGGATGTAATAAAAGAGAACCATACGGAAACAATGACACGATTATGAACAGCATAATAAGCAATGGTCATAGCATGCCAGGGCCATAAGCAGACTTCCTATTCTGGATTCCTAAATTGGGCATCGTAATACCTAAAATAGAAGTCATCAGGCCCATCAAGGCAACCCAGCGCATCTCTCCTAGTTACTCCAATGCCTTATACAGCCAGTGGAAATGACAGCTGTGGGTTTACTCTCCAGCAACTCCCTTGAGCCCATCCGGTAACATTCGAGCCTGGTGCCGAGGAGGAAAAAGTAGGCATCAACTTGATCTATTTTCCCTGCCTTGCTGGGGGCTGAGGCACTGGATGCCACTGGGATGTACTGTCCCAAGGCCACTTTTCAGAAGAGCACTGGTGTGCAAGGTAGGGGAGACAAGCAGGCAGAGGTCGTGCCCAGGAGCTCGCCTCAGCCCATGCTCTGCTCTGGCTGTGCTGTGCTCTGGTTCACAGCAGCCCGCAATGCAGAGGGACTACAGAGAGAGTGGAAAGGTCTGGCTGCAGTCAACTGAGTAAAGTGATCTCCTGGGACTGGAAAGTTGTGGTCTGTGCTCATAGGAATGAGTGGGTTGCAATCTTCTGTATTACAAAATGCTCAAAGCATGGGCATTTAGAACCCCAAAAAGATACCCTCTTTCAGAGTGCCAGTGCTTGCTGTCCCGTGGTTCCCAGGTGTCCAGCGTCCTTTTCTGCACCACTGGCACTAGTGCTGTGGCAAGGATGATGCACGTGTCTCTCCCCAGACATGTCCATCACCCAGTTACGGTCCTCTCCTGAGAAGTAAATGATTGTTCACATCCTGACAGGTTGAATTAATTCTAGCATTCATTTGCTCTGCTTTGTGGCTGAGTAGAGTGGCCAAGAGGCTGTTATACAAGTAGAGTCCCTTTCTCCTCTTATCCTTTCTTGAGCTTGTCAGTGTGTGGCTTGGGCCTCCCACAGAGTTTGAATTATTCTGCACCAGTTGCAAAAACTCTGGCAATGAAGTGCTCATGCTGATACACTTCTGAGTTTGTGCAAGAACACATGAGCATCTACAGACAGCAGCAGTAGAAGCAGCAGTGTTAAGGCTCTGCAGGCTGGCTGCCCCAACTAGTATGTGGTCCAAATTACTCTGTTGAACTAAGGGTCCTAAATTTCTCTTAAACCAGCCATAGGTTTGCTAACAATCAGTCTAAATGTGATCCCTTGCCAATAAATTAACTTGAAGAAGCCTGGAATTCCAGCTATGTTGTTTGAGATCCCCAATGAATGCCTTGGAAAGTTTACAGCCTTGCCATGTTCTGCTAATCATTTAAATGTTTAACTTGTCAAATGCTCAAAGGGTCATCATTTTCATGTTCAATTTCCTGAATATACCAGGAAAATTTCTTCTAACTTGACCATTCAAAACAAGCAACTGTAGTTGTATGTAGGCACCTAAATCAATGCTATGCTTTGCCATGCTCTGAACTCTGATCTCTGAAAATCAGCCACTCTAGATACCTACATATGGCTTTAGGGACCTAAATCTTGGCAGCCAAATTCATGTTTGTGATACTCTCACATGTTTTCAATAAGAATCTAAACATAAACCAGACCAAAAAACATAGAAGTGGGGGGAAGGAAAGAAAAACAATGCTCTGTAGGATATCTATGTGTTGACATAAAATATGGAATAATCCTGGCCTACTGCATCTGTGTGTGCAGAGTTTTCTTTCAAACATGAATTACTGAATCAGTAGTTTAGCCTGTCCTTGGAAGAGAACTACTGTATCTCACACATACCAAGACAGCAGTCTCCACACTGAGATATTTTGAAGTGGCATTCAGGTGCCCACCATGCCTCAGCAGAAGGTCTTCACTTGCTCCCAGGTCATTTCCTGGGCCTTCTCAAAAATGAATTTTGGTGTCACTGATGAGTAAAGGTTTTCTTATTTTTTGTTTTTATGCTGTTGTCATAGCTGAACTCTGCCCTCAGGCTGCAGCTCTGGGCATCAGGCCCACTCTGCAAACTGACAGCCTCAGGAGGGCTTCTGGGTAAAGAAAAAGTTAATGGTATGAGGCCACATTTGGCAGCATCTAGGAGATGGGTTGCAGGCATCAGAAATTACTTGATCTGTTTTTAAATTTACAATTTGTCACAGGGGTTTGTTTTTAAAGGTACAAATATGATAGGCTCACCATCCTACCCATAACCTCAGAAAAAGCTAAACATCTGCTTAAAGGTCCCTTGACAAGCTCTTCTTTATGTTTGTTCAGGAAAAATAAACCCACATTCTTTCATTCATTAATGTGGCCAGACAAAACAACAATACATTAACAGTCAATACAATGACTATTTTGAGACTGCTGCTGTGATTTCTCCATCCAGTAGGTTGAAGTCCAAACAAACCCCAAAGTTCTCCTGGGGTCTACACTTTCTTCTTGCAACTCCTCTTTCTGCTCAGTTTGAGGAGTTCTGGAGAACAGCACAGCTGTAAATGTGCTTGAGCAGGTCCACCCAGAGCTCCTCTGGGAGGAGAGCAGAGTCTGGGGGTTTCTGGTAAAAGGCAGCACACCTCAATCAGCACTTCAACTTTTACCACAAATGCTGTTACTCACCAAGAGGTCAAAATAGCACACATGATTGTGGTCCCCTTGCCCCTGCCCTTAGTCAAGTGTCAGATAGGGTTCCCAGGCAGGGGAACTAAAGTTGTTTTACTCTTTTATTGTGCCTGGACATAGGTTTAGCTGCAGGGACCCTCCAGCCTTGAAAGGAATTCTTCATACAAAGACTGGAAGCGTATATGCCTATGCCCAAAATTTAAACTGAAATCCAGAATTATCACCATACTCTTACAAGGAGAACACTTTAAAAACGTGAAAATTGAGTGCTTTCACTGTGTACCTTCTTCCTGCTCTAGAGACCATCTACAGAGAAGCATAGGAGCTATACAGCTGCCATAGCCTTGTACATTCATGTTTGCTGTGGTAAAACCCTCCCAGGCAGGATGTGTACAGAACCTCCAGGTTTCAGACTGGCCCAAAATCTGTAGCAGGAGCTACAGAAGCCAGAGTTCCTTGGTCAAGCCATAAATTTAGGCAAAGATTTCCCTTCCTGTGTTTGCACCAGCACACACATACTCCTCTTCTCTGCAATGTTAGGCAAGAAGATGAATTTCACTTAGACAGAAGCATCTGATGAGGTTTAGCTCCTCTATGGCTTTGTGTCTGTGACTCAGTTCACTGGCTGTGCCCAAATGTTGTATAAAGCCCTCTTCATTCTTTACATTCAGTACTTCTCAGTTTGGTTTACACCCACCAAAAATCTTTTCCATGTTTTTCTTCCTTACAAGGAAAATAAACTTGTAAAGAGGGAGAAGTGAAGGGTTACATCTGGAGAGAGTTATGGCTGTGGCTCAAAGAAACAACTGGAATGTCTGTAATGCGGAAGTTTCTTCCACAAAGCCATTTCTTTCCCCTTCTTGAGAAGTACAGATACAGGCTGCTGCTGCTCACAGAGCACAGCCCCAGTGCAAATTCCAGTGAGGAATACCAACAGCATCCCTGCTGAGAGCAGGGTTGATAATTTAGGTCAGTGCTACCCACTCAGCCTCATGCACAGTGCTAGGAGCAACTCAGCATCAGAAACTCTGCCTGTCTTGAAACTAATTACAAAAGCCACAGCCATAGTAATAACAGCAAGTTTTATAATTGGCCAATACTGATACTTTTGGGAATGGATTTCTGACAAGCCGAGTGCTTGTAGACTCCACTGAAATCACTGGCATTGGGGTGTTTGGCAGAGGAAAAGACTCTTTGTGTAGGTGGTGACTCTGAGATCAGCAGCACCAAGTTTGCCACAGTCTCACAGCTTCATTCACCTGCTACAGATATTATGTTGGAGGGTGACATCTCCCACCTTCAGGCTCAACTCTGCATTTTGAGGAGCATGTGGAATGAAGAGACGGGAAAGGAAAATATTTTCCTTTGTTGTAAATTAGTGATGGGGAAATACACATACAGAAGGTCCAGCCCACTTCTCTTGCATGTCTAGGACTTCCCTCAGACTACAGTTCTCAAAGGTTGGGGTTGACTTTGTTTTGTTCTATGCAGGTGTGTGGTATGGAGTTCAAAACCACTCCCTGTTCAAGTAAATGCAGAAGTTTGTCATTAAAATTTTTTTAAACAAGAACTTAATTTTGGATTCTAAAATTCAAGTTATAACAGCATCAGATTTTTTTTTAAATATGTTAAACTTAACCACTTAAAAACAACCCCATTTCTGAAAAGAAGGGTCAGTCTTTGACACATTTAACATTTATTTAAGCAAAACTTACAGATTTATTTTAAATTAATGTGTCATCTGTAAAACCATTATCTCCTAATTTTTTACACATGTTTTATAAGTTGTTAGTTCATAAACAAACTAATTTTGGAATAATGACATTTGGGGAAGAGAAAAAAACAAACTATGAGGCAATATCATCTACAGTGATAGATTTTTTTTTTTCCCATTTTTAAGGCATATTTGCAATGTACAGTTTCGTGCATACTGTTCTTGTTATGCTTTTCTCACAAGCATGCCAGACTAAGGACAAGGTTCTGTGAGAAATAATGAATTCTACTTGTTTGTAAAAATGCCATTCAGCTGAAAACAAAAGCTAGCCTTCCCCATTGTGGATCTTCCTCCTTTTTTCCTGAGATGTTCTAGCTTCTCTTTGCAGTCACTTTTTCTTTCCCTTCTAGAAGGTCTAATATAGAACAAAACTATGGCAAAGTGAAAGTATTGATTAAAAAAAAAGAACTTGCTATTCACGTCAGAGTTTAGTGTATTTTTGGAAATAATTGTGAGCAGAACAGCTACCAGTGTTCCAAACAAGCAACATCTGCAGCGCATCTAGCAACTGGCTTTTCAAACATTCCCACGTGTGCTTGACTTGTTCCTGCATCTCCAGCAACTATTCCTGGTAGCTATATGTGTCACCAGAATGGATGTGGAGGAGAAGTTGTGTTGGAAAATGGTGAAAAACACTTTGGAAAAACTTGGACAGAGACCTCTCCTTGGAAGAAATCTCCTTGCTCATTCTTGAAACAAATCCAGTGGTCCCAACATGACAGTTATGGAAGTACTGGGTTGACAGTCCATCATGATGAACTCAAAGACTCTGCCTTGGATTTTGCCATTCTTCATGCTTGAGTGCTTATTTGCCTCTCCGGAGCATCCAATTATGTAGGACTTAATTACACGGTATGTTAAATTCACCTGAGAGATCTTTTGATTTGCCAGCTGTTTTGCCATCCTCACTCTTGAAAACTTGTCTCAATTGCAGCAGTTGCTTCATCTTCTTACACTTTGCCTTTGAACAGGGAGTTTGCTATCATTGCTATATCAATATCAACATTTATTGGATCTAAATATTACAGGAATATTTGTAGGGTTTATGGGATTATTGATAAAAAACATTAGATAAAATGGGAGCAGAACTGGATACCTTTAGAAACATACCTGCTCAGTGATAATGCTCCATTGCCAATGTTCTCCTGTTTCCAAATTATAATTTGTCACTTCTTGTCTGTTTAGTTGGTAATCCACTCAATGTGAGCCACACTGATTCTGATTCACACTGAAGTTATTTTGCAGTCAAAAAACCCTACAAAATCAAATGTTTTAAAGAACTTAGCCTTCCATCAGTGCTGCAGCTTTTATCAAATACATTTATAATCTCATTTTTAAGATAAATGTAGACAAGAACATTAGCCATACAGAACACAGGGTTACTCACAAAATTATAGGACTTACTCCAGATTGAAGTGCTTCCGATTTTAATGGTAATGCTCATCTATAAAAGACTCAGGAGCACTGAAGACCATCCCATTGCAATCACAAAGTCAGAGCTGCTACCAAAACCTCCCTTCTTTCCATACAAAGAGTGATGGGAGGCGGGAAAAAAGAGAGTGATTGTATCTTTGTGGATATCTTGGCTCTGGCATGGGAGAACAGCAGTTGTGAGCTCTTTAGCTCTTCTCAAAGCCTTCCAGAGCTTTCTTAACTGGAAAGGAAAATTGGAAGCTGGAAGTTGCTCAGCATTCTGGCTTAGCCCATTTCTGGGCTCATATTAGAAATATAATGAAGTGGGAGATATGGTGCCTGTGTGTGACATTTCTGTTGTAAATGAGTTAGGTGTTACAATTATGTGTGCAGATATACTGAAACTTAAAATGGTGCAATTGTACTTAAAGTTTGGTCTTTGCTCCTAAAATGGAAAGCAGTCATGGATTTATTTACCATGACAAGAAAAAAATAAATCTTGCATGCAGCACAGTTTTAAGGGGAAAAGGAGGATTTTATAAATAACCATGCACTGAGGATCCTGATTTGGCAGAGTTTCCATTGGTTTTTCTTTGGGAAATATTTCTTATCAAGACAGCTATCTGGGATCTCTCTCATCTTTTCTATTCCTTGGAGTTTTTTCTTAGAGAAAATGTTTTAAAATGCTAGATATAATCACAATTTTTTCTTTGCCTTTTCAGACTAAGATGTACCCTAGGTTCTGTGCTTCCCAACATAGGCTGCCAGGCAGCTGGGGGAATAATGTTTTATAAATTGAAGCTATTTTTTCTTCCTTTCTTTACTCCCTTGTCCAGTCATCCAGATTAATTCTTGATTGAGAACATAATTTAGAGCATTTATTGCTTTCCCTCAGGCCAGAGGGCATCTAGTTTTTAAAGTAATATCTTCATAAATAATACTTTGCTTAAATAAATGTGCTTCAGAAGCTGAATTGTTATGAGCCTTTTCCACCCAGGCAGTTGGCAAATGAACAGCCTCATGGAAAGGGCCTCTCTGCTGGGACATGAAGCCAGGACAGCAGCTGTTTTACTCAGGTAACTGTGGTGGGATGATTTTCTCAGGTGTGACACATAAACACAGCCCCTCACCTGCATGTCCATGTCAGTGCTACTAATCCTTGCTCCTGTCCTGAGCCACAGTACCTGAGTGCTGGCGCGCCACGGCCAGGGACAGCAGAGGACATGGGTGGCTTCACAGTGCTCATGCTGCAAGAGCTGCTCCTGCCCCTCCATTCCCACCAACAAACATCACACCCATGTAAATGACAAATGTGTTGAGGGGAATGAGATTCGATAAGGAATAAGAAACAGGGAGGAGGCAAAAGAGAAACAAACTCCCTCCTGCTGACATGTCATCACTGGAACATCTGCTTTATGTCTGAGTGTACTAATGATCTCTCTGAAACCTCACTGCAAGACAATTAGGGCTGATAAATCACAAGGGGATTTTTTGTAGGTTTTAAGATCCCAGATGCTATGGTGGAAAAAAGGAGGCAAAAAGAAAAGGATGGACACTTTATCTCACCTAAAATCTGCTGAGTGCTGACACAAAAAAAACGTAACTTTAAAAAGATGGTGGAATGCCATAAAACAAAAAGGGCAAGGTTTTTTTTCCACTTTTGTCTGGATTCCAACTCACACAAGACATTCTTCATTATTCTCTTTTTTTTGGGGGGAAAAAATTCAAAAAGGAGCCTGGTCTTCCTAGTCTTTAGGAGTTGTGTGTATATACATGTTCTTGACTGATGAACTTTTATGCACACATGAGCTTTTTCATCCAATAAAATGTCATTTAAAAAAATCAAACCATAAATTATAGGATGATTTCATTGCAAAGGTTAGGTGAAAGTCAGAATTGTTTGCTAATGTTTATTCTTTCCCTCTCTAGGGCATAGTCTATTACAAGGCAGTATGTATCAGGGGCTTTTCCAGTTGTGTTTGTACCACTGTCTCCCACACCCTCACACAGTGGTAGAAGGCAGATTACATACTGTTTATAAAGCTAAAGCTGGACAAATTTTCTGCAACAGATAGTCTGATTAGCCTGAGCCTCCACCTTGCTTACAAATTTTCTGGTAGTGGGTCCTGGTGTTTCAGATTAGTTTGCTACTGAGATTTGTCCGAGCAAGGGACAGGCTGGAGGACCTGGGTGTCAACTGCACTACTGGGGAGCTGCAGCAACTCCACACTTTTCAGAGACCCTGGAGGAACTGACTGAGAAGTTTACAAACAGCTGAGCAGCAAGCTGATGCACCACAAAGAAGCCACTAATATTAATGGAAGGTCAGTTTTCTCAAGACTAGTAAACATTGCCTGGAGTTCGTGTCTGGAGTTTGTTAGTACAAAACCTCCTCTCCCTCCAAAGGATTCTGAAAAAACTACTTCCAGATCATTAAGGTCTGCTCTTTGAACCAAAATAGAGGGCAGGATCCTGCAGGAAACTGGCACTACAGATCTGCTGTCCTTCAGTGGTCAACCACTTATTTCCTTCATTAAAAGACATGCATATGGTCATTTATGTGATGGTGATGATGATGATAGTAGAACTGATAGAACGATAGAAAAATTGCAGTAGATGGTTTCTGTAATCGCAGGTGCCAGTCTTTAAAAGAACACTGCAATGCTGATGTCAATTGGTGTCCTCCATTTGCTCTCCCTGTGCAAGACATCTCAGTGCTGGCATTGACCTTACACCACAAAGAGCATGGCTGTCAGAGTACATAGTCCTAGAAGTGCATGGTTTGTTTTGCATCCTTTTAAATCTGAGTGAATTTCAGACAGTCTGGGAGCTGCCCCTTCCATTGGGCTATGGGGGCTATTAAAAGCCTCTAACCCAACCTATTGATTTGTAACTGTTGATCTCCTCTCTAAATAGAGGGAAGTAGTGTACCATAAGGTGAAATCACCCTGTGCTGTTGCTGGTGCTAATTCAAATGTGAGAGGACAAGTATTTGCTGTACTATTGATGAATCCACTCAGGCAGAACTGGACATGAATTTTAATAAGACTATTTCCTATTGTGCTGAAACACCTTTCTCTTTGCATGAAAATAAAAGACAGAAATAGTTACCTAAGGGTCCTTCTGGCCATATACCCTCCCTGAAGTGGGATTCTAAAATGCTTCTTTTTGCAGGGGCTGGAGGTGAAGTATAAGTGAGAGAGTTGCCCAACAAAGAAGGAAAATAGGGGTTGAAGTGCAGCTCTGGAGAAGCTGTTTTCCAGCAGTCATGTCTGTTGTGCCACATTGTAGCTGTCTTCTTTAACAGTCAGGGCATGACTGCAAACAAAAAAGAATATAAGCAAGAAGGGGAAAAAATAAGTGCTTAGGAAGAAAGTGACTGGAGGATGGACTACTAGAAAGTACCTTACTATCATCTCCACAGCTATAGTCACTCTTGTTATTTAAGGAGAATTCAGAAAGCAGCTACCTTGCAAGGACTTAGAAGGCTCCCAGACATGTATTATAACCTGTAATTCTGTGATTTGTGATGAGAGATTTAACTCCAATGCAGTGCTCCTTCCAACATGTGTATTCTCGGAGAGAAAAGGCTGGGGATGAGGAGCACCTGGCCAGGCTGTCTAGAGCCAGCATGACTAGCTCTCAGCTGGATTCCCACATACCTTTGTACAGCACCAGACAGTACTCAGTTAGTTCTATTGCAAGAGTCAAATCCAAGACATTGGTGTCCAGTACAAAAATCCCATCCAACTCATCTAAATGCAGACAACGGGAGGGCAACATTGGTTTACCATCTTAGTGCCATTTCACTTAATTCAATAGTGCATAGTGTATTCCTCTGATTGTCTGGCTGTTCCCTTAGCAACTCCTTTCCAGAGGTTTGGGTGCAAAGACTGGTATTTTGTCATTCTTTTTCCCCATAATGCTGGGACTTCCAGAA
The DNA here is from genome assembly GCA_013400775.1 of Chaetops frenatus. Taxonomy (NCBI): domain Eukaryota; kingdom Metazoa; phylum Chordata; class Aves; order Passeriformes; family Picathartidae; genus Chaetops; species Chaetops frenatus. The sequence continues at coordinate 277,402 of VZTR01033424.1, read as the reverse complement.
CAGCCCAGTTAAGATCTACCTGGACTACTGCAAAGCATTTGATACTGTCCCATACAACATCCTTGCCTCTAAACTGGAGAGATGTGGAATTGATGGGTGGACCACTCAGTGGATAAGGAGTTGGCTGGATGGTCACACTCAGAGAGTTGCACTCAAATAGTTGCTTAATGTCTGGGTGGAGACCAGTGATGATAGGTGTCCCTCAGGGGACCATATGGGACCAGTATTATTTAACATCTTCACCGGGGACATGAACAGTCATATGGAGTGCACCCACAGCGAATTTGTGGATGACACCAAGCTGACTGGTGGTGATAATCTGAATGGAAGGGATGACATACAAGTGGACCTTGACAGGTTTTAGAGTTGGGCCTGTGTGAGTTGGGCCTTGTGATCATGAAGATCAGCAAGGTCAGGTTGGAGCAATCCCAAACACAGACACAGGCTGGGCAATGACTGCATTGATAGCAGCCCTGCATAGAAGATATTAGGGGTATCCGTGGATGAAAAGCTGAAGATGAGCTGTCAATACACTCAGGCAGACCAGAATGCCAATCATGCCCTGAGCTGCATCAATAGAAGCATTCCCAGCAGATTGAGAGAGCTGATTCTTCTCCTCTACTCTGCTCTGGGTGCCCCAGCATAGGAAAGACATGGATTTTCTGTAATGGATCCAGAGAAGGGCCACAAAGATGATCAGGGTGCTGGAGCCCCTGTTATGAAGATAGAAAGAGAGTGGGGGTCTTTAGCCAAGCCCCAGTGAGACCTTATAGTGCCTTCCAGTACTTACAGAGGGCCCTGAGGAAAGATGGGGACTGACTGTGGATCAAGGAGTGCAATGATAGGTTGAGGGCGTGATGGTTTTAAACAGAAAGAGAGTAGATTTTGTTTATATATTAGGAGGAAATCCTTTACTGTGAGGGTGGTGGGACTCTGGAACCGGTCGCCCAGAGAAGCTGTGGCTGCCCCATCCCTGGAGGTGTTGAAGGCCAGGCTGGATGGGGCTTTAAGCAACCTGGTCTGGCAGAAGGTGTCCCTGTCCATGGCAGAGCAGTTAGAACCAGACCATCGTTAAGGTTCCTTCCAACCAAACCATTCTAGGATTCCATAAAATGGTGGGCTGTGATATCTCCCAGGGTAAGGCTGTAGCAAACTACTGGAGGGACCCACAAATATGAACTGGATGCAAGCCCCTGTGTGGACAGGGTGACTTTTGTGTGAAGTGGCTGCAGATCAGCCCAGACAATTATCCTGACTATTCTCAGCAGAGTACAAAGCATCTGGAAAAATACCAAAATAATTCTCAACTTGGTTACCACTACACTTAGACAGTAAGAGGAGAAAAGCTGCACCTCTGCTCATTGCCAGTATTTTAAAGAGTTTATTTGATGAAACTCTGAGCTGTGTTTTAGTAACGTCATTATTCTAAAGACATTGCAGAGAAGCAGATTCTTTCTAGCAGGACAAGTCTGCTGAAGTTGAGCATTTACGTGACATCCTAAATATCTGCTCCTAAGACCCTGCTCTCTTCATAAAGAGTCACGGAAGGTCACCTAGTCCATCTCCTTGACAGTATTTGTTGTTTTGCTCTTCCATGGTTTCCCACGTCTTAATTTAAACTTGTCCTTACTTCCTTCCTCCTTATCAGCCATATGAATCTCCTTTAAAATAACTGCCTTCCTCCTCACTATCAGACCAGATAATAGAGTGCATATTTCATGTCTTTCTCCTGTAGAACCTGAAATTAATCTGTTTCTATTAAGAGCTCAATTACAGTTAATCACTGTTTTAATAATTCTTCTTTTTTGCTTTTTCTGTGCACTTTGCTTCTATCAGCTGTGGCCAATAGTCCTCTCTCCTTTACCTCCTCACCTGTGAAATTTTTCTTGCATTTAGTTACATAACTTTTTAAATAATCTCTTTAATTATTAGTGAATATTTGGATATGCATCTGATTTAATTTTCAAGCAAATTAGCAGTGGTGGATCTTTTGAACCAAGATAATGTGTTTTCACTTGTCCTTAGTCAGAATTCTGTTCTTTCTTGCTTGCAGGTTCCTTAGGTTGCTGTCTTTATAATTCCCTTGAGGACAACAACATTTTCTATTGCTCTTTCTTTCCTTGTTCCCGCTGATGAACATTTAATCTACTTGTAATGCTACAATCCTTATTTTTTTTCACTCCTGGTTGTTGGCTGCTTGGCAAGGCTATCCTGGCATTTTCTAGAGGAGCTGACCTCAGGAGAACAAATGCTAGTTACCACTAAAAACAAATGACCACTCACAATTAATTGATCACATACTAATAACCCTTTTCTTTTACCTTATCTGCTTAATTATGCTCTTTTCAAATGTTACTGAAAAATACAGCAGTTTTTCAATAGATTTCATTATACTGTAGCACAAATATATATATATGTGAATATATATATATATAAAATGTAGTATCCTTGACAGCACTAAGGATTTTCAAGCTGCTGGCACTCTTAATGCTGCCCTTTACTAGAATGTTTTAGTGGCTTTTGGATTACTATGAAGCTGGCCATCTTTGCAGAGTTATATTCCAATTAACTTCTGCCCCAGCTTGCTTGAAAAAACAATCCATGAGATTTTTCAGGGAGCAATATATCCTTCAGAGAACACGCTTCCATCATTTTCTCTGTCAAAGAGCTTCCAGATCAAAAGCTGAAAAAAGTCAGTTGACTTTATCAAGGCAAAATTCTATGACTTCCCACAAATGAAATGTTCTGATAAGGCCACTTTTGTATTCCCAAAACTCAACTTTGGGGAATGCTTAGTATATGGGGGAGTATGAATTGTAACTTTCCATTCCAACTGAAATGGAAGCAAATTCAGATGGTGGGTATTTTTCCTCCCCGAGCAGAACTTCAGCATTTCACCCAGCTGACAGCAGATTCCCATTTACAGTGTGTGGATTTCCTGTCTGCTCTACAACCTTCTCCATGAGTTTGAGGCTAAAACTTTCTGCTCCCCTCCTCAGTAGATCAACTGATTAAAACATTATCTGATCCTTAGTAACCCAGGGCTATAATTTAGAAAAAACATCATTTCCCTCTGCCCTTTATTTTTGTTTGCCCAAGGGAGCATAGAAAAAGCAAATATTATCTACAGGCATTTTTTTGGTTTTCAGAGGCCACATGCAAAAAATTCCCCCCTCCTTGGAGCTGCAGCCCCTTTCCCTATAGCTCTCTGTGTTGTCTCGTAAATCTGTCCTCTTGTTACTTGTTGTGTATCTTCCAAAATAAACACAACTGCAGAACCACAGGATAACTTCAGATTGCAAGGCTTAGGATCAAAAACTACATAGGCTTTAGGCTGGAGGCAACACTGCTGCACATGGGGATTTGAGTAAAACCTCTCTAAAAGGCTGCTATTTTTTCCTTTTCCCTGTAAATACTGGAGCAATATTCACAACACCTCCATGCTTTTCAAGGAGCAGTAGCCTCTTGTTTTCATGTTTTGATGAACAGAGAATGTTCCTGCAGTGATTTTTAGTGGGAAAACTTTATCCCATAAACACACTATGAAAGGACATTCTGGAGGATGTGGGATGCTTATTGGTATAGTCAGGAGGGCAAAATCCTGTTCTGTTGGGATTCATTTATGTTTCTCAGATGGGAGTGTGGGGAACTGGAATTCCAGTTCAGATTGTTTCAATATATTAATTCGTGGTTGTGCATTGCACAAGATGGTATAACCCATATGCTCACTGCCCAAGCACTCAGCAAGAAAGACCTAAATTGCTTCCTATCATTGTAGAATTGTTCCTAAACAGCCTCTTCAAATCTAGAAGATTAAGCTCCCCAGACTCTACAGGAGAAGGAAACTGCACATAAATTCTAGAAAATCAGCAGGAGGACAGTCTATTTTAGGAGCAGAGCTTCAGCTAGTAAACTCTGAAAATATGTTATTTTCAGATGTATCAGGAATATATGGAAATCAGTACCATTTGCACAAATGGGAGCTGGGACTCAAAGAGGTATCTGTATGTTCTATATGATAATACATTTTCTTACCTTTGGGGAAATCTGAGAGACTTTGGGCAGATGAGTTCAGGCAGACACGTGCTCATTGTGCCTGAGCTCTGAGCTGGCAGGAGAGGAGCCAGCTCCGGCGTGGAAGCTGTGTCATCACAGTGATGTGGCACTAAAGACAAACCTAAAGTACACTGCCTCTCAGCACTTGGTCTGTGTCACAGGCCCTTACTGCTCACTGTGAGGTCCCCTGATTCCATCCAAACACGGGAAATGGGTACAACTTCTTTGCAAGATCATCAAATAAATGAGCATCACGCATTGCTGGGTTAATCACATGCCCAATATTAAGTTAAAAAAACAAAGGACATAATATTTTTAAATAAAAATTTTTGTCCCTTCTAGGCAATTCTTTTCACTCATCTGCTCTCAACTTGCCTCTAATGCTTTAGTCCTACTTGCTCTCCAGGCACCTGTACAGTCTTTCCACAAAAAGAGAGCAAATATAACTTGGTGTTACAGTGTAAAATGTAAGCAGGAAAGAAAATTTTCCATGGCTGTAAGAAATTCATATTTCTTTCGGGGGGGGGGGGGGCTCTTAAGAATCCCTATTTAACACTATGACTGCTGTAAAAGAGAGAAAAAAAGGGAGTTGAACCACCAGATCTTGATAATTCTAAATGTTTTCTCTGATTCAGTATGTCATCACTTGACAGTATAATTCATGGCAGGGAGATAATACTAATTTTTTTTCCCCACAAAAAATTAATCTTAGTTACAGAAAGTTTGAAGTTCTCCCCTTTAGGTGACACTGTCTTCCACTAAGGTTGGGATGGCTTTAGGCAGAATGTGCCAGTCACTGTTTCCTTGGCACAGCTGAAAGTAAAGACTTTGCAGAACTGCCTAAACATTAGAAATATCATGGAACATGTGGTCTAATTTCTACCTGTTTATGATATTTTATGAAGTCTCAGAGGAAACAAAATTATTAATTCTTTAAATACTATGTTTAAAATAGAATATATCATCTTTGGCCACAAATCAGGCTGACAGCTGTAGCCAGCTGCCCAGGACTGCTGGGTCTCTCAACTGACTGTCAGAGGTGAACATAACCTCCAGAAAGTCAAAATTCTCTAACTCTGGACCAAGTTTAGTTGGACCAGGATGGCAATGCAAATGACCTCAACCTTCATTTTATACTGTGCTTGCTTAAATCAGCTCTGGAGACGGAGCTGGAAGAGGAACAGGGCCTCTGTCAGGGGCTGTAAACAGCACTTCTGCACCACTCCACTGTCTCAAGGGTGTTTCGGATAGTGCCGTGTAATCACAGTCAAGCAGCACAATTGAGAGGAACTGACATAATATTCAAGTATTTGTTTTCACAGTGAATGAGACACAGATAAATATGTGGATTTTTTAAAAAAAGTAAATTAAAATATTTAGAATGCTCTCTTGAGGCTGCAAACAAACCAGAAGAAAGCCGTTTTTCTGTTTGTTTTGAGAATAGAAATAAAAAATGCAAAAACTTTGGAGTGAGATATAAAAATGAATAGAGGAAAAAAAGCCAGAGGAGTGTGTCCCAATGTAAGAAGGACATGGAATAAGTTGGAACAAGTCCAGATGAGGATCACAAAGTTGATAAGAAGACAGGCTGAGAAAGTTGGTGCTGTTCACTCTGGAGAAAGTTGAGTGGAGACCTCATAGCAGCCTTCCAGCATCTGAAGGTAATTCAGGGAAGCTGGAGAGTAACCTTTCATCAGGAACTGTAGTGATAGGACAAGGAGTAATGGGTAGAAAACAAAGAGGGAAAATTTAGGTTAGATATTAGGATCTTCTTTTAGATATTCTTTACTGTGAGGGTGGTGAGATACTGAAACATGTTTCCCAGGGAGATTGGGAGTGTCCCATCCCTCGCAGTGTTCAAAACCAGGTTGGATAAGGCCTTGAGCAACCTGGTCTGCTGACAGATGTCCCTAACCATAGCAGAGAGATTGAGACTAAAAGATCTTTAAGGTCCATTTCAACATCTTAACAGTTGACCCCTCTTTTTTAGGGAGGGAGTGGAGTCACCACACCTGGAAGTGTTTAAGGGTTGTCTGGATCTGGTGCTCTGGTTTAGTTGTTCAGGGGTTCCAGGGGTAGTGCCAGGTTGACACCTGGACTTGATGATCGTAAGCGTCTCTCCCAACCTTGGTGATTTTACAATTTTATGAACATTCTAT
>VZTR01033424.1:249099-270827 GCA_013400775.1 Chaetops frenatus | reverse complement strand
TGTAATCACAGTCAAGCAGCACAATTGAGAGGAACTGACATAATATTCAAGTATTTGTTTTCACAGTGAATGAGACACAGATAAATATGTGGATTTTTTAAAAAAAGTAAATTAAAATATTTAGAATGCTCTCTTGAGGCTGCAAACAAACCAGAAGAAAGCCGTTTTTCTGTTTGTTTTGAGAATAGAAATAAAAAATGCAAAAACTTTGGAGTGAGATATAAAAATGAATAGAGGAAAAAAAGCCAGAGGAGTGTGTCCCAATGTAAGAAGGACATGGAATAAGTTGGAACAAGTCCAGATGAGGATCACAAAGTTGATAAGAAGACAGGCTGAGAAAGTTGGTGCTGTTCACTCTGGAGAAAGTTGAGTGGAGACCTCATAGCAGCCTTCCAGCATCTGAAGGTAATTCAGGGAAGCTGGAGAGTAACCTTTCATCAGGAACTGTAGTGATAGGACAAGGAGTAATGGGTAGAAAACAAAGAGGGAAAATTTAGGTTAGATATTAGGATCTTCTTTTAGATATTCTTTACTGTGAGGGTGGTGAGATACTGAAACATGTTTCCCAGGGAGATTGGGAGTGTCCCATCCCTCGCAGTGTTCAAAACCAGGTTGGATAAGGCCTTGAGCAACCTGGTCTGCTGACAGATGTCCCTAACCATAGCAGAGAGATTGAGACTAAAAGATCTTTAAGGTCCATTTCAACATCTTAACAGTTGACCCCTCTTTTTTAGGGAGGGAGTGGAGTCACCACACCTGGAAGTGTTTAAGGGTTGTCTGGATCTGGTGCTCTGGTTTAGTTGTTCAGGGGTTCCAGGGGTAGTGCCAGGTTGACACCTGGACTTGATGATCGTAAGCGTCTCTCCCAACCTTGGTGATTTTACAATTTTATGAACATTCTATATGGTAAGTTTAAGAATAATTTTTAAATGGACTGAATGACACCAAAGAATTTGCTTTTGTCTTTAAGCCAGAACTAACAAAAGGGGTGCCTGCCCTGAGGCCAAGAGCTGTCCTTGGTTCTCTGCAGGGTTATGCCTGCAGAATTTTGTCACCGGGCTCGGGCCGGACAGAGATCCCCTCTAGGGGAGTCGGGAGCCTGCACCGCAAGGCGGGAGCTCAGCGGGCTGTGTCCGCCGAGTAGAAGGGGACAGGAGAGCGCCGCGCTGCCCTCGGGCCCCGGCCCCGGTCCCANTCGGGGAACTTTGAACGATGAAAATAATAGTGTGCGCATCCTGCACCGCAACTGCCGCGGACTAGGGAGTGCAAGTCAAATATTCGTACCTAAATATTAGCTGTAAAGCACAGTTTGTATTTGTCGTTATAGATAAACTGAGGGTTACTGAGAAGTTGAAAACTTAACGTGACTCTTGGCTGGGAAGAAACAGACACCTTTAAGCAAAGTCACTGGTGTGTGTTGCTGGTAGAAAATACATTTATCTGAAAGGCTATGACCAGTCTCGTCCCTCTTTTGGTACGGAAAAGCCATGGTTAACTACGTGAATATAAAATTTGATGTACTGTAGAAAATCAAATAATGAGACTGCAGGATAACTTCTTTTAAAATCTGTTGACTTTACTATGTTTTAATGTCTATAAAATAAACTTTCCCTTAATCTGTAAACCACATTAATTATCAGATGGTAACCCTAATTCTTATCCAAACTCAGTATAGGAGAACTCAAAGGGAACCATGCAGAACAAAATGAGGAAAATGAAAAGATGTGATGACACCCTACCATACACCTACTGATCATTTAAAGGCTAAATTGTCCTTGTAAATGTCAATCTTTTCAGGAGAATCACATTACCCCTATGATTTCCTTAGTGTCTACTGGGTGCTGCACATGAGCTACATCAATTGGTCCATTTCTTACTGCCAATCACTACTTTATTACTGTACAAATAAGCATCTATAGCTGAAGGTATAGTAATAAATACATTTATTACATTTATTTAAATAAATGAAGTTGTCTTTTGGTGCTTATTCCTACCTGGAAACTAAAATGAATTTTATTTCTACTACAGGGGATGTTTTGGGGCTGACTACTACAAAGAAGGATGTCACAATGAGTAGAATTTTTTTTACTTGTTGGTTATAATTTTTAAATTAATTCCTATAATGCATACTAAATATAACTACTATACCTCAGGATACCTTTAAAAATAGATACAATTTTAGGGTGTGTATTGTTAAACAACAAAATACCGTAAGTGGCAGTAGGCTTGCTGATCACTTTTTGCATTCTCAATCCTCATTGTACAGCACAGGTTGTTACAGTTATGGAACAGGCAAAAGGTTGAGAATAAACAAGAAAAGGTGCTAGTAAATACAAAACACACTACATTTTGTGTAGAAACACAGGCTGTAGAATTGTAGGAAACTGCTGAGGAAAATAAAATATATCAGATAACTTCAAAAGCAAATAAAGAATAATAACCCCATTGCTACTGACATCATTGGAGTCCTCTGTTGAGCAATTAGGGCACTGTCAGCTATTCCAACATGCTCCAGAAATCATGCAGAGGACCCCAATGTAAAGTGACAGAGTCATCATCAGTGGAACCATCTCCAATCCACCATGTACTTCTGAGTATAGCCATGCAAGTACAAGCATTAATTCATTTGGTTTTCCTGAAGGAATTGAAAATTAGTGTTCCTGTTTATGTCATCAAAAGGGGTGTTTTCCCACTTTGGATAATTTGATTATCTTGCTGCTTAGGAGCTGGGGCTGAGGCTGACTCGGACACTGCAAAGAGTGGTCCCACTCCAGCATGAGGAGGAGGCTCTTGGTCACAGTAACCATTCCTCCCTCTGCACTTGGAGGCAGCTCTGAGATCACACCTGCAAATCGTTCAGATAAGTGACTCTGGTTCCACATAAAATAATATCTTACAACTGTCCAGTTCTGGAATTTGTATGTGGTTAGTGTGATAAATGTTATATGATCTTACATATATGCACACACACACCAGACAAAGGATAATCATAGGGTCAATGAAAAATGATAGTGAGGAATAGATATTGGATGATAGCAAACAGAACATTTGTTGAGCAGCTCATTTGTAGCTGTCTGCAGAAAGGAAAGGGAGGATGAGAGTCTCCCATGTGTTAGAGATAACAGCAGTATCAGCTATAAAAACTCTAGATGCACTAAAAGCAAACACAGCCTGAAGTCCAGATAATGTTTTTAGGAGAGGCACATCTGCAATACTTTCACTGATGTTTTCTAGAAGATCACAAGAGTCAAGAAGAGATTCCTGGAGATTAAGAAGTAGCAGATTTGAATCTCACATTTTAAAGAGAGCAAAGGACAGGAAACTATAAACCAGCAAATGGAACATTGTTTGTATATAAACCTGGACACTGCTTAAGTGATTTGGCTAAAGAAAACCTGGAAAGGTTCACGCTGATTAAGGAAAGCTAGAGTGGTTTATAATTCATTAAGTAGTTTGATGTCTTTAGAGATACTACTGCCATTGAGTTCTTTATAGGTATAATGACTGCTGCAAAGATGCATTCATTTGTATCATAATAATGAGAGCATGGTTAGTATGAAGCAACAGCACATACTATGGGGTTTTGATGTTCCAGCTGAAGTTTCTGTGAAGCTGCAAGAAAAGTTAAATGCTAGACAGAGGCCACTGTTTTCAGTAGTAGGAAGGAGGTTGAAAACCAATGTAGAAAACCTGTCTTCCATGGATTTTTTTTTTTAATTCTCTTTTTTAAATTCCATTTTTGTGCACATTTGGGAGCATTATATTAAATTGTTTTTGAAATAAGTATTTTATTCTTCTCCAATATTTTTTACAGCAACTGAACAAGCCCTAGAATCTTGCAGTCAGAGCAAAATGGATTTCAGTGGCAAAGTCTGCTGACATGGCAACACATCCCCTTCCAACTAGAACTGAGAATTTGGGGCAAGGAGATGAATTCACAGTGAACACTCCTGTGCCTTATGCAGGCCTTCTGCAAAGCCAGTTGTACATTTGGTGTTGCTCTCAACAGTGCAGGGTAAAACAGCTGCACTGGGAACAGGCATTTCTTCACCTGTTCTGCTTGCTGAGGTGAGGTTTTCTTCCAGGCTTTACCATCTCAGGCAGAGGCCATGTTTCAGTGTGACTCCATTCTTACAGGCTTTCCCCCTTTTCTCCTGAGAGTGGATCTCCAGCTGTATCTCATTCAAGTTAATACTTAGTGCATTAGGGAGCTGTCCCATTCCACCATTCTGGCAGGACATCAGTTTTGTTTTCTCCACCAATCCCAGCCCTTTGGAAACAGTGGAGGTTGTGTCTGGCTGCTTCTGGGCAAAGCAAACCTGTCAGGAGAAGCTGCTCTGCCGGTGCATCACAGGTACACATACAGTCAGATTTTCTAGCCCTAAAATACACTGTTCGAGGAGAAAAGAGCAAATAGAATTTCTGGACACTTCCCACCTTCTAGCAACCTGATTAAATGGGGCTGGCTGCCAATAAAGAAGGAAAACTATTTATTATCATGTGTATTGGAACTTACTGGAAAATTGCTTGCTGCTCAGCATTGTCATTAACTCAGCAATAGATTTTCATAAGGTTTCCATTTTCTCAAGCTAAGAACCAAATTCATCCCAGTTGCAACATCCTTAGTGCCAATACAGGCACACTGAGAATAAATTTGGCCCCACGATTTTAGGGTCTCTGTATGCAGGGACTCCAGTCCATATCCCTGTGCCAAACCATAAAAAGGTCAATTTCTTGGAGTCACCTAACAGTTCTTCAGGAAAGACTATTTAAAATTAAACAACTCAAGGTCAGGTGCCAGGAGCTCTACAGCTGAGTGGTTTTTCTGGTACAGCATGAGCCAGGGACAGAAGAAGGAGGCATGTAGCTGAGAGGAGGATGTGCAGCCCCCTTTTGTATTCCCCCAGGACTAAAGCATGGCTAAAGCACAGGCAGATTGTGTGACAATTCACTTCAACCATTTCAGATGTGGTTACCATAGTTGTTCTAGGGGTGGAGAGCTCAAATAGATCTTCCCAAGACAGGAAGATGGATTAAGACATAGAAAGCAGGACTGTCATGCAGGCAGTCAAGAATACAGAGCACCAAATGTGTCCAGAACTCTCCTTATTGATCATTGACTGTGTAAAACTTCAATAACATATCTTTCAGGCATTGTATAAATGGAAGGAAACCTAATTTGTGTGCCCAGACTAGCAAGACTTTTTACAAGAACAGTGGTGTCTCTGACACTGCATGCTAGTCTGAGTATCACCAGCCTATCCAAGGTTTTGTTCAGGTACTTGCCAATGAAAAGTGTTACTAACTTTTTATGAAGAGTTAAATAGAAACTCTGCACTCCATACAGGCCTCAGTACACTCAGTACCCAGAATTCCTCCTAATGAAAGTTTGAATGGTTTCTATAAAAATACCATTGATCATGTTTTTCTGTCCATAACTCAGACATGCTTTTCAACACTCTATTGTGCTTAGGTGTTACTGTGATGAGAATAACTTTATAGTTTAGTCAATGAGCAGCAAAACCAGAAAGCATTTCCTCAATTTCTCTTCTGAGGAACTTAAATATCTCCACACAGTCTTTTAATTTCAGAATTACACTCACATTAATGACATTTATTCACTTCATAAGAGTTTTGTTTGTGTATCAGAACACAGTACCAAGCTCAGATTTGGATTTAATTTAATTTCAAAATATTGGTTTTTCCTTTAAAAAATTTATTCTTTGCCGGAATTTGTACCAAAACAATACATCGTTTTTATCTGTTGCACAAAGTGTTACAGTTCACTCTGCACTCTCATTTTTGTGTTACTACTCTGGGCCCTGAGTGAGTTTAACTGCTTAAAGTCAGGCAATTGCTTAAATATTTTGTGAGGTGGGAGACCCAGGCCTCCCAGAACTACTGAAGAGACATATAAAAGGGTTGTTTCTCTTTTAAAGAAAGGTGAATGAGTGTTACTGACGGGGTTCAGCGTAGTGAAATCGCTTACGGCTTATTTATTCTTGGACAGGAAATTTCTGTGGTTAATTGTGAAGCCTTAAAGTTGTGGAGGAAAAAGCAAAGACATTTTAAGTGGAGAAAGTACATGTTTTGTTTGGATTTGAGTTGGTGGGGTTTTTTGTTTGGTTGGTTTGTTGTTGTTGGGTTTTTGTCGTTTTTTCTCTTCTTAAGTCCAACATGTGAAGCTGGAAATGTCACGGGGTTTGTGGAGTGGTTCAGAGGTTACTCCTGTGCACTGTCATGGTTGGTGACAGACCCATGATTCTGGGAGCTCTCTCCATCAGAGGAGGTTTTCTGTAGCTGTTTACAATGCTAAACCAGTTGGTGGCTCACCTGGTCTTAGGGGCCTCAGCAGCCTTAGGAGCTGTGGAGATTTCCTATGTGCCAAGGGCACTATGATCTGTTGCCACCTGCTCCAAATCCCTTGTAGTCCTGAATTCTTAATGGACATTTTCTGGATCAGACTATCCCTGTTCCAGCTTTGCAGCTAACTGGTTAAGGCAGGGAAAGGGATAGAGAGGGCTAAGACACAGACAGTCCCCTCAAGGCAGTGGCACCTTTCTTGGAGTGTCTCTTCGCTTTGGAGACCAGGCATGGATAGGACTGGTTTGTGCTGTAAAGTTTGCTTCCCCATGAGATTTGGCAGCAACACATTCCTGGAGAGCAGTGTGCCAATGATTACTTTGCAAGGGAGAAAATACTCATATATTCTCATTTCCTTCTTTTTGCAGTGGCAGAGTGGGAACACCCCTAGGACATGTCCGTGGTGTTTCACATTGGTTTTAGCACTGGAGGGTGTCTGTATTGGCACCAGGGCTTTACCCCTCTCCTACACATTATCATAAGACAGCAGCTTAGTGGGCATTTCTGGCTGTCCTTGCATTCTACACCAGAGGGGGTTCAGTTATGTCACATTTCATCCATGATTTATATTTTTTGCCTCAATCCACTCTTTTCTCTCCTCCTGATTGTTTATTTTATTTTTTGTGTTTTTCTCAAATGGTCCTTGTTTAAATGTTAGGAGGCTGTTTTCGTATTAGTGTGTTTATATTTTCAACATCTGTTTATTTTGCTGCAGAACACTCCAAATGACCTGGCAAAATAAGTAGCAGCATTTATAAATATAGCCATTACTTTAACTATTCTGATTTTTAACTTACAGTATATTTTTATGTGACTCAAGAGATTAAAACAGAAAAAATTCCAGGCCACACTTAATCAAATAAGTATTACTTTGTTTAACTTTATTTTCAACAAGAAAGTCTGGTCTTGGCTCACTTCAAGCTGACTTTTCTATTTAGCATCAGAGACTTTCAAAATTTCAGCCTACTTTTTCTCAGGTAATGACACTCCAGTATTCTGGCTTTCACTAAGAATGTAGTAAGACGTTGTTTTCCCCTATTGAACTTAGGTGATTTTACTTACAGGAGGTTTTACAGAGAAGATAGCTCCTTTATGATTTAGATCCAGATTTCTGATCATAACTTCCATGACTTCTATAAAATATTTCCCTTTCCCTAAATCCTTTTCCCAGTGTAGCTTTCACCTCTCAGCTCAGGTTGTTCTGGTGCAGCAAACACTCTACAGTGATGTGTTACCAATGAATTTCCCCTCTATCCAAAGTACACTGGATCCAGCCCTATTTTGGCAATGGAGTCCAATGATGAAAACTAATCAAGTTTCTAAGTTTCTGAGTTTATAATGGAACAAAATTCTTTTCAGACTCTTATTCTAGTTCTTTTGTTAGTGCTGGAAAAATGTGCAATGATACAGCAGTGAGTATCATGCATGCTACAACTCATTTCAGCAGCTAAGATTCTCAGAGCAGCTACATGCTTGGTTTTAATAGAGAAATAATGGGAAAAAGGAAAGACCATCCAACTAAAAGTAGCTCATTCATGTTATGTCCATTTTGCAATGAATTTTGCATTGTGTGCCCATAGATTTATGCTCATAAAATCCTAATGTTATATATGAGAACTACCTTTTGGTTGCATCTTAGCATAAGCAACTTATCACTCAAGTGTAGAAATGTTTTCAGTTCACCTGTTGCTGTGTTGCTCTCACATTTTGATGGATTTTTTTGTCCATATGGGAGTAAAAGGGCTATTGCAATGATGGTGTCAAAAAACAAAAGAGAATAAATATGACAAAAAACATTTGAGTTAATGTTGTTATGCTGCTGTGTGCCTCTGAATCCCTGACTGCAATAGCAGTATTCTGCTGGGGCCCCATGTTGCCACTGGCACCTTCTTTCTATATCATTCTTATTCTTTGTCATCGATTTTTCTACACCTGGAAAAAAATAATACACATTTCTTCGGCACCACATCTAGCTGTATCTTTTGAAGGACTTAGTATATGCAAACTCACTCCTCTATTTATTGCCTGAGTCTTTCTCATTTGGACTCAGAGCTGTTTCTCAGAAAAGGTTTTTATGATAATGAAAACCCTCTTTTTTCATTTTCTATTCAGGTTTTCTCCTATAGACTTGACTTTCTAAGAGACCAATTATTAGCATTCTTTAAAAAAGATTCTTGTGAATGGGAGAGTGATAAGAATGTTATTAAAATTTCATAGGGTGAAAATAATGTAGTCTCCACTGAAAACCATGCTATTACATAGCACCTGTAGGACAAAAGGTGGAAATTTTGGTAGTTTCCCACATGTTCTCATAAAATTACAGGTTTGAAGATAGAAGAGTGTTGGAATTTTATATTAAATGTTGTGCATAGCCTATTTTTATTTGCTCTGTTTGGGCTTATTTGTCTAAGAAAAATTTTTGTTGCCTAGACCTTTCGTAGTGATTTTTGAGAGACATTTCAGAAAGGAAAAATGAGTTGGTCACAATTAGACTTTTTCTTTCGGGACTATTCTATAAAAAGCCACAATACTGAAAGTGAGCTTACTGATGGCCTGACACAATTTTCTGCTCAGCGAGTGAGACTTGACCACATCTGAGACTTCCTTAACAGCAGGTCAGAAATAAAGTAAGTTATTGAACTGAAACTAGAGCTGGGACTGTTCTACAAACAGCCAGGGCAACTATAGGTGCTGGTAAGCCAGCTGGGAACATTATCAGGGACAGAATGCCACTCCACCTCCAACCCCATGAATTATTTTATGGTGGCAGGAGGTCTGTGGGAGTGTTTATATTTGCTGTCTGATGTCCCTGTGTTTCATTTTTATTATGTGTTACAGACAGCATGTTTTTATTTAGCAGCGCTTGCAGGACAGCTTCCCTTTAGATAAGGAATTAGTAAGCCAGAGAGCAGTGGCCATCCCTTGTGAGCTGCATGAAGGAGGGCTTGGGGTGAGAGATTCCACCATATATATTCATGGACTGAAATTTGTTGATACAAGGGAAAATGAGTAATTTGGAAGAAAGAGCAGGGTTCTATAGTCCATAGGTAACATGAACAATTAGATTTGAAAAAGTTCCTGTGCCCAGACTGGTAAGCGTTTTACCAGTGTGAGCTGTGGATGTATGTCCTACAAGCCCTCTTCTTCCTACCACACACCATGTTTTTTACAGGAAGGAAAACCCAGCCTTTTCCACAGTCAGGATCAAAATCCTACACACATCCATCTCTCTTGGTCTATCTTTGGATCCTACTGTAGGTACCAAACCTTCAGTTTACTCCCCTTACAGCCCATAGGCTTCTTATGTTAAAGAACCTTTCACAAACTCGGCAGTGTTTTAGCCCAGGTAGAAGCAAGGTCTGTCTGAGCAGCCTTGTGGTCCCAGTAGCCCATGTTCTTGTTCCCCAGCTTCACACAAGTCATAATGCTGTCATGAAAGGCAATGGTTCTTTTTACAGACCTGTCTAAATCAGCTGTAAAGTTGTCTACAAAATATTGACATATTTTAAATAATAAAAAGAATTACTGATTTTTGAAGAAAAAACTGAAATCTGCTACAACATGAATGTCTGACTAAATGTGCAATCTCTGCAGTTGTGTGTTGTAGGGCTCAGTTATGGAAACAACATATTGCCTTGGACATGTAATAATTATACAACCAAAATACATTAGATAAGCAATAAGGACTGGGAAAAATTTTAACTACATAAGAAATTACAGTTTCTCTTCTATAGTCACTCTATATGCTGAAAAGTCATAGCTTATTCTGTAAGACATAAATCAATAAATGACAGTCTTTAAAATAGGTTTTTAATTAATGTTTTTGTTTAAATAAAGAATAACATTAACACTGAATTTTTTAGGTTTACAAGGATGCTATTATAACTGGCAGATGTGAAATTTAACACAGACAAACCACATCCTGCAGAGATGATATTTCATTTTATGACATTCACCTGATAGCTTGCAATCCTCAGTGTGGAGTTCTTTCAGCAGTATTAAAAAGCCAGCTCCTGAAACTGAGTGCCCAAAAAACCCCACACGTAAAATCACACCTGTGATCTCTCAGAGCTCACTTCCCATTCTCTTACTGTGAGCCCTCAGGGTTTGAAAATGAAACAACTTTCAAGCCTTAAAAGTGAAATTCACTTCACCTGCATGAAATCATAGTAATCAAATTTTTATAGGTGGAGCATGGCAGGGGAGAGGGAGGAAAAATTTACACTACAGAAGTGTGGGGTCAAGTCAGGAGGTCCTACTCATTCCTTCCTTCTTCCCTCTCTTCCAGCTGCTCCTTTCTCTGGCATATTGACAATATCAGCAGCTGCAATTCTTCACATGCACGAAAAGCTGCAGACTGCCTACAACCAGAAGCTCTTTCTCCAGCCCACTGTGGCCTCTGCTGTAGTCTTTCCTGTCCCCTTGGGTTCCCATCTATTCATCCTTATCTCAAGACTTGCTTCATGATAGCTGCCTGATTAGTTGAACAACTTAGGTCCTAATACAAAGCTCTTGAAAGCAGGAAGAGCTTTTCCTATGAATTAGAGATTTAAACTCAAGGAGGGTCCCTTTAAACAAGCAGAATGATATGAAAGGGCAAGGTGACTGTAACTGGAAAATCTGGGATTGGTCCTTGACAAAATTCACTAGCAGAGGTAAGAGCAAACCCAGATTTTCTAAATTAGACTTCAGTAAACTGCATAAATACAGATGTCTTGGAGCAGCAGGGTGAAAACTGGATATTTAGAGGATGTATGTCAGAGGTGCCACCAGAAATTAACCCAAATAAGTAGAAGTTGGTCTATGGATATAAAAATGTAATGTCCTTATAGAAAGTATCATTAGATGAAATTCGCTGTTGCCATCACTGCAAGAGACAAGTATTGCAAATACCGTAACTAAAATACAGACATACATTTTATCCATCTGCAAATACACGACTTTCAAATAACGTACAAACTCTGAGAGTTGTCAGAACTATAAATGCTATCTTTGTTACAGAATAGAAATTGCAGCAAAGCCAAGCAAAAAGCTGAACTACTCGTGCATGAATCTGATTTTAGACCATTTCCTAGAGGAGACAGTGTTAGATAAGATTTGCAAAGGCTGCAACTGGTTCAGAAATTGCATAGAAATAAATTCCAACTAATAGGATGGGAAGGATTGTACTGGGTTATCACTCTGGTTTATTGGGGTGGTGGGTCCTTAATTGTTGTAGAAAACTCTGCTATGAAGAATATGTGAATGTAATCAGCTGGAAGTGTAAACAAGCTAGAAGTATTGTTGTATAATAGTAGATGAACAGTGACATTAGGGAAGCACTGCTAAACATATACCAAAATTTAGGCTAAATGAAGCAACAATTTTCATGATGTGATACAGGAAAATTGGCCTCTGGGAACAAAGTAGCTGTAGATTTTTGTATGTTGGCTGGAAGAAAAGTCCCTTCAACATTTCCTAGACTATTCTTGCTTCTCTGAGGTGGCCTTGTTTAAAGAACTACAGGTGATTGTATATACCCAGTTACATTTTGCTACACATTTTACTTGACCTGGAAGTATTTGAACACAGCTGTGTGGCACAGGACAAGATTTTAAGTGCTACATGAAGAAACAGGCTTTTAAATACATCTTGTCGTTTACACATGACAAGTTTTGGGGGCATGATGTCTGAATTATAAAATATCCATGAAAACAGTTGTAGAGTCATACACTGATCACTGTTTAGCCCTTTGATGACAGAAAAACATGACAGGCAGTTCTGTGGGTGCTGCCATGGGAGAGTTGTTTCCCTCTAGTCACTAACATTACCTTTTCAGGTGTTTTGGTCTGGACAATGCACTTGCCAGGCCAGGAACTGGTATTGGTGGTGTTCCTTCTAGTTGTGCAAGGGGGTCATGGATGAAGGATGAGGAATCATCTCTAAAGCCACAACAGTTTAATATACACAGCTTGGCATTGTCTGGGATAAAAGCTGAGACTCCAACACAGCGGTATTTCCAGATCTCTGCTTTGTTGGTGTACACTCATGCTGATTTTTTGCTGATATCCTGAGAAATCTACAAATGAGACTATGGTTTTCAAGTCTCAACTAAGTGTTGGGTTTAGATTACAGTTTTCTGAATTTACTTTTTTTTCCCCCATGTCTTTTTTCCTTCTATTATTTTTAATGAACACTTAAACCCTGTGACAAAATCCCTGGTGCCCAAGTTTCAGTTTCACACAGGCTTAGCAGCTAATTTGGACACTTAAATGACTTGCAATAATTTGGAGATATGGTGGTGTGTTTTGAGTAACTAAAGATTACAGAATTACATTACAGAATTCTGTAACTGATGGTGTTTGTCATCAATTTACAGATTTAAGTAAGGAAAAGTTTGTAGTATCAGAGAGGAATTAACACAAACATTTTGCACCTAAATTGTATTCTTTCACAAGCAACATAGAAATATAGGTATCTGTGAAGATAAAGAAGAGGTTCCAAATAATTTCTAAAAATACCTTGCCTGCTAAAATGCCAATAAAGTCAATAACTATTTTTATTGTATGTTATCAGTAAGACTTAAAGTTTTCCTACCTGCAAACTATACAGTCACAAAAGTGACTTATACAAAAGCAGGGTACTGCTGCCTACTCCAGAATCCTCAGCACCAATTACTCAGTCATGGACCAAAGGCCGCAAAACTACCAAAGCAGTTACACATTACTTAGTCCTTCCCTGACAGCAGTGTTACAGAGAGAGTGCAAGGGACCTTCCTTATTGTTGTGCTGTTCTCATCACCTGTACCTTATTAGGGGAAAAAGGTTCCAGCACTAGATGCCAGTATTTTAAGGAATGTAACAGGCCTTTCCATCTCTGAAAGTATTTCCTGCTCTAATTCCTCTGACACAGCCTGTGGTTCAGAGACAGCCTTGTAGAAATTTCAACATCTAGCCTACTACCTAGCTGGGGCAGTTCATGGTCAGTCCATATATTAATTCTTAGATCTTTTCCCAGGTGAAATTTTGGATGGTTGAGTTACTAGATATGGTAGAGTGACCTGGTTTTTTTCTGTTTTTTTATTACATTCCCATCTCAAAGCCATTGCTGTTTTCCTAATAGCTTGTTTTCTGCTTTGTCTAGCTGCATATTTGGAAAATAAAGATAAAGCTATTATAACACTTTAGTCCCAAATATGGTGGTCTCTTTTTCAGGAATCTTCACAAGAACATACCCACTCTGGTGGCTGCTCTTACCTCCAGAGAATGGCAGTATGTCAATAATTACACACTGCAATGTTCTTCACTGCAGAATCCTCTTGAAGGTTTTAAACCCCAGGCAGGTTGCCTGTATTGCCCTGCACCCTTTTCCTTTCCCCACCTGGCATCCTTCACCCCAGGCAGCCTCCTGCGTGCACCATATGTGGGTTGTGGTGCAGAGCATGGATGCTGGGGCATCCCTACCTTGGCAGACATCCAAAGGGGTGAGGCAGGCACCTTGGCAGCACTGCTCTGCATCTGTCTGGGGGCACTCAGGGCTCCATCGTGTCCCAGCAAGTCTGCCAGCTTAGATGATGGACTGTCCTGACTGCTCAGGGCTCTCTTGAACATAAACTCTATATAGGGATGTCTGAATGCCTTAGAGTAGCTCATTTGCTTTTCAGGAACAATCCTTTTTTCCCCTAATTGTGTTTTTGCAAGATTAAATAAGTGTGAAATGGGCATTTATATAATCCCTGTCTATAAAAGATGTTATCTGCCTGCTAAGCTTCCCTCCCTTGTTTGTTAATGGGACTTGAGTCCTTCAATTCAGGGTGCTAAATTTACTGTAATTAATTAGATCTCTGTTCCAGTGCTGTCCTCATAATGTGTAATAATTGTTTGCTCCTCATAAACAGATGTTCCTTCTGTACTGTCACAGGCATGCCTGGGCTGGGATATAAATAAACTCACAGAGATGACTGAAGACTGAAGAGTAAGCTTTATATTGCAGCAAGGAATCAGACCACTACTTTTTATTTCATTTTTTTAGGAATTTTATTATTTTTGTAAGGTTTTCATAGACTAAGGTACACAAATTGCAACAGAAGACACATGACTGTGAGTGTATAATGCTTATATTCAATAGATACTGTACAAGAAGAGTTTGACGAAACTGTTGCCATTAGAGGTGTTCAGGTGAAGGATAATACTGGGTGCTTTGTTCCCTGCTTTGTTTTGCAGGGGAATGAGTGGGAACTGAATTTCTGTACCACAAAAAACTGCAGGTTTAATATCTAGATATCTAGGTGTTTAGGACAATTGCAACATCTCTATCTAAAACCTGTTTCTTAGGATACTATAGCAATCTAATAATAATCTCCTGTTACTGTTAAAGAAACATACCAGCATGGCGTGCTCCAAAGCTCATGGATGACAGACTCCTGGAGCCCCTGAGAGGCAAATGAAGCCCTCCCTGGAGCCATGTAGGGCTGTTGATCTCTCTCTGCCAGAGCAAGCCATGGCTACACCCATGATTGGAGAGGTGTAGGTGAACCGGCTGTTACAGACCTGGCTTTGTAACACACATTCGTGTGTGAAGATAGTGCATTGCACTTTTTACTGCACATTTACTTACACTTGCTTTGTGGTGAGCAGGCCCAGTTAGGATTAAAAATCCCCAGATGTTTTTCCTACCTCAGTTCTCAGTCTGGTAGAGCAGCTTATATGTCACTCTACTGGTTTCTTTGGTTGTAGATTTGGTTGTAGGCCTCAAACCTGACTTCTTGGCAACTGCTAGTGAAAAGTACTGCACAGAACTAGGTGCTCACCTAATCAACATGGACTGTGACATCTGACTTCATGAATCTGGTGAAAAGTAATAGGCAAAACTAAAACTAGATAATTAATATTGCTTCTTCAATTTGTACAAATAAACTTAACTGTTTTTATTCTATGTCTTACATTGGTTCCCAATGGTAAAACTTCAGTGTTATAAACAAAACACTATAAATAGATTCAAAGCTGATTTCTTCGTCCCTCAGCATATTTGATTAAATGGAAGGATTTCTGGACTGAAACTTGTGTACCAAAGAGAAGTCTGGAATACAGTTGTTAACCTTTTACAACTGAGTTATGAACTCCTAGAAACGTGAGCGTTCCCTGAAGTTTGGCAGGAGACCATACCTTTTTTACTAATCTGGCTTGCAGGTGATGCTGGCTTTATTAAGTTCAAACCCTGTATTTTTTGAAACTTTTGAGTGGTGCAATGTCTGTATCTATAGTTCTTGAGATTTAGTTATTCACAGAGACTTCTTTTTCATTTTTTAAACATGCTAAAAGTACAATTTCAATGTTGTATTTAGGGGAGAAAGTACCATCTTAAAGGAGCTATAAAAGGATTACAAGTAGAAATTTGTTTGGCCTCTCGGGATGTTTCAGCAGGCTTATATATTTGCTAAGTATTTTTCTACATAGAAGATTCTACTGTTGCATCTTTTCTCTCCTGATGTTTTGTAGAGACTGGGCATGAGCCTGCTGGATTATGGAAACTGAACGCTTTGGATATGTTATTGTCTGACATTTAATCAAATTTTCAACCTGTCCTGTTAGGACATAACCTAAGTTTTTCAGATATACATTTTCCTGTTGGCCAGCTGTCCTTATCAAGAACTAAATAACAAAACTCCTCCTCTGGGAAGCATGCAATCTGTGGTGGAGTTCATTTGGGAGATCCTTGGATTAAAAATGTGCTTAAGTGATGTAGGCACCAAGGAACCAGGTGAGCACAAAGTCTCTAAGTTTCCAGTAGTGATTAATTTGTCATTCAAGATGTATTTTGTTGCCCTGAGGCCCCTCTAGCTGCATTGTGGTTGAAAGCTGGAGAATGTGGTGAAAAAAACAGTGAAGAGACAGCTCTGAAAAGTAACATACTAATGANTTTTAGAAATACAGAGGTTGGCTATTTTCTCTTGGTATTCCTATGGCACTGATTAATTGGAAAAATGATGTGCAAGTGGGACACACTCTGAAGGATACACTATCATATTTTTTTCCTACCTACCCGTCAGAACCTTTTCTCTTCCTGCTACTGTTCTATTTTTCTGCAGTTTTTGTTTTATTTGGGAATTCTGTCTCATTTCAATGTTGTTTAGGTTCTATGGCAATTGAAGAAGTAGTGAAATGATGAATTCCTAAGAAAATCAGCTAATCAAGAGGAGAGCACAAATTTAAGTCAAATTGCTTAGCAATCTCTGCAGAGAATAATTTAACCTTACTTAGCATTTAACAAGAGCTTCATTTACATAAAGAAATTATAAAGTTGAGGTGACAGAGCTCCTAATAAAAATTCCCTAGGCTTCCTGCAAGCCTTGCAGCAGAATCAAAGAATGGTAATTTCAACTATTTTGGATTCCTTAGGAAAAAATGAAAGCTTATTTAGAAAATAATGCCTCACCTTGTGGAAGAGTTTCTGCAAGCTTTATAGTTCCTTTGAAAATACAAGTTTTCATTGAAAAAAAGCAAAAGTTAAAGTAAAAGCAAAATTCATCCAAGTCTCTTCAAATCCATCTAGGCAACAAATGCTAGTGTACTTATTAAAACAACGGTTTAATAGTTTCATATGTGGAATTAATCATCAAAGATTAAACAGACATACAGAAATCATGCATATGTGTAGAGAGGCCCATAGGTGAAGGAGAGGGGAGAGGGCACAGAGCACTCCATGGTGGGGATGGTTCAGATGCAGAGTGGGCTGCTCCATGAGGACTCCAGTGCCCACACACCCTGCACCAGGAATCTTTGGCATGCTGGTGGAGGATCAGCATTGCTGGTTCTACTTCTTCATGAGGAGAGATTGTCACTGACATAGGCCTGCATAACAGACTTTCATGGAGAAATGAAAAGGTAAAACAGATTTTGGACAGTAGAAGATAAAGTAGAAACGTTCTTCGTACATGGAGTGTCACACATATTTTCTCTGCCTCAAACTGGAACAAGGTATACTATTGAACACTTGCACCTTTTTCTTTTGATGCAACCTTTCACAAGCTCCTTAGGGCACAGAATTTTAATTTCCCATCATAAAAAGTCACTGATAGTGTTAAATACCAAGTAACCTTAATTAATGACACATGTTTGGGCAGGTAATTAAGTACTGATCTGCTTTTTAAAATTACACAATTCTCTGTGATCGGTTTGATTTTAGAAACCATCAAGATAGGGCTATTTTTCTAACAATGAATTTGCTACCAGATGCAATTATACTAACAAAAGTACAACCAAAAATTACTTATGCTGTAAAAGAAAAAGTCCAATAACACCATATTGATCATGTAGTTCTCAATCTCAAAAAAGCCCCTTTTTAATACCACTTCTAAATATTTTGGGGAAATAAAGCTCAATGAAGGTAGATAAACTTGTAGAGTAGGATGAAAGAGTAACTGACTTTCTGAAGTACACTGCTGATCTCAAAAACATAATGTAAGTAATTTGTGCAGTGGTGTGGAGGTTATTATTAAGATGGATTGCTGTATTTCACTGTCTTTCTACATCTTACTTTGTCCTAACAAAATAGTTGTGTGATCCTACTATGCAGATCCTTCACTATCACAGTGAAACATACTCCAAAGCTGAAAGATGTAGGAAAGGA
Organism: Chaetops frenatus; assembly: GCA_013400775.1. Taxonomy (NCBI): domain Eukaryota; kingdom Metazoa; phylum Chordata; class Aves; order Passeriformes; family Picathartidae; genus Chaetops; species Chaetops frenatus. The sequence goes on along the minus strand of VZTR01033424.1, from coordinate 252,857 downwards.
AACGGTTTGAAGTGATTTTCTGTTAAAAGCTAATGTTCAAAAAAAAAAAAAGATGTTTTTCATATTTTCCCAAACATCTTGAACAGGACATAAAAAAAGATGCTAATTTCAGGCAGATTGTGTGGCTCTTGGGGGATCCTGTGCAGGGCCAGGACTTGGATATGATGATCCTGATGGGTCCCTTCTAACTCAGTATATTCTCTGATTGTATGATTCTGTAAATGTCAAAGTGCATCTAAGGACCAAAATAAATATTCCCTGTCTTGGTGAGAAATAATAGGTCTTGGTAAAGCCCCTGAAGGCAGTTGGCTCCCTTCTGTACAGCTGAGGCAGTGATAGCTGTGGGCACTGAGTCAAAAGCCATTGGATATATTATCCTGCAATACAATTACAATTGAACTTTTTTCCCCTGTCAATGAGAGGCAGAGAAAAGGAGGCTCTCTAAGCAGCTGGAAATTTCCTTAATCCCATTAAGTGGAGCTTCCTACTTCAGTCAAAAACAATCACATCCCAAGTGGGATTTTGATATAAAGCATCTCAAAGCTTGTTTGTGGATTTTTTTTCCCAATTCCTTCCAGTAAAATAAAGCTGAAGCCCCGAGCAGGGCAGGGCAGTGACTGCCCAGCCAGCTGGACAGGAGGCATGGCAGGAAGTCCACTAAATGCTTCTGAAGTGAGATAAGGTATGTTCCTGAAACACTAATCTCCCCCTTTCATTCAGAAAACCTCACAGGATAAGCTTTGCTGACTTGAGAGGGAAAAAAAGAAAACTTTTTCTTCCTGTAAATACTTGAGTAGAAAGGAAATTTTACAGGGAAAAATGATTGTCATAAACATCATAAATCTTCAAAGATCTTATGAAGAGTCTGGAGTTAAAGAATCTTTTAAAATCACCTTGGAGAAACTAGAGGTCCCAATGCTCAGCCTTCCAGCTCTTAAAGCTACCTTCCCCCTGTCACTGAGAGAAAAATGTGGGAATTATTACCTCCTTGCATCATTGCAAAGAAAAACTAGCCCATGACATTCACATGTCTGGCCACACAGGCCCAAAATAGTCCTGTAAGTTCTCCCTGAGTGCATATAAATCCTGGGAGTCCATGTTCTATCAGCACAGGCTATACACTTCATACCTATCCAGCCACCTCTACCCTCACTGTTGGCAAGTGGATGGTATAAACCACCATCTCCATTTTCACCAGGAATTTATTTTTTAATGGTCTGGAAAATAATAGCAACTGGTTTAAAAGTTAGAAATTCAGTTGGAAATAGCATGAGTGAAATTAACTCTAAAACATGGTTCAAATTGCTTTTTTTCACTTCCTTTCACACACTTTGGTCACTGAAAGATTTGCATTGGGACCAAATTAACCAGAAATATATTTCTGATCCTGCCAAAGATGTCCAGACTGGATAGGGATGAATAGTATCTTTTTCACCTTGTGTAATGACAGAATTTGCCACTGCCTGTAAGGTGTCTCTGGCAGGAATAGAAAGGTCAGCTACAAAGCCTTCTTTTACACTGAAATGTCACCTGTCAGAGTGCTGGGGGAAAAAATGAAGCGAGTTAGGTTCAAATATTTCCTAAATGCCAAGCTTTAATCCTCTGATAGGCCCCAGACAGGAAAGATTTATACATCTTCATAGCAAATTATTAAAACATTCCTCTAAAACTCTTCACAAAGTGAGAGATCCCAGATCTTTTGATGATGTTCAAGGAAATTCTTCATATGCAATTGGGGTCTGCTACAGTTTATATTTTTAGAGGTGATAGACATGGCTGCAGTTGAATGTCACAGGTCTTAGAGGCTGAAAAAGGCTGTAGTTTCTCGCTTGTATTATCAGTTACCTAGGAACTCCAAGAAAAAGCATTCCTATTTGCTGTAGTAGATATTTTGCAGATGACATTCTTAGTGCTGGAGTGTTCTTAGCTCTGACAGGAGATGTTTATTCCTTTGGGCTGACTGCGTGCTCTGCCCCAGCTGACTGTGCACTCATATCTCTGAAACAGGATTTTTCCCACAGTGGACAGGACACTCAGAACGACTCTCCAGTTTTCCCTTCCAGAGACAAGAGCTGATAGTAGCTTCTACAAGCAACACAGCCCTTCCATACATCTCGAAGCAGAAGCAGCAAACTCATACCTCTGTGTTGCATCGTATCAATGGAAATGGTGTCTGAGGAGCAGAGTCTCTTCTGCTTCTGACTTGCTCCAAATAACATAATAGATGATTCTTTGTTGAAATTAAAGATACATCAGATAAAGTTAAAAGGTCTGTTCAATGTCTGGTTATAGTTTTGGTTTGCACTCTTTTTAAAATAATTGGTACACTTGAAAGGAGAGCAGGCATTAAATTCACAGACTACATCAGGCTGGGGGAAATAGCAAGAGTAATGGAGGACAGGACCAAAACTCAGAATGACCCTGGCAAATTAAAAAAGTGTTCTGATAAGAAAAAGAGGAAGTGCAGTGAAGACAAGGTCCTTAGGTAATCAGGTATAAGCAACTGAGCAAATGCAGGATGGAGCATGACTTGCTGGATAGCATTTTGCACAGAAGAAAGCATGGAGGATCCCAAGCAAAAAAGAAGTCAGGGACCTAAAATGTCATCTTCTGAGCTCTATAAACAAAAGTATTGTCTACAAAGAAAGGAGTATTTATTTTCTTACTATGTTGGTGAATCTTTGGGAGAAGGATTGCATCTGATGCAGGGCAGCACCTCAGAATTGGTGGGTTCTGAATTTTAAAACACTGATACGCCTTCCTGGTGCTTCAAGATGCGCATTGTTCTTCAGACCTCCCCAGCTCCTTTAGGGACACTTTGATTTTTACTTCTGTCACAGCCACATCCAAGTGTGGCTCTGTGCTGCCAAAGGCAGCTCTAAAGAATGGGCAGGAAAGCAGCTGCAAGTTTCTATGTTTCAACCTCAAAACCCATGTCACTTATTCAAATAAAAAGGAAATATTCAAGCAGGCAATATTTCACATGTTTTTAATACTGCATGTGAGATTTGAGGCTTAAACATGGGAAATCCCACATTATAAGGGATGTTTGGCAACTCCAGCTATTTTTAAAAAGCTGTGAATGATCTGGAAGAGGTCCAGAGGAGGGCAGTAAGAATGATTAACTGCAGAGATTGACAGCCAAAAGAAGGGAAGAATGAGGAGGGAGACAGACATAGGCTTCTGACATGTAAAAGGTTGCTGCTGCAAAAGGAAGGAAGTAATCTGTTTGCCATGTTCATGTTGTATAGGATAAAAACCTAAAAGCTTTATATGTCACTGAGGGAGGTTTAGGTTAGATGTTAGAAAGTGTTTCTGAACAGGCAAAGCAGTGAAGCATACGAATCATCTTCCCTGGGGAGTGGCTTGGGACATATGGTCTGGAACACTGGGCTGAACTGCAGAGACTGAGGGTAGCCTAAGGCAGAAGAATAGCAAAAGCAACCTTGCAGAAATCTTCCCAGTACTGGAAGTCTTTCCAGCACTGCTCATAAGTCTATCAACAGCAATAGAAAGAGGTGATCAGCTGAGTAGCAGTTTTTTTGAAGTATCATCTTGAAAAATTCATTAGGTCTTCAAGCAAAGGAAAGTTCCCACAGCATGCCTTGGAAAGCATGAAATTCACCTTTAATAGTAAATCCTGCTTTCTTGGAAACATTCTCAGTGAGGTAATAGTATAAACTATATTGCTGCATTCAATTCAGGGTTAAAGACCAAATTTTGACTTTTATTGTCTGCCTTTCTTTATATATAAGCAT